>VZRU01019358.1:51634-107005 GCA_013398155.1 Pedionomus torquatus
CCCCATCCCTGGTGGTGTTCAAGGCCAGGCTGGGTGGGGCTTTGAGCAGCCTGGTCTAGTGGGAGGGGTCCCTGCCTATGGCAGGGGGGTTGGAACTGGATGATCTTTAAAGTCCCTTCCAACTCTGACCATTCTATAATTCCATGGTTCTATCCTATCACTCCACTCCCTGATCAAGAGTCCCTCGGTATCTCTCCTGTAGCCCCTGTAGGGATTAGAAGAGGCTCCAAGGTCTTCCCGGAGCCTTCTCTTCTCCAGGCTGAACACCCCCAACTCTCTCAGCCTGTCCTCAAAGCAGAGGGGCTCCAGCCCTTGGAGCATCTTTGTTGCTTCCTCTGACCCCGCTCCAACAGGTCCATGTCCTTCCTGTGCTGAGGGCTTCAGAGCTGGATACAGTATTCCAGGTGGGATCTCACCAGAGAGAAGTCTGATGACCATCGTACCTAGGGAAGTGGGAGCATCACTTGGGCTGCCTGAATGAGGGATGCTTGCATCCAGGGGTGGGGTGAGCCTCCTCTCCAGCCTTGTTTTATGGTTCCCTGGACACAGCCCAGCCTCAAGCAGGCCTTCCATGTGCATCATGTTGTGCATGCCTATAAAAACCTCTGCATGGTCCTGGCTTCACTGTGGAGTCCACTTCTCCTATCTACGAGTACTACAGCACACTGAAGAATTAATTAAAGTTAATAATAAGTTACTATTTCCTGCCAACATGTTGAGGGGGGGTGGTGGTGGCCAGAAAATGGTTTGTTTTTTCCTCTGTGAAATTCTCTGTGCTGATTTCTTTTTGCCCAGCTTAAAGACTTGCTTTTGATTAAAACTGGAAAAAAAAATATCTAATTTTGCATCTCCTGCAGCAATGCATCTTGGAGGCACAGCTCAATGGCCTGAGGTTGTCCTTCTCTCAGCTGGGGTAGGTGAGGGTATCTGGTGAGAGCATCTCCCCCTCCTTGCCCCAGGGCGGTGTCAGGATGGGACAGTACTGCTGGGAAGGGTACTTGTGAGGGAGGGAGGGTGGCAGATAATTTTAGGGGGGACCCAGGCAGAAGGGCAAGTGGAAGATGTCCAAGAAACAGCTAAAGTAAAATTTTCAAAATGCTCTGCATTTTTTTCTTTCATCAGAGAGAGAACCTTTTCCAGGAGAGGATTGTTATCGCCTCTTTTTCTGTCTGGCTTCAGGAGCTGCTGTTGATTTCAGGCCCAGTGAAGAGCTGGGTGCAGGGCCAGAGGGCTGGAAGAAAAGGCGCACATCAGCAGAGGCAGTGGACTGAGGTAACCTCTGCGATAGCTCCTGCAAAAACTGCTCAAGCGCCTCTGTCAGAGTCTTCAGGCTTTAAAAAACATTGTTAAGACTTTTTTATTGAATGATGCTCTAATAGGGAAGAGTTAGGGCTCCCGCAAAAGGCGGGAGGACCTGACTTCTCAAGGGATGCTGTGTGGGAGGATGGGAGCAGCCTGGGGCACCTGGGGCGCAGGCAGAGGCGCTTGCCTGTCCTGAGGGTGCACGTTGCTTGCTCATGAGCCGTGGGGCCACAGCTCTGGTTATATTCTTTCAGTGCAGACATTTAAGCCCAGTGTGCCTCAGCCCTGCCTGCCTTTGGGGATGCTTTAACCTGATTAACTCAGGAAGAGCTCTGACCTTTTTGTCTTGCTCATCCAGCATGGTTAACACAGCCCAGCCCCAGCTGCTCTCGTTGCATTACAGCTCCTTGGAGATCCTCCAGCCACCTGCAAATGTGCCCGGACACCCACGCGAATGCACAACTTGCAAAACACGGGATACAACCTACCCTGCGGTTACTCAAAGCGCTCTTGTTTTGCCCATGATTTACAGATGTGTGTACTAAACACAAAACCCAGCACATCACATGCGCCAAACACAGACCCACAGCTTTGTTTACCCTGGCACTACCTCTGTATACCGACTGCAAAATGCACCCTTGTGGCATAGGGTTTGCCTTTCAAAGAACACGACTGCTCGAGTTGTGTGGTAAAGGACAAGCTGGACAAGTAGCTCTGGGAGAGATGTTGAAGGGGCTGACAGCTGCCTGCTGCCCAGTATTGCCGGTGGGTGCCTGGGCTGCTGGAGCAGATTCAGCTGGTCCCTGGCCACAGTGATTGCTGCCAGCTCAAGACAGAGACTCCTTGTAGTCTGGGGTCGCTGTGGCTGGGTCCAACTGCAGAGAAAAGTGTTGGGTCAATATTTACCTGAGTCGCACGCACAGCTCCACGTGTCATCCAGAAGTGCCTGCGCTTAGCACGTGCCTCACTTTTTGATGTAAATCTGTAGGAGCACCCATAAAGCCATGTGAAAGCTCTGCCATGCCTCGCACACCCCTGTGCCCTCACTACATACCTTTAAAGCCTCTCTATGTGGAGGAAACCAGTCTCTGGCACTGGCTAGAAGGGCAAGGCTCTTAGTGGTGACCAGTGTATAGAAGGCAGAGCTCAAACTGAAATGTTACCAGGATTTTAGAGGCGGTAGGACTTTATGACACTTTGGTGGCTAACCAGTGTGTGGAAAATAGCTTCTGGTTTCTTGGTATCTGAATACTGTCTATGCATCCAGTAGTAAGTGAAAATTGCCATACGATGTTAGCTGGCCAGCAGGAGGGAAAACGTGGTTGCCATTAATGTTAGTGGCACTGAGAGGCACGTCTGACAAGGCAAAACCAGCCCTTGGCTTGCTGAGAAGGGGCCTATGCAAGCACTTGTCCTTAAAACTGACAGCTATAAAAAGAGCTCAAATAGCCTTCAAAGTATGATTGCGGGTTCTTGGATCAGTGCCCACTGTTTCAGCTGCAGTCTCACAAGGACTTAAGGGGCTTTGGTTTAATATCTCCACAGGCTAGAGGAGAAAGGACTTTCTTGGTTCTCGTCTTGCCCCAGAAGTTTGCAATGACCAGGCAATAAACCAAGCAATTCAAGAGGGTTTTGCTGAGGCAGGGTGTCCCCAGTGGGCTGGACTCCTGCTGGCTCAGCTGATATCATGGTTAAGGCTGGAGGTTAGGGCTCCTCTTGGCTCACAGAGACTCTGTCACAGCATGCCTGAGCCAAGGTTTCACCCCAAACTTCTCATACTTGGCATATGTGCTGCAGCAGGGGAAAGGCAAGTGAGTCCAGGACAAGGCTTGAGTGTGCAGGAGGCTATTAGAAGCACTCCCAATCCTTGGGGGAAAATTGAAGGTGTGAGTAAATATATTTGAGGTTTTTGGGCTGGAAAATGAAGAACAGGAACCTCAAATATATTGCTCTTAGCATAATCACCCATGTACTGCTGTGTCCCTCTCCTGCAAAACAAAATCAGAGTAGCAATACCTTATAATATTTTGGGGACTGACTGTTGGTGTTCAAATATTTAGGGTTGGAAGGGTCAGTGATATAAGTGCTATTTGTTTCCCAAAAACTTGAGCATTCTGAGAAGGATTCTTGCTGGAGGCAACAGGAAGGTATCAGAACTGTCTTTCCCTTTCTGTCTCCCATCAGCAAGGCTAAGTGAGGCAGAAAAAAATAGCGTAAGATTAGAGGAAATCAGGGGTGAATGTTATATAGACTTGGGCACTGTGGGAATCTTTGTTGATGATTGATACTCAACCTGTGACAAGCTGTCCAAGCTGGTACTGCCCTGGATCCTGGGGAAGCCACAGGTGACACTGTGAAAATAGGTGATGCCTAATAGCATCAAGCTGTGGAAGAAAGAGGAAGGGCAGGCTGGGCCCTGAGAGTCTTGCTGTGCAGGTGGTCAGCATAAAGGACTGTCCTCTATTACCTGTTTCCCTCTCGATTGTACCACTGAGACTGCTGCAAGCCCCTTTTTGTGATCCCCATGCTTTTTGCAGGCCCATATCTGCAGTGAGGTCAGGCTTCCTTTGCAGTTGGCTGTCTGGGGACAAGGAGGCAGCAAATAAAATCCAAAAGCTAGATGGTGCTTGCTAATCTGACTGTTGAACCTGGCTTTGTCATTTAATGTCTGGCAGCTCTGCCTCTGGGCAATGTTCCCTGAAGACCAAATGCATAAAATCCCAGCTCCTCACATATCAAGTTCCAGCAGATGGGGATCCAAAAAGGCTTTTAGAAGAGGGATTTCTGCTCACTCACTGATTATTGATCAGTGGAAAGCACAAAATGCTCTTCATGCAGTGGAAACCCACATATCTTTGTATCTTTTGCAATAAACCCAAATAATGGCTTCTGAAGTACAAAGTACAGCCAGGACAGACCTGAAGGTGCTGCTTCACACCTGGGGCCTCTGTTCTGCTTCTAAAAAGGAACAGCAGAGAGGATTTTGTGATGTGATGAGGGATGTGGTTAAGGTACTCTTTTTTTTCTTGTTTCTACCAGAGTCTCTGTGTGACTGGGAAGTACAACTCCCCTTCCCTGCATCCTCTTTTCCCAAGATTCTGGTGTCCGACCCCAGCAACGTGCTCACTTGATGCACCTCCAGTGTCCTGGCTGCAGGGACAGCATGGGGCGGGGGGTAGGCTGGAGCTGGATGAAATTCTTCTTCCACGAGTCTGATCCTGGGGTTTTCTCTTGGGTAGGAAACTAGCTGTGGGGTAGGCTGGAGCTGGATGAAATTCTTCTTCCACGAGTCTGATCCTGGGGTTTTCTCTTGGGTAGGAAACTAGCTGTGGGAAACAACTCCGAGCAGCTGCTGATATCTAGCAGGGAGGCAATGCGGTTTGAAGCATATCACACTCTTTGCAGGGGACTGGCTTGCAGCAGAAAAGCTTTCCTCTGGGCTGGTTTGACAGAGGGTCCAATGTACAACCTTTAGGAAAGAAATTCATCTGTCTGGATCAGTGGACCTTGCCTGTATAACCAACAAAGGGGGATTGTATTTTGTATCAGGGACATATTCCGTATTATCCTGACAAGATCTTCTACACATTGACATAGAATCATAGAACCTTAAAGGGTTGGAAGGGACCTTAACGATCATTGAGTTCTAACCCCCTGCTATGGACAGGGACACCAGAAGGTTAATACTCCATCCACTGAACTGGCAGATAAAATAACAAATGCCATTTTTTGTTGACATTTATCTAAGGTCTATTCTAAGATACCTGGTTTGAGGACAGTTGTGGGCTCAGGCCAGTCCTCTCTGAGACTTCATCCAGCAATGCTGGGCAAACAACCAAAAAATTGATTGCTGTGAATAGCTGAGCATCTCTAGATTTAAGCTGGAGTGACTGTGACACTTAAATGTCAAATACAGATTTCTAAAGGTGTGGTGGGTTCTGTTTTAGATGTAGGCCTTTGGGACTAGGACATGTTGACTTTGGGGTTGATGCTCAGCCTTGGCTTTGCCCTCTGAGTTCTGGCAGCACAACAGATTCAATAGCTGGTGTTGACATGACTGACTCCACTGCCTGTGCTAAGCAGATACCTGAATGTAAAATGTATAAATAAAGTAAAAAGGAATAATACATAAATAGAATTAATATAGATCTATAATATATAATGTATTAAATTATTAAATAACAGCTCCTGGACTCAGCTGTTTCTGGGGTTCCTGTTTTTCCTATTTATGATGAAATAATAAACCTGCCCAGAGCTGATTAAGGTGGAGTGTCCTGAACTGGAGTGTGGCTCTGGTACAGCCCTGCTAGTCAGTCTGGGGAAAGCAAGAGCCACTCTTCTTTAACCACAGTAACTCCAAGAGGTCTATGGAGGCCCCAGAGTCATGTTGAGAACATCTGCTGCTCTGCCCATCTGCATACACAACTGCTGCACCCTCATGTACGGCATATTAATTTTCAGCACAGGAAGGACATGGACCTGTTGGAACAGGGCCAGAGGAGGCCAAGAAGATGCTCAGAGAGCTGGAGACCCTCTGCTGTGTGGGCTGGCTAAGGGAGATGGGGTTTTTCAGCCTGGAGAAGGCTCTGGGGAGAACTTGGAGCCCCTTCCAGTCCCTAAAGGGGCTACAGGAGAGATATTGAGGGACTCTTGATTGGAGAGTGGAGCAATAGGACAAGAGGTAATGGTTTGAAACTGAAAGAGAGGAGATTTAGATGAGATATTAGGAAGAATTTTTTTCCTGTGAGGGTGGTGAGACATTGGCCCAGGTTTCCTAGGGAAGCTGTGGCTGCCCCATCCCTGGAGGTGTTCACAGCTAGGCTGGATGGGGCTTTGAGGAACCTGGTCTAGCAGGAGGTGTCCTTCCCCATGGCAGGGGGCTGGAACTTGATGATCTTTAAGGTTTCTTCCAACCTGAACTGCTTCATGATTCTATGATGATTCTAGGACACTCAGGAGCTTGGCATTGCCACGCAACTGGCCTACTTGTGAGTATAGCTCTGCTTGCTGCTCACTGCAACCTCATCCTAGCACAGCAGTAGTGTGTGGGAAGCTGGCAGCGAGGCAGTACAGAGCCTGAGTAAGCCTTTCATGGTTGCTTAAAGCATTCCGGAGAGAGGGAGGTGATTTCAAAAACGACTCCAGATCCCAGAGCTCACAATCATCTCAGGAGGTGCTTATGAGATCAGGTCTGATCTCAGCCAACAGAGGTCTGTGGAACACACCTTCTGCACAGTGTGGTACTGAGGAAGTGTGCAGGGCTTTGAATAGCTCTTTGCAATTTGTAATCCTGTTGCTTTTTAAAAGCAATTCTTCTGGTGCCTTTAATACCATAGGCACATCTAGGGCTCAAGAGGCCTAAGGCAAGAGAAAGGATTACTCTTTATATAGGGGTTCAGCAGAGCGGTATCCTGATGTAACAGGACCAGACACCCGGTTCACTTCTGCATAGAGGACTTGGAGGCAATCTGCCACACTCACCCCTGCCAGCTCAGCCAGGACTCCAGTCTGTGAAAAACATAGCTTATGTGCAGAAAAAAGTTTTGAGACTAAGGAAAGAATGCATTTTGGTTCCTTTTCCTTGTTTTCAGATACAACTTGTACCCCATTGGGTGCAACTAGGTTGATAGTCTGAGGCACTTTTCTGTACATCTCTAGGAGGTCTAGCAATGTGTTTTCTTTCCTGAGCAGAAATTGAGAATCTTGGCAAAGCCAAAGGCTGGGATTTAAAGATAGTGATAAATCTTTCTTGAGTGATCCTGATAAAATCCCAAGAAAAAGGGGGTTGGATTATGTGCAAAGAATACAACTTCTCCCAGGGGACCTTTGAGGATGCCCCAAGTCCTGGCAGAAGTCACCCCTCCAGCTGCAGCCCTGAGCTGGTATCACTCCCATGCTGTGGATTCATCCGCTGGAGAAGAAGGTATGGACAGGGCTGTTGAGATGGAAGCCACATATACTGTGTCCTGTACCAGGGGCTACCCCTCTGCCCTTGTGAGCTACTGTTTCAGGGCTGCAGCAATTTTCCTCTTTCAGCTTTCCCCTCTCTGCGCACATCTCCGAGCTGTCTTTGCCCCTATGCTGACTTCCTGCCAGCAAGTGCACGTATAGACCTAGCTATATATAAATGAGCAGGGTCAGAGCTCTATTTTTAGCCTGTCTCAAAATATTTCCCTTGCTGTGCATTTCTTGCCACCCATTTCTAGTCCTGTCTCCTTGCTGCAAAAACCCCCATGAGGCGAAGGAGGTCTGTCAGCCCCAGGATCTGACAGGAGAGATTAGGGAGCAAACAATGCTGTGAGACATCCCCAGCATCAGATCCTGCCACAACCACAAGCTGGGGGGGTGTGGGGTGTGACACTTCTGCTACAAAATCCCTTGGACACGTCATGTGAGGAAATCTCCAGGACAGTTTTTATCATTTAGAGTCAACTGCCCTGCTAAGCAGCTCACCTAAGTATCAGAACCAGCTTGCAAATGGGATTGCAGTCTTCTTAGTAGGCTGGGGAGAGAGAAGGGAAATGCATCAACTATTAAAAAACAATAATAACTTTCTAGCAGCTTAATATCAGAGAGAGTCATTTTGGGAACACAGAGGTGTCACTGAAAGAGAAACACCATAGCATTTTTCTCATGGTGGTGGCTGTGGTCTGCAGGCTGGATGGATAACTTATCTATGTCGGTTGAAGCTTAGGAGAGTTGTTTGTTGTAGGGTAGGTTTTTTTAATATGTGATAATCTTGTCCTTGAGAAGCTTTTAATCTACATCATGAAAATAAGATTCACAATATAATTTTACTGCTCTTTACATGATGTCAGCTATTTTTAGTGCCAGTTGCAACACAAAGTTTATTAATGGTGATGTGAAACCTCAGTGTCACTCTTTTTTCAGCTGAAGAGTAAGAAGAAGCAGCAGGAAGCGTTCTCCCCAGGAGCAGAAAATGCACTTGGGAATCACATGGCCCTGGTGCATCCAGCTGTCACAGCAGCATCCCTTAAGAAAACATGTTTGTAGGCTGCTCTGAGAGCTGCTCAGGCTCACCAACTCTAGGAGTCAACCAGAAGGTCAATGAGGATGGTGTACCACAGAGCAAATGTTAGAAGTGCCACAACTTGTTCACAACAAGAAAAATTGTGGATGTTAGTTTGATACAAGAACATGACAGCAGCAATAGTGCCAAGGAACAAACCTCTGGGTTTCTTCTCCCAAAGCAGGCTCCGGGGGTTTGAAACATCTGAGGCAGGAAATACCTTCTGTCAGATGAAACCTTTTGATTACAGCCCTGTTGGAAGACACGTTGCGGTGTATCACCAATATTCGTGACAATGGGTGTCAAGCAGGTTTTGAAGCAACCCTTTATTTGAAGTAACCCATTCTATGAACGATGCCTCTTTGTAAGTTTATTCCAGTTAACTGAAAGGCAATGGCAAACTAATGGCATTTTGCATTTTTTATTCTTTAAGCAGGAGAACAGAATGTTACATCTGTTTATCCTCTGGGCCATGATCCCCTGGACTTTGAGTACATGCATGTCAATATATGGAACCACAGGATGGTTTTGGGTTTGAAGGAACCTTAAAGATCATCAAGTTCCAGCCCTCTGCTGTGGGCAGGGACACCTCCCACTAGAGCAGGGTGCTCAAAGCCCCATCCAGCCTGGCCTTGAACACCTCCAGGGATAGGGCAGCCACAGCTTCTCTGGGCAACCTGTTCCAGTGCCTCACCACCCACACAGGAAATAATTTCTTCCTAAGATCTAATCTAAATCTCCCCTCTTCCAGCTGCTCACTTGCCTCTGAGGGGAAAAAAAAAAAAAAAAAAAGGAGATTTCAGTTCAAAAATCTTGTTTGGAAGAATCTTAGTAGATTAGTCAGTGGAGCAGAGGAGTGTGAACTCTGGTGTAAGACATCCACAAACTGCAAATCTGTATCAAAAGGAGGACTGCGGATTATGATGATGTGTGAAATTAACATCTAATGTTTTACAAGCTCCTTACAGTAACCCGTGATGCTTTCAAGGGAAAATATTGTAGATTCATTACATACACAGCTATAATTTGTTAATTCCTTATTTGTAATATGAATCTCTTTTTAACCAACGAATGTGTAAAGCAGTATTCTTTCAATGCAGAAATATGTTTATATGGAGGCAGGATGCTGTTGTTAGGAAGCAGTTATAAACTTGCCACCTCAGGTGCAGTATTAGCATCAACAATAACTGAAACTTTTGTTTATGGCTTCCTGGTTATTATCTAAGAGAAGAAAAAGCTGGTCTTGTAGGCTTGCCATGGTCCTGGGTAGTCTAGAAAGAGGTTGGAAACTGTAGAAAACTGGGAAACACAGCAAAGCTGTGGAGTCATGATGCACCGTAAAGAATAGGCTTGCTATTGAGTAGGGTTTTGTAATGTCTGGAAGGGCACATGAGAAGTCCTCACCTGTGCCCTGCATACTTCCCAGCGTGGGTCACGGAGCTCCTTCTGCCCATAGTGCTTTTACTTCAAACCAGCTTTGGACCTATAGCACATAAGACTGAAAGCTGCAACAACTTTGAGGTGCTGCAGCAACGGGACATGAGAGATTAAGAGCTTTCCTGGTGTCCTACATCCCTGCTGCAGTGGGGAGATTCTTAGTACAAAATTCTGAGATGATCCAAAGAAACAGACTGTAGCCCACCTCCCTGTGAAGCCTGAATATTGCTTTCTGCAACAAAGCTGTGTCTTCCAACAAGGTACATTAACCTAGCAGCCTCAGCTGACCTCTCCCTCCCCACCTGGCCACTTAATTGTATATGGCTATTTAGTGATTAAAGTTAGTAGTGGCAAATTGGCACTTTCCCTCTCTTAATTCTTAAGACTCTGATATCTCCTTCACTCCAGCTAGATGTGACGGGAAGATTTGGATTTCCAAAAGACCAAGAGCAGGATCATTGTGCAAAAAAGATGTGCAGTGCCTTGTGATGTTACTGCTTTTTTGTGGCCAGCAGAGAATCCATGGTCTCTGACAAACACAGTAGCCAAGGCCCAGATTCCCTGGGTCCATATCATGGTGAGGGGAACAGATGAAGAACCTGAGGAATCTTGAGTTTGAATTTTGGCTGTGGCCTGTTTGCCGCTCCCATCAATGGTGCCCCAATAATCTCCTTATTCTGCTTTGGTCAGGGAAAATGACAAAGTGGGGTTAAACCCAAAAATAAGCAGCCCTCAGAATAGCCCTCTCCACATCTTCCTGCTAATGGCATCTCTGAACAAGACTGCTTGTTCCCCTGCAGACAAGCTTTCAGAGGCTATTTTAATCCATTTTTAGTTGCAAATAGCATTTATCAGAATAGGAGTGGGCTGGTCGCCAGCTCCTTCAGATCTTTGACAGCCCAGAGGGGTAAGTCTCTGAAAAATAACTGAGTGTGTTTCTACTGCGAGCTCCCCTGCCCAGGGGATTTTGGGTACATAATAAGGAAACATTCATCTGATGGAGCAGAGCCCAGGAGCCAATGCTTTGCTAAAACCAGCGATTCCCCTGTCATCAACACTTGTTCCCAGGAATCAGAGCTCTTGTTCCTGTCATCAGTGTGGATGTTTTCACATTCAATTTAGCAATCATTAGGAGTCCAGAAGCAAGGCTGGCAAAAAGGTTAGAGAGCCACTCATTTCTGAGTCACGGTTTAGAACGTGACCCTGGCTAATTGCATCCAAAAGTCCTCTCTGGCAGTCATCTCCTGGCCACTTGATGGTCTCCGGTGAGTTCATGATCTTGGCTGAGTTCATAAGCTGTTCAAAATTGTATGTTAGAAAATGCTACACTGAGTACTAATTGGCATTCCCAGGAAAGCAAACACGGAGCAGGCCATGAAGATTGAATTCCCCCTTTCCCTGAAGGTATTTTGATAATGGGCAGTATCTGGGCAGCTTGCCCTCCTGCTGTATCTTAGTGATCTGTCTCGGCCTCTGGGGCTGTCATCTTTCAACAGTTCTAAATCAGTTTTAAAACATCTTAGGAATAATATGTGTGGTGGCCTACTGCCTGATTTCCCTGGGTGAGGGGTGACAGGTGAGGGAGAAAGAGCTGACAGAAGGATGGAGAGTAGGGAGGAGAGATCTTGGGGCCTGATAGAGGCTGATGTAGGAGAAATTTAGAGAAATATTGCTAAATTCATGATGTCTCTCTGCTCTGTCCTCTAGCATTTATCAGAGTGACTGAAGACCACTTGAGATGGTCTTGATCGATTGATACCTTTTGTATTCAGACCCAGGCATCTGAAATGCAGATCAGAAAGGGCTGACAAGTGAGTACAATGCAGAAGACCCATAGAGCCTGCGAACTGAGACAGTTTTGGATCCACGATCCTGGGTCAAACATCAGGATACATTCTTTGCTATGCTGAGGGAAATTGCACTTCACCAAGAACACAATGGTATCTGTTCCCTTTTGTTTGTTTGTTTTTTGTTTTTTTTTTTTTTTTTTTTTTTCTCTCTCTCCCTTGCTGTTTGAGACTTAATTACATATTTTCTTGATGTGTAGAATTCATGTGTTTTGCCAGTCATGATAAACTCTTGAGGGTGAAAACGGGAAATTATATAATGCTGCTAAGTTCAGGGGTTTTTATTATTTAAAAAAAATAAAGCCTGGTAGTAGCAGAATAGATTGGATATGTTAATGTGTGGACAGAAACAAGCCTTTAGGGAATATTAGCCAATCTTATTCTCCCTATTTAATTTCACTGGCTCTGTGAGAGGAAAGGAGACTCAGCTGGAGGCAAGTAGGTAACACATGTTTCTAATTATTTCAAGTTTGAAGGCTGACTAGACCATCCTTGTGGCTTTTGTTGACCTCCATCAGTGCATTGTCAGGCTCTTGTGACCTGTGCGTTTGTTGCCTGAAAAATGCCAATAAATGTGACTCACCAGCTGTTTGACATCCTCTCAGCACCAGTGGGGCAGGTACACTTTTGCAATGAAATGCAGCTTCTTTAACTTTTTTGTGGAAGGGTCCCAGCAAAACCCAAATCATAGAATTATAGAATGGTCAGAGTTGGAAGAGACCTTAAAGATCATTGAGTTCCAACCCCCCTGCCATGGGCAGGGAACCTCCCACTAGACCAGGTTGCTCAAAGCCCCATCCAGCCTGGCCTTAAACACCACCAGGGATGGGGCAGCCACAACTGCTCTGGGCAACCTGTTCCAGTGTCTCACCACCCTCACAGGAAAGAATTTCTTCCTAATATCCAATCTAAATCTCCCCTCTTCCAGTTTAAAACCATTACCGCTTGTCCTATCACTACACTTCCTGACAAGAGTCACTCTCCTGCTCTCCTGTAGCTCCCTTCAGATACTGGAAGGCTGCTATAAGGTCTCCTCGGAGCCTTCTCTTTTCCAGGCTGAACAGTCCCAGCTCCCTCAGCCTGTCCTCATAGGAGAGGTGCTCCATCCCTCTAATCATCTTCATGGCCCTCTGCTGGACCTGTTCCAACAGTTCTATGTCCTTTCCCTGTTGAGGACTCTGGGGCTGGACACAGTATTCCAGGTGTGGTCTCACGAGTGCAGAGTAGAGGGGCAGAATCATCTCCTGCTGGTCACACTTCTTTTGATGCAGCCCAGGATACGGTTGGCTTTCTGGGCTGCCATGACAGCCCTTACCTACCAGCTCCTGTCAAATCTGGTTCACTCTCTGTTTCCACAGATGCCTTTGGCTATCGAGTGGGGAAGTCTTTAAACTGCTGTGGGAAGAGTATGGGATGAATCACTGTGGCTGTGGGGAGCTGGGGTGCTTCTGCTCATTGCCTCATTCATTTATCATGAGGGCGGAAGAGTCTTGGTCTGCTGAATGTCCCCATGCTTGTTTTCCCTGCTGGGTCTTCTGCTGTTATTTCTAGGTGGATCTTTAATGGAAAAATATCTGCCTCCTGTAAATGCACCCACCTCTGTGATGATGCTGCAGTCCCAGGTGGAAAACCAGGAGCAAGCTGGGCAGCAGGGCTGGTACCCGCAGTCCCATAGAGAGGACTCACTGCACACTGCCCTGCTGTCTCAATGGCTTCCCACCCTGGTGCCTTGCCGCTCGGGCCATCTGCAGCCTTGGGGAAGCTGCTGCTGATTTACTAGTTCAATAATTATCCCTGGTGTGAACAGAAACAAAAGCATCTCCATCTCAGGTAGGGCTGGTGTCAAGAATACTGGAGAGTGATCCGAATGGTTGCAGGAAAAGTTGGAAGAGCCATTTAATGGCCCTAAGCAACAGGTTTGGGTCACAGAGATGCCCTCCCACATCCTGCCCGAATTGCCAACTGCCTTGTCACCACCGTTCCTCCTCACTACAGAGACAGATTTACTCTAGTGCAGGTTTGCCACAGAGGTCAGTTTTGATTTGTGTGTTCTGTAGTAAAGCTCAGGCACTCTCATGACTACAAAAATTGCCACCATGCTTTCAAATGGAGAAGAAACCCATCTTTTTAATTTTGGCCCTGCCGTATTCTCTCACCTACATTTTCAGGGACAGGTGCTGCTCCTTGCCTCTTGATGGGGGCATTTAAGACATAGAGTTTAGGTAGTCCATTTAATATTTAGAGTCAAAGGAGGTTTGCTNTTCCTTGCCTCTTGATGGGGGCATTTAATATTTAGAGTCAAAGGAGGTTTGCTTTTCCACACATCTGAAAGTGGTAGCTGGTGAAATAAAATTGAGTACTGGTGGGGAAACTCTGTATGGACCAAATGAGATGAGCTTTGCCAAAGTTCAGCCTGGACCACAACATCTTCTGTAGACGGTCACTGCCTCTGTTGTTGTGTTGAGGAGATGCTGAGAGCAAACTGTGAGAAGGAAGGAGGACGCAAGTGGGAGCTTAAGGAATAAAGGGAGAGAAAAACAGAAATGAGGCTTGAAGACAGGGGACAGATGGGGAATGCCAACTCCTTACACCCACAGGGTTGCAGAAACAAAGGGAGGCCTTACCTGAGCCTCCACTACACCAAAGGAGTGATGTCTGTGTATCTGAGGATATTATTGTTTGTTTGTTTGTTTTTTTTTTTCTTGCAAATGCACTTAAGGTTTGTGGGGTTTCATTTATTTTGGACACTTGCATAAAACCAGGGGCAGAACTTCTCCTAAAAGGCTTGCATTGCAGTCTGGCAAGCAAAGATTCTTCATCATCATTTCCTGCAATTCCCTTGGTAGAAGTCAATTCCCAGGGCAGAGTGTACCCAATGTGAGCGTGCACTGGGGGCGGTAGCACCAAAATGAGTAAGCAGAGGACTGCCTTTTGCCCAGAGCACTTGAATGTGCTGTCCCGGTGGTAGGCACAGCTTGGAGGTGAGGGGCAAACTTTACCCTGTCCCAACCAGGCTGGAGCTGCCTTTAGCATCTGCTTTCCTGCCCTCTCACACAGGGCACTTGGACCAAACACTGTCTTGGATGGGCTTCAAGAGACCTTTTAAGGCTGTAGGGGTTTTTCCTTTATAGCTGCCATTTACTGGTAAAACTTGTCTGAATTATGCAGGCTTTTTACAGTGAAACAGATTCAAGAATCTCTATTTTTAGTCCACCTCTAAACAAGTGCAAGAATTACTGCCTGCCCCTCTTGTGTTCCCCCGTGGCCCTTTCACTCACCAGGGTTGCCAGCTTTCTGTGCCAGGTAGCTGTTCAGTGGCAGGAACAGTCAGAGAAATGGGACTATTTAATCTCAAAGAAAACATAATCTGCTTTTTCCAGAATCATAAAAAGCTAATCGATCCTCGATTTGTCACAATGAGCTGCTCTTGGAGCAGGATAGCTGAAAAGTGGGCAGGCTTTTAGATGATTGTTGACCACGAGAGAGCACATGGGAAATACAACGTATAATTACCACATAATGCAGGAGCATCGAGGGGGTGTGCCTACTGTTTACTCAGTGATGTATTTGTGCATGATAGATTACAAATAGTTAAAACACACATTCCTTGGTGTGAAGAACAGTACTTGAGAAATCATAATAAAGACTCTAGCTGACCTGCAGATACGTTAACTGTGGTAGAGCTCCTCACTCCTCTATCTGTTTATATAAAGCATGTATGTACTCTCCCTTAGGTTTATATACAAATTCACGTGGCATCCATCCCAGGAAGCTCGTGATCTAAGCTTAACACTGAAGGATGCTGGCTGTGACATGAGTGGGAATGACTGGAAAGCACGCAGGACCCTGCCCTCATGAGGGATGGTGACTGCCAGGTACCCACTGTGTTTCCTCTCCTTGTTTGACCCCAGCTCCAGCAGGTATCCAACAGCCCTGTAGCACCCCTACAGCTGGCTGCCAAGGAAGAGTCCTGTGAAGCAGGAATGGCAGGCTAGATAGACTTCAGAAAGGACAAGGTTACCTCTGTAGCACACACACATGCCCTGTTCCACCCTCAACTCACCTGTTGTCTTCTCCTCATCCTCAAGGGCTGAAGGCAATGAAGACCATGCTGCAACTAATTGGCTGATGCAGCTTCCTTATATAAACCCCCTTGGAGAGAGGGTTTTGTAGGCTCTTCAAAATCAGCTTCAGCTTCTCTGCTTGGTACAGGGAGGAAATGTGCAGCTGTCTTGCAAAGCTACTTCACTCCTTGCTTGGCTTCATGCTTCATGGCTGAAGCTGCCCAGGTGGCTGTTGCTCTTCCATCAGGCAAGGCCCCTGTGGCTTAAGAGGCAGTAATTCCTGGGGAGGGGGTACTTGGCTTTGGCTGGCTGGACTGTGTCCAGGGCTTCTACGTGTCATTGTCACTTGACAGCGCTTGGGCCTTTGTGGTCCAAAAAGTTTTGAAGCCCAGGTGGAGAGGCTCTCGGAGGAGGCACAGCAGGGCCTGTGCAGAACTGGTCACAGGGGTCACTCCCTCCCTTTGCTGAGACAGGGATGTTCTAGTGCATAGGGGAAGGTGTATGTACAGGTTTGTTGCACATGGAGGAAGGTGATGATTAGGGGACTGGAACATCTCTGATGAGGAAAGGCTGAGGGACTTGGGTCTTTTTTGTCTGGAGAAGGGAAGACTGAGGGGGGATCTGATCAATGACTATAAAGACAGTGGGTGTCAGGAGGATGGGGCCAGTCTTTTTTCAGTGATGCCCATGATAGGACAAAAGGTAAAGGGCATAAACTTGAACACAGAAGTAGCATCTAAACATGAGGAGAAAGTTCTTTGCTTTGAGGGTGACAGAGCCCTGGAACAGGCTGCCCAGAGAGGGGGTAGAAGATCATCTTTGAAGATATTCAAAATCCACCTGGCTGCATACTGTGTGACCTGCTCTGGGTGAACCTGCTCTGGCAGGGGCTTGGACTAGATGATCTCCGAAGGTCCCATCCTATCCCATATCAAACTGTGATATGCTTCCTGAGAGCTATGGTCTCCTCTGTTTTCCCTTACACTTAAGCTGTGAAAAACTATGTGGAGTTGTTGAAAGCTCTAATTGTCAGACTAACCTCGCTTTCTGTCTCAGAAAGACCACTGAGAGCCCAGCACAGACCCTCTTCTGCAGGGGACCTGTGATGGTCCCAAGCCCTTGCTGGGGCCTCAGGCAGCTCCAAGTGTGTGAAAGACAGCCTTTTCCTTCAGACTCCACAGCCCAACCACGTTCCATGCCTTCCTCTGGGACTAGGAGTGGGGCTGGGAAAGAAGCAGTAAGAGACATCAGCAGGGTGCAGCCCCCCAGCCCCAGGGGTGAGTCCAGTGCGGACGCCTGCCTCTCTGCTTCCTGCAGAGCAACATCAAGGCATCTGTTGCTGCTTTTCTGCTTGAATTCTATTCATCTGCAGGCTGAAATGAGNCGCCCTTCCCAAGCGAGAAAGCAGGCAGGGCACACGTTTACTCCCTAAAGCAGAGCAAAACAGGCGGCTGACGTCAAATCTGACTCTGTCAGCATTAAATTGCTCATTAAATGAGCATTAAAAGCCAAGTAGGGCTGTGACAAACGGCCACACTCTACTTCCACTCACAAAGATGGCCATTGCAATGATTTAAAAATACCACCTTTTTCATCTCCTAGAATCCCAAAATCCAGCCCTCACACAGAGAGTTACAGGGACTTGGTGCATGAATATCTATCTCTCCATTCTGTATTTTTTGCCAGACAGGGAATGTGATTTGATGCAGGGAAGCCTGCTAGGAAGGGGTGAATGGACTACGAAGATGATGAGGGCACAAGAACATCTCTCCTATGAGGAAAGGCTGAGGGACTTGGGTCTTTTTAGTCTGGAGAAGGGAAGACTGAGGGGGGATCTGATCAATGACTATAAAGACAGTGGGTGTCAGGAGGATGGGGCCAGTCTTTTTTCAGTGATGCCCATGATAGGACAAAAGGTAAAGGGCATAAACTTGAACACAGAAGTAGCATCTAAACATGAGGAGAAAGTTCTTTGCTTTGAGGGTGACAGAGCCCTGGAACAGGCTGCCCAGAGAGGGGGTAGAAGATCATCTTTGAAGATATTCAAAATCCACCTGGCTGCATACTGTGTGACCTGCTCTGGGTGAACCTGCTCTGGCAGGGGCTTGGACTAGAGGATCTCCGAAGTTCCATCNGACTATAAAGACAGTGGGTGTCAGGAGGATGGGGCCAGTCTTTTTTCAGTGATGCCCATGATAGGACAAAAGGTAAAGGGCATAAACTTGAACACAGAAGTAGCATCTAAACATGAGGAGAAAGTTCTTTGCTTTGAGGGTGACAGAGCCCTGGAACAGGCTGCCCAGAGAGGGGGTAGAAGATCATCTTTGAAGATATTCAAAATCCACCTGGCTGCATACTGTGTGACCTGCTCTGGGTGAACCTGCTCTGGCAGGGGCTTGGACTAGATGATCTCCGAAGGTCCCATCCTATCCCATATCAAACTGTGATATGCTTCCTGAGAGCTATGGTCTCCTCTGTTTTCCCTTACACTTAAGCTGTGAAAAACTATGTGGAGTTGTTGAAAGCTCTAACTGTCAGACTAACCTCGCTTTCTGTCTCAGAAAGACCACTGAGAGCCCAGCACAGACCCTCTTCTGCAGGGGACCTGTGATGGTCCCAAGCCCTTGCTGGGGCCTCAGGCAGCTCCAAGTGTGTGAAAGACAGCCTTTTCCTTCAGACTCCACAGCCCAACCACGTTCCATGCCTTCCTCTGGGACTAGGAGTGGGGCTGGGAAAGAAGCAGTAAGAGACATCAGCAGGGTGCAGCTCCCCAGCCCCAGGGGTGAGTCCAGTGCGGACGCCTGCCTCTCTGCTTCCTGCAGAGCAACATCAAGGCATCTGTTGCTGCTTTTCTGCTTGAATTCTATTCATCTGCAGGCTGAAATGAGAACCAGCTGGTGCTTGTTTGGGATTTATTTTAGAAAAAATTGTGTCTTCTGTAAAGCATTATTCTGTTTTGAGTTCCTGTTTCCTTTCCCATGAGTCTGAGGAGCTGGGTTTGTAAATCTCCTGTTGGCTACATGTCCTCACACAGGGCATGGGTCCTCTACTCCAGGTTGTAATGCAGCTCCAGCAGGCAGGATAAGGTTGTGCTTCTTCCTAGACTGTGCCTGTGGGAGACTTGTGCAAACTCTTTGTTTATTAACCGGGTATGTTTTCATGTGCTTATGGTTTCCCTCCTCCCAAGTTTTCTAGATTTGAGCAAACCCAGAAATCTCCAAGCAAAACACTGCTGAAACACCATCTGGTTTCACATCAAAACAGCCTGATTCCCAGGCATTTCTCTGCCAGCCCACTTGCCTATCCCTTGCTGCCTGCAATTGTGAGTTATCGCTGGCACCAGCACAAAGTGGCTGGTTTGGTGGTATTCTGCACCCACAAAGCCTCTGCAAAGACACAAAGGCACAAGGCATGAGACCAGCTTGCAAAACCTGGGCAGAGCAAAGACATCTAGCAATCTCTAGATTGTGATTTTTACACCTTTCTTTGTTTTCTGTATTTGGTTTCATGAGAGTACAAAACTCTGCCTTATTTGCTTAAAAGGAGAGGCCAGATGCTGCTCTCAGTTGCACCAACAATTAATCTGGATTTCATAGAACCATATAATAATAGAATGGTCAGAGTTGGAAGGGACCTTAAAGACCATCAAGTTCCAACTCCTCTGCCACGGGCAGGGATGCCTCCCACTAGACCAGGTTGCTCAAAGCCCCATCCAGCCTGGCCTTGAACACCACCAGGGATGGGGCAGCCACATCTGCTCTGGGCAACCTGTTCCAGTGCCTCACCACCCTCACAGGAAAGAATTTCTTCCTAATATCTAATCTAAATCTCCCCTCTTCTAGTTTAAAACCATTACCGCTTGTCCTATCACTACACTTCCTGATAAAGAGTCCCTCTCCTGCTCTCCTGTAGCTCCCTTCAGATACTGAAAGGCTGCTATAAGGTCTCCCCGGAGCCTTCTCTTCTTCAGGCTGAACAGCCCCAGCTCTCTCAGCCTGTCCTCATGGGAGAGGTGCTCCATCCCTCTAACCATCTTCGTGGCTCTCCACTGGACCTGTTCCAATAGGTCCATGCCCTTTCTAAGTTGAGGACTCTGGGGCTGGACACAGGACTCCAGGTGTGGTCTCAGGAGTGCAGAGTAGAGGGGGAGAACCACCTCCTGTGAACTGCTGGTCACGCTTCTTTTGATGCAGCCCAGGATACGGTTGACTTTCTTTTTACTTCATTTACTACACTCAGCTTGTGCAGAAAAGAAATAACGCTCTGTGTTCTCTTTTCTGTTTTCTACAAATGTCATTCCTCTTTCATTCAGTTATTGGCAGTTATATGAAGAATTTTCTCACTGGTTTTTTTCAGCTTTATTAAAGAAATTATGACTTTAAAAATAGGATTCCACTTTCTTTTGTAAATTGTAATAAAATTAAAATCTCTTCCTTAACACAGCACAATTTCTGTGATGTCTTTCAGTGCTTTTAGAGGTTTTCACTGTTCTTCCTGAGCACTTTTCATATTTTTAAGACCAGAGGGAACTTTATGATTATCTGTTCTGACAATGAATCTCACCCAATAATTTCTGCTTCAACATTTCTTGAGATAAAATGTAACTTTGAAAAAAAGCCTATTTAGTCTTCAGTTCAAGACCTCAAATTGTGGAAGCTCTACTCCATCCCTATGTAAATTCTTCTAATGGTTAGTGGCTTTTGTTAAACAGTTTACCTGAATTTGCTTGGCTTCTGTTTCCAACCAGTGTATCAAATTATATTGTTTTTTTTTTTTTTTTTTCTCTCTGTCTGATTAAAGAACCTTAATATTAATAATTTTTTCTTGTGCTGGTAGTTACAGACAGTGCTCAAGTCATCTTTTGACCTTCTCTTAGATAAACTTGGATTGACCTTCTCACGTTTCTTGCTGGAAGTATGCTTTCCAGATGTTGAATCTTTCTTGGACCTCTTTCCTGAACTCTTGACAACGTCTGTGTCATTTTTAAGCTGTTTAAACCCTTCTCTTTTGATGAGGTGTGGTAGTTTCTGCTGCTATTTCAACAGCACTGTATGGTGACATAATGCCACCTATCTTCTATTACGTGATGCTCTCCTGCTTGTGTGTCCAAGAATCACACTTGTCCTAGCAACGGTATCATGTCAAGGGATTGTGTTTCACTGACTGTGTGCCATGACTCAGATTTGTGATCATCCTTTATGGAGATGCTACTTTGCAGGAGACTATTTTCCACTGTATGCATATAGCCATCACCTTCCTTTGCTACTGCTTGAATGATCTCGGTTTGGATGTATCAACCACCGTATCTCACAAACGGATTTCTCATGCTGGACAGTGGGCCTGTATCCCACTGCATCCCCCTTGTCTATCCAACACCACCATTTTTGTATCCTTCTTAATGCTACCTGCTTCATATGAACAATAGTAATTTTGCAGATTTCTGTTTTTATAGGAAAATGCCAAGCAAGTCCGTAAAATGTCTTCTGATTGATATGCATTGATACAGTTATCTATGTTAAACAAATTAGTGATCTCACCAAATATGGGATGGAGTGTGTTTTAATAAGGCATGTTCCCATAAAAAGAGATGCACATTTCCCAGAGAGGATGGGGAATCTCTTTCTCTCTGCAGATACTAAAAACTGAACCGGGCAAGTCCCTGAGCAACCTGACAGCCTAATCACACCTGTTATGGGCAGGAACTTGGATGAGCTGAGTTCCAGAGGCCCCTTCCAACCCCAATTTTTCTATAATTATATAATTATGCGACTAATCAAGTTACTATTTTTAATAATTGTCACTCTTCTCTACAGTCACCTTTCTGCATTTCACCCTCCTCCAATGACAGGTTAACTGGAATAGGCCCTGCAGATTTAAATGTCTTTTAGACCGACATCTGCTTCATATTTATGGATGAAATACCACTTTAATATCAGCTAATCCTGTTCATGCTAAAAACAAAAGAGGCATGCTTCTGAAGGAAGACTTGCTACAGAGGGTGTCTGCTATGAGGCTTCTTGGGGGATGTGTCTGACACTGGGGTGCCGGCACAGATATGCCCCGGGGGTGCAGGGGCTGTCTGTCCTGCTCTGGCCAAGCTGGAGGCAACTGGAGCCTGTGGCTAGTCTCCTGCTGTCCCTGGAGTGGGACTACCAGGCTGGCAGTCTCCAGGAGAGGTCACTCCTGTCTGCCAGAACCTGCCTGCACCAGACACAGGGAGCTGCCTCCTCCCAGAGTGGGTCCCTTACCCTCACCTCTGTGATGTGTGCAGGAAGGAAAGTCCTCTCTTGAAGGTGGAAGGTGCTGCTCTGTTTGTCCCCAGTTTGCCTTTCCCATTCTGGATTGATCCAGCAATATTAGGAACATCAAGCATGTGACTGGCCTGTGATTTCAATAAAACCTGTTTGATCATGTTTATTTTGATAACTGAATATTTCCAAATCTTCCTGATTTTGATTTCCTCACCCTGATCACAGTTACCTTCCCAAATACCATAAATAGCCATTGTCAGGCTCTTGTTTTATTCCAGTGCTTAATGGTAACTTGTGATCAAACCCTGTTGTAGAATATAACTTCGGTTGAAGAGATCTCTGAAGATCACCTGGTTCTTCCATCCACTCAAAGCAGGACCAACTTCAAAGCCACACTGGGTTGCTTAGGGCCAGGTCTGGTTGATTAATGGATATCTCCATAAATGGCACTTTCACAGCCTCCCCAGGCCCTGTTGCACTGCTTGACATCATCAGTAATTGTTTTATGACTTAGTACCTAAGGGCCGTTCCCTTGTTTTGTCCTGTGTTGATTGCATATAATCCTTTTGTTGTGTCCTTTATTGATGTTTTCTATCCTATTCCCGCCCAAGCTTTTCTTCCCATTTCCCACTTCAGTCTTGCTGCCCTTCCTGATGTGCCTGAATTAACAGGGGCTCACTGGAGTCAAGGGTGTCTGGGGGCACCGCAGCCCTGTGAGTATTCTCCGTGTTGAGAAATGTGGTGCCAGAGAGGAGAAGCACAGCAGGGGCAGGAGGCAGCTGAGACCCCCAGCATCTCCCAGAGAGGGTGATGGAAGAGACCACACGCTGGGTAGTGTTTGTGAAGCCCTTCACCCAGCTTTGTGAGCAGGCGTTGTACTCCGGCTGCCTCCCCCACTTGTTTTCCTCCTTGTGGGTTCCGTTTGTTTTGCATCTGCAAGGTTGAGTGGGTGGCTTGTCGGTTCTGTACGCTCTGTTCCTTTGGTGGGTTGAGTTTAGTCTGTGTGCGTTTAAACGCAGGTTGTGCTTTACAAAAGGGACAGTACTGTCATCGAATGGCATCATCTATCTATCTAAATACCTGGTTTGGCTTTACAACATAAAAATCTGATGAGATACAAGCTGACACCTTCTTTTCTTTGGCTGGTTAGAGGAAGTCACAATGTATTTTTTCAGGGAAATCTTTATTTGAAGATCTGAAAATGTATAAACAAGGAGATACTTCTTCTGTTCTTCTTTGTCAGACTGTCAAAATTTTCCCAGGCCACCCTGGTTTGTGGTTTTCAGTTGTTATTCCTTCTTTCAGATGACAACAGAGAAATGAGTTGACAGGCACTGGTGTCTGAGACAAGGAGTTGCTCCGGGGAGAGAAGTGCTCATCTTTAAAGAAAACTTTGCTGATTTTGGCAAGGCTGGGTCAGGGACTTTTGCCCAAGGGTATTTCTATTGTTAAAAGACACAAAATGCCTGAAATGCTCTTTGGCACAGTCATTTGTGGCTGGGAAGGTGTGTGCCTGGGTTTTATCCAAGGGATGTAGGTTATGCTCAAGATGATAAACATGAGCGCGTGCTGGCTTATTTATAAAACCAGTCTCCAGCCAACAGTACAAACAGCCTATAGCATTCCAGACACCTAAGTGTAGGTTTGTACCTTTATTCTGTTCTCATTTACTCTTCTATTCCAGCACTGTAAAGTGTCGTATCAGTAAAAAGGCAGGCTCAAGCCCAAGGTTGCTCGTTGGTTTGTTTCATTTGGATGCAGTCAGCAGTTTGGAGGCAGGGAAGCGACTCGGGGAGCTGAGGTCTTTGACTTTCAGGAACAGGCCTCAGCGAATCACAGCAGCTAATGAGAGGGGAGCAGGAGGGTACACCTCGGACTTGCATGGTGATATTACATTAGCTTGAGCTTAAAACAGCAAAGGGTGAGAAGCAGTGGCTGGTAGTGGTTGTACTGGTGTGTAATGTGTCCGTGTTAGGGGGAGACAACAGTCAGCAACTGATCCCTACGTTTAAAAGGTCCATGTGCATGTGGCAAGCTGGAACAGAAACAGGCTACAAAACAGGAGGAGGATGGTGGGGAGTGGCAGAATATGAAGGCAGTGAAAATGAAGTGGGAAATTAGGAAGGGAAAAACTGGAGCAATACATGAACCCCTGCAAAGGGAGAGATCAGGTTGGTGAAAGATTCCCCGCATCGCATTTTGAAACTTGTAACAGCATCCAAGTTCTTCTAAATATTAGTTGTTTGTTCAAACATGAGGGGACAGATGAGAAAGATCAGGTTTGGGAGTCTTTCCTTGTCTCTTCTAATTCTCCTTCCTTTGTCAGCTTCATGCTGTGGCTGAACAAAGCTGGAGTTTTCCAAGCTGCTGTGCATGAGTCCTGTGTAGAGAGCAGAGGTAGAGGCATGCAACTGCCAGCCACTTTTCCTGCTGCCTCCCCTCCCTCTTCCCATGAAAAGGACTCAATTGCCCCTTTTTCACCCACCAGGCCCTTGAAAACTGGAACACATTGGAGCATGCCAGATATCTTCAGATCCTTGCAGTGGTGGATCAGTGAGAGAGAAAGTATGGGAGATCTGTGGGGACTGGTACCAGGAGCTGGAAGGAGGGAGGCATGCACTGAGTGGTTCTTGGTGGCTTGAGGTAGCCATGGAAATGCTCAGCAAGGGGCTACCTGCACTCTCTTGCTGACATCC
Organism: Pedionomus torquatus; assembly: GCA_013398155.1. Lineage (NCBI taxonomy): Eukaryota > Metazoa > Chordata > Aves > Charadriiformes > Pedionomidae > Pedionomus > Pedionomus torquatus. The sequence continues at coordinate 76,262 of VZRU01019358.1, forward strand.
ACAGCAGGGGCCAGTGTTGCCTGGGGATCATGGGCATGGACATTCCTCTGTCAACCTATGTATGGGAGGGAATAAAAGGTGAAAGTATGTGTGTTCTCCTGTGGTGGATGTGAATACAGGGATGGATAAATGCTCTGCTGGGAATAAAGGGAAGGAATGGATAAATGTTCTGTTGTCTCATACAGGGATTACCTGGTGACTGGCTGACAGTATTTTCCCTGTATATATATCCCTGTAGAGGTGGGTGTGGGGTTGAAACTCCAGAGGCAGAGTAACAGTCTATTAAGCACCTCTCTACGGAGCTGCCTTGCCTGTCCTGGAGGTCCTGAGTGTGCCACCCTCTGCTGAGCCCAGGCATCGGGACTCCACTGTGTCCTGTCTAATGTCCCTCTGGAGGCCATATAGAGATGCCAACACTGGGCCCCAGATGTAATGGCAGCTATCCAGCAGGGGGTCCTCTAAAGCGTCCCTTGGGCCCACCATCAGGCAGCACTGCCTTCCTCTAACAGCCAGGTGAATCTCTCACAGCCTTTATTCTTTCTGGAACAGACACCTTCCTGGTGCAGATTCAGAGCCGACTACAGTTCACAGCACGCACCAGCCTGTTATTGTTGTGACACTGCTCATGTATTTCCTTCTCTCACCCACTGCCTTTCAAAGGGGAAGCTGTGATAATGACAGGGCTTCTCATTCTTTGTCACAGAAATTGGGTCTAATTGCTCCATTTCAGGGGCTTTAAGAAGTGCAGCAAGGGAACAGGCTGGATTCTTTCTTAAGGCATCAGTCATCTGAAGCATTTGGTAGATAGCACATCAGGGCTGGGAAATGACTCAACCGTCTTTGTTAAAAGCAATCTTTGGGCTCTGGGAATAAAATTAGAGGGAGGGAGCTGAGGAGGGTGTGGGAGAGAAAAAGAGACTGGAGCAGCAAACAGACGCTGTGTTCTGTGCCGCTGCCGTAGCACGAGTTTCCTCTTGCCAGAGCTGTAACTGAATCACCCCTTCAGTCAAGAAGCTATTCATCATCCAGCCTCCCCACAGCATAAAAGCCGAGGTGCCCCAGAATGGAGAGATGGCTTGTGGGTGCAGCTGGGTTCAGCTGAGGGATGAGCACTCTGACATCTGCCTAGGTCCCCTATAGCTTTTGCTTTCAGCTTAGTGTTGATATCTCAGCAGAAGGACCAAAGCTTCCCACTATGCCCTGAGCCCAAGATGGGCTGTTAATTAGAGGAAAGTTTTTTTGAGGGGAGTGAGTATTGCCATGAACTTGCACGGTTTGGTTAAACTAGCTCCCTGTCCTCAACTGACATGGTGCACAGGGACTAGGGTGACCTTCTGCTGCACCTTCTGCCCAAGGCTGAGAACGTCTCCTTGCTGGTCTGCTGCTGGGCCCTCTGGACTGGCTACAGCCTTGCCCTCCTGTCACAACACTGCAAACATCCAGCTTGAGGTAATCCCAGCCAGGAGCCATTTCTCCTCCCAGCCGGGCTCACAAAAAATTTGTTGAGTTGGTCTTGCCCACCTGGGAGTCTCTGCAGATCTTGTGTGACAAACCACTGGTGGCAAAACAAGCTGCTTCGCAGTGGGTGTAACAGGGACTGGCTTTGTTTGTTTTTCCTGCTGCCAAGGCCTTGCTTATCTAACCTCCATTTCAGCCCTGTTTTGCATGGAAATATTCTTATTTATGCAGCTGCGGCAGAGGACCTTTTTGTTTTAACTGTTGTAAGTCTGAACTTGTGGAAGAGAAAATCCCTCATGGCGGCTGTCTTCTGCTGCGTGAGATGTGGTGACTGATTGTACTGACGAGGCTGTTCTCTGTTCGATAACGAGCCATGGTAAAGTCTTCAGTGCATTTACAGAACTACTCAAATGCAACTAGTACAGCTAACCCAGGCTTTTCCAGTGGAAGAATCACCCCCATGACAGTAACATCCAGAGGCTTCAAGCCTGATGCAAGCTGATAGCAAGAAACAATCCCTACTCCAAACAGCACTCAGAGGTGTCTGTGCTACCTCATCTGGAGGACTTCTGCAAGAGCACTTGTATGTGATCTCACAGTGGGTCTGGAGGCCATCTCCTGGGATGCCACATGCTTGTGCACACTTTTTAGGCTGGGGGCTGTCCATGAGGGGGCATCGAGGGCTGTCCATTGAGCAAGCTGTGCTTCTAGCTGCTCTCATACCATATGTGAAGATGTGGCCATGTATTTAGGAAGCCCTATCACTTTGTCTTGCTGTTTCTGCCTTTAGTCTGGGTACCAGGATCCCTGATTGCCAGCCATGACTTGGTAATGGCTATTGTGACAGATGGTCTTCACAGACTGATGTGACCTCTTTGATCATGGGAACCAAGGTGACTGGTGTTTTTTTTGTTATAAGGTGACGGAGAAATTGCTGATAGTTGCCCAGGGAAGTTGTGGAAGCCCCATCCCTGGAGATGTTCAAAAGCAGGTTGGATGGGGCTTTAGGCAACCTGGTCTAGTGTCCCTGTGTGTGGCAGAGTGTTTGGAACTCAATGATCTTTAAGGTCCCTTCTAACCCAAACCATTCTATGATTCTATGATAAGAGAATTCAGTCATTTGCAAAGCATCTTATGCCTCTTAGGATGTGTGAGAGCTTAATGGCCCCTGAGACAAGTACTGTGTGTTCCTTGATGGTACTGTAAAAAGATGCAGAAAAGAGATTTCTTATATGTTGCTCCCTTTTATAGTCTCTTAATGCACAGCTTTGTGGTTTTGTTTAAATACTCCAGGCTCCAGGTTCAGCACAGTCAATCTGACACAAAGTCAGTCAGTAGTAATTAATGAGAAAGTGGCTTGCTTTCTTAGCTCTCCAGTGTTTTTATGGACTATCCAGGTGGTTCTTTCCAAAGCAAGGTTGATCTCTGTGGCTCCCCTCTGAAAAGCATCTATCTTTGCGCGGTTATGACTCTGCAGTAATTAATGAAAGTTGCAGAGCTGGCCCATGCTGTCTGTTTAGTGTGACCCAGTGTGTTTCAAAGTGCTATAACAAATTGGGAAGGGGATCATGAGCACATGGTTTGCTACAGCGGATGCTCCCAGCGACAGAATTAGACTGTCCATCCACAGGCACAAAGGATCTGTAGAACATGGAAACGTGGCTCTTGAGTGAAGTTGATGTGACTCTTCAGTTTCAGTGTTGCTCACTCCCAAATAAATCTGCTGTCCCTAATCAGTGTTAAGCAACAGTGATATTGCAGGGGTGGAGGGGGAAATCTGTAGTAATTCTATTAAACAGCTACTGAAGTCCTGGGCTATATCTAATACTTTGTACACCACGGTACACCGTGTATCAGTGTTTCTGATATTAAATTTTGCAGAATTTCTGTTTCATGGGAAATCTGCAAATCTTTTTTATGCCTACTTGAAATTACATTTCAAACTATTGAAAATGTCTTCAGAAGGGGAATACTGTTATTGAGCTGGCCTGAGATCTGACTTCCACCTTACTGTAACTGAAATTTTGAGAGGCTGGAGACGTTGTGACAACCACTGTACTCCTAGGTAGCAGTTGCTTTTATTGCTGTATAAAATACAACATATACTGGGGTTTACTTGTGTATGGGCTCTAGAGGCTCCACTCAGTGGAGATTAAGCACAGAACATATTTGGCTGTTCCTAGAACTATTTGCAAGAAAGACAATTCTTTTACAGGCTCTGGTAAGGTATTTCTACGTTCTGTTTCAGAATGGGTTTGAAGTTCAACAGCAAAAAAAACCCAAAAAATATTTTCTACCTTTGGGAGACCTTACTTTCCTGGGAATTTGGTCACTGGTATATTTAGTGCTTAAAAAAACCATACCCTAGAGAAGTGCAACCCCTAGAGAAGTTTGACTAATGCCTAAAGAGATCCTATGACCCAATTCTCTACAGTTTTATTCTACTACAGGCTGAAATCAAAGACAAAATATTAGGACTCTAAAGCCATGGCATGCCTACCACCTTCATTTCCAAGTGGATTCACAGGATATTGAAATTATACTAGCTGTGGGATGCTTGGTTTCTCTGGGCAGCAATTACGCTGCTCATAAGTAAGCAGAGACTGAGCTCTTAATGAGGTGCATTCCAAGAACTGCAAGATAAAGGAAAAAATCTCACCCACATCCGTCAGTATTTACCTTCTAGATCAAATCTGAGGTCAAGCTGAGAGGAGAGTGTTAAAGCCCTGACCTAAGGACAGGCCAACTGGGTTGAACTCAGCTACTTTGCCATTGGTTTTATGTGCAAAGAGTTTTATTTCACCTGTTCTTGGCTCTTCATTTTCAAAGCAGGGTGGTCATCCCTTTCTGTCTCACAGAGGTGGGAATAAAATACAGTTTGAGGCACTCGGTCATTACTGGTTTGGAACTACAATGAATCCATCTGTTTTCTTGATTATACAGATGCCAAAAGCAACATGGGGAGTCGGCTTTGTCTGAGGCTGGGCTAGAAATGATGAAGTAGTCGATCTAGTCTGGAATAACACGTTCTGATGCCCAATCCCTATTTGGCTGTCCTGCTGCTGTCTGTGCTGGGCTTGGCTTTGGATCTAGGGTGCTGAGAAGTTCCACCTAGGGGAGTAACTGGGGGTGAAAACATCTAGTTTCACTCCTTTACCAGATGCAGTTTCTTCTGGAAGTCTTTCAGACTAGCTTAGTCATTAGACTCACTAATTCCTTTACAAAGAACGTTTGGTTTTGCTTTCGTATACTGACAATATGCTGATGCTTGTCACTGGACTTGGCTGCACAGCACTTCCCATGACCCCAGTGAGATATTTTGGAAAAAAAAACATATTACAACAAGAATAAATTGGCCCTGAAGGAGAGCGTGTTCGGTAAGCCTGTGTTGCAAGCACTTACGTCAAGGAAGCTAGAAAGCTGTGCAGAACCCTTCTCTCCCTGAAAACCTTGTCATGAGGTAATTTGCTGAGGTGCTGACTGCTGACACAAAACGACCTTGGTACTGTTTGTGCAAGTGCTGCTTGGCCTTCCCTCTAGTATTTGCAGCACCCTCATTGATCCCACATATTGATGGAGCAGAGGAGGCTTTGCTCCCATCCCTTAGATAGTACCATCTCTGGTATGGCACAGCTTGGGGTGCTACCACACAGCGGGTTTGCTGTGTTCAAAGGTTACTGACAAAGCTGCAGGTGGTCAACAAAATGTTTGTCCACCTTGTCACTGACCAAAGAAAAGAATTATTAGTGGCAAAGCTGTGAGAAAAAGAAAAAGGTGGAAATATGTGCATGTTCTTTTTTTGTCTCTTCTTACCAGATTTTCATAGAATCATAGAATGGTTTGGGTTTGAAGTGACCTTAAAGATTATTGAGTTCCAACTCCCCTGCAGGGACACCTCCCACTAGACTGGGTTGCTCAAAACCCCATTCAGCCTGGTCTTTGTGCTCTTTTTTTTGCCAAAGAATGCAGTACCTGATTGCTCAAAAATTGATTAGTTTAGGTACAAATAAGCAGTTTGTTTCAGCTATTTATGGGTGATATTATGACCAGCCTAGTTTTTGATGTTTCTGTAACAAGATGTTTCAGATTGTTCAGGCTTGGGTCCTAAGTAGAATGGGCTACCACTTACTATAGGCGTGTCCAGTCCACTCTCTTAAAAGCAGAAGACCCTTTGGTGTAAGAGACCCACATCCAAGCCTGCTTGTGCAAAGACTGATGCCCAAGTTTAGCAGTTTCCAGAATGTTTTTTTAGAAATGGTGAGGTGGCTTCAAAAGAGAAGCCTGAAAGACACATGTAGCATTATCTGATGGTTCGGTAATTGGGACCCTCTAATGGGAAAGGTAATGGGGGCAGGGAAAAGTACATGGTCTGCCTCATATCCGTGACGTTTGAACTTGGGATTCCCTCATACGTGATGCGCAATCCGTACTGGGGCTACTCTACCCTGTGGAATAAGAACCTGTCTCTGCTGAAGCTGCTCTGCTTCATTTCTGACAACTCCTAAGGTGAGAGTAAGTGTGGTTCCATGGCCAGTTGCTGAGTGCAGCCTGCGCAGTCCCACCTCTCTTCTGCAGCTCCAGGAGCAGTCTCAGCTCCCTTGGGAATCCAGCCATTTCGTCTGATTCCTCTGCCTTTTGTAGAAAATGTCCCCCAAGGGAAATTATTTGTTTTCCACCTAATAAAATATTAAACTGAACCCAAAGCCAAATGTTTTCAATTTACCAAATATTCCAAAATATGTCAGTCTCATGGGGACCTGCAACAACACTTCCCCCCCCCGCCCCCCGTTCCACAACAGAACAAAATTAATTAGTTAGTGCCTCAGCCCACCTTCCCTCATGCTAAAGGCAAGGCAGAGAACGTACAGTAGTGTTATCACCCCTTCTGGGGGCAGCTGTGCAAAATGGGTTCAGGCCGAGGGAAGCACTGTGTTTTGTGAGTGGGGGGTGCAATCCAGGAGCACCCACTGCCCCGGAGGGCTCGCAAACACGCCTGCCTCTTAGTTTGCTTTCCTGTGAAAAAACAGCGTAGTCCTGCAACAGGGGAGGCGAGTGGTTCGTGGGCTCAGGGCTGTCCTGTCCTCAGGCAAAGGACTGAATTTCACAATATCCCCTGTCCTTCGGGCACCTTCATCTTTCTGCACCAGCAGCTAGACCACTTGGCTCGCGCGCCCCGGGGGCTGCTGAGAGGCTGCTGCTTATGAGTTGTCCGTCTCGCTTGAACGGGATCGCAGTTCCTGCTGTCATGACAGGGCCCTTCCTCAAGGCACCAAAGAAAGTGGTGACACTGCAGCCTCCTTTACTTTCCTCCCTTTACAGCGTCTACCTCTGTCTCTCTTGTTTCCCAGCAACTCAGCCTGCAGGCGTGATGCCTGTGTGTTATGGGGATACCTTCACCTCTGCTTCCAATGCCAAATCTGTGCTTTTACTCATCCATCTCTTCTCTTGTCATCTGTTTATTCAAGTCTGTGATAATGCTCCAATCCTTTTCATGAAGGCTAGACAGGGTTGGGTGGTGGTGGTGGTGGTGGTGGTGTGGAGTGAAGGAGGAACAAGCTGTCTTCTAGCAATGTGGGAACATAAAGCTTCAGCCCCAATTGCAGTTACCAAGCTCATAAAAGCTGTAATTTCTTTGCCAGTGCACAGTCCCCATCCAGAGACAAAGCCTCTGCAAAGCCCTGCTGGCAGCAGCCCCAGCCTGAGACATCTGCGTGGCACATCCCCACAGGGGTGTAGAGCAGAGGGGACGGTATGTCTCTACTCTGCTATTAAGGCACTCATTTTGTCATTTTCATTTCCTTCTCATGGAAGCTGGCAAAGCACTTTTTTTCTTCCCATCTCCCACCCCCACTGCTGTGCAGTGCTTGGGTGCTCTGTGGAGTGGCTGCTGCTGTGTCCCCCTGTCCCCAGCCGCTCCAGCAGGACTGGGGGACCTGCCACCCTGTCTGCCACCCTTCCAATGAGTGATGTGCTTCTTGTTTTCCATGCTGCTGCTGGGAGGCACTGCTTGGCACAGGATTGCGCTGCTGGGAAACCCCTGCCTGCAGCCCTGCTCTGAGGCATCATGCAAAGGCTGAAGAATGCTTGGTTCATGGGTTTGGAAGGGCTGCCCAGGCCTTCCCTACTTTTTTCCCTTTTTCTTTTCCTTTTTCTCTTTTTTCTTTTTCTTTTTCTTTTTCTTTTTCTTTTTCTTTTTCTTTTTCTTTTTCTTTTCTTTTTCTTTTTCTTTTCCTTTTCTTTTTCTTTTTCTTTTTCTTTTTCTTTTTCTTTTTCTTTTTCTTTTTCTTTTTCTTTTTCTTTTTCTTTTTCTTTTTCTTTTTCTTTTTCTTTTTCTTTTTCTTTTCCTTTTCTTTTTCTTTTCCTTTTCCTTTTCCTTTTCCTTTTCCTTTTCCTTTTCCTTTTCCTTTTCCTTTTCCTTTTCCTTTTTCTTTTTCTTTTTCTTTTTCTTTTTCTTTTTCTTTTTCTTTTTCTTTTTCCTTTTTCTCTTACTTTTCTCCTTTTCATTTTTCCTTTTCTTTTTCCTTTTTCCTTTTCTTTTTCCTTTTTCCTTTTTTCCTTTTCCCCTTTCCCTTTCCCTTCTTTTTCTTTCTCAGTTTCCTTTTCCTTCCTTCCTTTCCCTTTTCCTTCTTTTTTTGTCCTCTTTCTCCTTTTCCTTTTCTTTTTCTTCCTCTTTCTTCTTTCCCTTTCCTTTTCCTTTCCCTTTTCCCTTTTCCCTTTTCCCTTTTCCCTTTTCCCTTTTCCCTTTTCCCTTTTCCCTTTTCCCTTTCCTTCATTTTTCTTCTTTATTCTTTTTGGATACACAGAATGCTTTTGGGATGTTACTGATCTGGTGTGATTCAAAGATTTCACAGAGACTGAAATCTGGACAGGCCCTGGGAAAAAGCCAGATCTGCTGCACTTGACTGTCCCATGACACTGATGTGCATTGCAGGTTTTCTCTTCCTCCCTCCTCCCAGTGCACTCATGTACAAAGATCATCTCCAAGCAGAGCTGCATTTTTCAGTGGCTTAAATGAAGAGTCACCAAGCAGAATGAGTCACCAGTGCAATTTTCCATAGTTTAATCTAAGCTTCTAGGGCTTGATTTCATTATTGTTGCTTACATTGAGTGGCTTCTTCCTGCAAGCTGAAATCAGCAGGATTACTCGTGTCACTTAGGTGGAAGGTTTTTTCAAAAACACAGGTTGTTTTAGGTCAGGATTCAATCAGGGGAGTGAAGTACAGGAAGAAGTGATGGACAGATAAACAGAGCTGGTGATGAAAGATGCCTTCATCCAACCTTTCCCCTGTCATGTGTACTTTTGTGTTACTGAAGTGCTTGAGCAATTTAGTGACTTCTGTCTGCTTTGGGCTGGCATAGAGTGAGGAGGAGAGGTGGGATTCAGTGGCCAACTAAGAAATGCTACATTTCTTGTGGAAATATGCAGGTTTTTTGGAAAGCAGGGAGTTGCATGCAGTGCTGTTCTTCACATTTTCTTTCCCAACAAATACTCACTCAGGAAGCATAAGTTCTCCAGGCTATCAGCGCTGAGTACTTCGGAAAAAGCATTGAGGCCTTTGAAATTACCCAAGGACCTGACGTCCTTTCCTCACATTCCACAAAGCAGATCTCTGCTCTTTCCCAGAATTGCAGATCATTCCTTTTCCCTCCTCTCCCTCCTTATGCTAAAACAAACCCAGTCCCTCTGCAGGATTTCTTAGTTTCTTGGCCAGTCTAATTTGATAAAATACCCTCATACTGAAGCTTTCAGACCTGCTGTATTACATGATTTTTCTTTGGTCATGTCTGGCTTTTTTTTTCTTTATAGCTAAGTCCATTTCACATGCACAAAAAAAAATACATTCTGTTTATTTTTTCTATATTTGCAGGCTTACTAGGATGTCTGTTTAGTCTCTCTGCCAAATGGCAGAGACAGCTCAGTTCTGTCAGTCTAGTTCAATCTTCTCTCTCCTGTTTATTTCTCTTCTCTGAATTCCCACTTTGACGATGCCTTACTGGTAATGTGCTACCCACAAGTGAGTAAGAGTTTCCCAGAGGACTTCACCCACAGATCTTAAGCAAGATTGTCCCTTCTCTCTTTCAGGACACGATGTATTTTCTCAGATTCTGTAAAAAAAAAATAAAAAAATCAACAACCTTTTGAAAAATAGTATCCCTTCCCCCACTACCACAGATTTGACTTTTTGAGCATTAGTCGGATGAAGGCTTTGACCCTGCCAGATCTCATGCAAGAGATGTCTGGGGACAGCAAACTGGGTCCTGGACCCCCGCTGCACTTGCGCCAGGGTACTGGCAAGTCAGGTTAGCTACTGTGCTCCCCAGTGAGCTCTGTCCTACTTCCATTCCTTCCTTTATCCCTTTTTCTCTGTTCCTTTCCTTATGGCAAAAGCAGTTCAGCCCCTTTTTTTCTTGAGTCAGTAACTTTTTTTATTTATTTTTTTTTTTAAATTCAGTTCAGTCCTCCCATACTGCAGAGATTTTTTTTTCTATGCTGGCTGGGATATCACTCTGTATGGAGACCTTCCTTTTCTGAAAGCATGGGTGAAAACTATTAACATATAGTTAAATATTTTGAGAAAGCATATAATAATAAAAAAACTATCAAATGACTACCAGAGGCTTCAATGTTCTAATTTTCAAAGCGATTAGATAATAGAGCAGGTCAAGAATACACCTGCCCTGCTTTTTCATTTCCCACTTTTGTTTTGCCCTATTTCTCTAGCTTTTAATCCTCATAATAGCTAATCCTTTGGGAGTAAGGATGAATCCCTTGAAACTAAGGTATGTGGAAGGCCTGGAGTAGCTTTATCCATTGGCAAGCTCTGGCTTTACCTAACTGCATAACCTGGGTGAATATTCTCTCTGGCAGTCTATATAAACCTGCAGGACCTCCCAGATTGTTATTTGCAGTAGAAATCATGGAGTGTAAAGCCTGTGTTTCAGTATGAATGAATCCTGGCTGTTTAGTGAGGTACACAGGTGATGAGTCCAGGGATTGCCCTTGTACATTGTCCCAGCAATTTACAAGCAATCTGTCCCAGATTGGTATTTTCTGCAAGGCAGCAGTAGCACACAGGTGAAATCCAGAGTGGGGGAGAAGGGAAGAAGAGCAGAAGTTGAACAGAGGGCAGGCTGGGTCACAAAAAGTAGATTATGAAAAGGGAAAAAATTTCCCACACAGTTTAGCACAAAGTGGAGGAGGGAGGTGAGCACAGCCATCCAAGGGCCTCTTCCCAGGTCTATGGGTGGTGCCGGGGGCTTTGGTAGGTCCCCTGGGGACAGCAGCTGTCACTGCTTCCTCTTTGGCTCTCTGCAGGGTCACAGCTGGAAAAGTCTCATGGGCTACTCAGGCTCCATCTGCTCTCTGTTTATACTGTGATATGCTCTGTGGAGCTATACATGCAACGCACCCATGGAAACGCGGAGTCTCTGCAAAGCAAACATCCCCTGTGACTCGGCATTCTGGGCTATGCAGGATGGGCACAAAGCTACTACCTCCCTCCAGAACCCCCACTGGCTCAGACCTCCCCTGAAAATGAAAAAAGCTCAAATCACAGGTTTGTTGTCACCATAGGTTTGAAAATGATCTGTTCTTCCCAGCATTTGGTGTCTTTGGGATTCTGACACAGAGCTGGGGAACTGTACACAGTGCACCACCTTCTACAATAGTTACAAGGTGACAGAAAGCTAAAAGTCTTAGAGGAAAGGTTTGCTCTTAGGGAGCGAGTGCTCCAGGCCAGGCAGGTCCCAGAGATGAGCTTGCTGAATTCAGACCCTCATCCAGGTCTTCATTTGACTTCATTATTGCTCTGACACAGTTGTATCTGGAAGGTGCCTTTGGGCAGGTCATCCTTGTTTGTTCTTGGTGAGATCAAGACTTTCAGGTGCCTGTGTGAACTGTGGCCTGAAATTCCAGGTTAGAGTCTGCCTTGCTACCCAGCCCACCCGTGGAAATGGGAGAGACATTCCCAACACCTCTGGCAGCCTGAATATTTACTGAGTTCTCCCACACAAAATCCTCTGAGGAAAAAAAAAACAACTCAGCTCCGGATCTCTTCGCAATGCACATCTTTTTCCCCTCTCAAAACAGCCAGACCTGATCAAAGCATAGCCCAGTTTGACAAAGCATTTGTGAACTTGAGCAGACCTGGCCTTGGCTGCAGTTTGTAACGAAGCCCCAAATGCCTGGTTCCAGGCTGGGATTCGCTCAGCCGCCAGGTTCAAAGCAGCCTGAGCCAGTTGGGTTTAATTGCTACGGATGCCGTGGGACACAAAGTGGAAAACTGGCTTTCGGCCCCCTGCCCTCATACTCTCAGCAGACAAACATGAGGAGTATCCAGTATCTCCAAAGGGCAGAGGGTTTGGATGAGAGTCGCAGGGATTTTGCAGGGCAGGGATTCTGGTGGAGCTGTGTTTGCCCGGGGGCCAGGCGCATTCCTGGCATGATGCTGTTGACGTCAGTGCCTTGTTCAGCATCGAGTCCTCACCCCCATTTTCTCAGGGGCTCCTACAGCCTGGCATCTGGTTTGTGCTTTTGTTACTGCAGCTGTTTGTTGGTCTGGCTGCTTCAATAATTCCCCCGGTCCCTGGAAAACCCACCCGTAAGCTTGTCTCTAGGGCTCTGTGATTGCTCTCTTAAACACACGCTTCCCAGATTGGCTCCCTCTCTCCAGACTAATTCATCCAACTAATTATTCCCTTTCATTGGTGCTGGTTTGCCGTGAATGCAGAACTTGGTCATTACAATTTGTTCTATTCTTGAAAATTCCAAAGTCATTGAATAACGATGAATAGAAAAAGCCTTTTAATTCAAACTCAGCAGTGACTAGTGGCAGCCCCTCTGATGGACCCGGCGTGTGAGGTTGTCTCTCCTGAGAATGTGAGGCTGTGGCAGCAGAAATTGGGCTGTTGGAGGGATATTGAGCAGGAGGCTGCCCCATTTTCCAGTGCTGCAGCAGATACTGCTCACAGATGCGTTCCTGAGCAAAATACTGCTGAATTCTGGGGAGATTTTCCAGTGGGAAAGACAAAAGAAAAACACTGAGACCTAGAAAGGAAAAACTGATTTCCCTTAGTGAAAGCGGGTTTGAAAAGAAAACGTCTCCCTGCACTTTCTCAGTGCAGTGTTAGTCTAGCAGGACTCAAGCACAGGAATTGCCATACTGGCTTAGACCAATAAAATGCTATTCAAATGGTCACTGGGTAGCACTATGTTAATGACCATGTTTAACCATGAAGAATACTTCTGCTGTTTGCAAAAATCTCCACTGGATTTCTTTTTGTGGTCCCATAAGCACTTTGTCTCGAGTATGTTCTCAAGAAAAGGGCCACATCTTTCAAATTCCTGTGGAGCCATCTGTGTGACTGTGCTCTGCACTTCATAAATCCAACTGCTTGGCTTCAGCTCTATCTGTTTCACTAGGGAGAGAGACAAGCTTGGTGGGTGGGTGGGAGAGTTTTGCACTTGGAGCTTCTGGTTCTCACGTTTTAAAGTAAGATCATTAGGTAGGACTAAAAGATCTCTTCCACAGTTAGGCATGTCTGCACTCTCATATCCCCACTCACCTGCTTTCTTTCTCTTCTAAAAGAAATGTTTCTTCAGATGCCTACCTATGTTTTTATACAGTTAATTTCCCAATTTTCCTAGCATCTCCTTCATAATTTTCTATTTTATTCTGGCTCTTCCTTTTGACAAAGAAAACTGGACACAGTTATTTCAGAGGATGGACTACCATCATTCCTATAATTCCATTATATCTTCAGTATCTTTGTGGTCTTTTCAGCATGTCTAAGATTGATTGGTTTTGACCACTGTTGAAACTTGAACAATACTTTTACCGAATCATTCGTAAGGGGTTAATTTTTTTTTTTTTTAAACACTGGTAAAGGTGGTTTTCTCTGTATCCCATTCCCCAGTTTTCTCTGCAACATATTACCTTCTGAGACTTTAACAGTTGCCTTTTCTTGATGTCAAGGGTGAATGATGTGAACCCTAGTTCTATGTTGAAAATGCTTATGGCAGATTTCCACCTGCTGCGTTTTTGCTGAAATGGGCATTTTGAATTTATCTGGATGAGCATTCCTATCCCAATATCACATAATTATGGGGAAACTGAAAAAAAAAAAGTAAATTATCAGTATCTACTTATGTGTCTTGGAGAGCAACTCACAGGCATTCCTGCTCTCCAGAAGGAATATGGCCACAGTGATGTTTTGGTTTCATGGAGAGTTAAGTTAAAGCTGTTATTCCCTGAAAGAACATTACACATTGACTCAAAGTCCATGAAAACATTGTTATCTTAGGACGCCTCTGGAATGGAAGCAGATCCTTTTGTTTATGTCATCTCCTTGACTCTTTCTTGAGGCCACAGCAACCAGGTTCTCACCTGGTGCTGTTTAGTGGCAGATCTTAATCATATTCTTAGGGGTGAGTTCTGTTCCAGAAACCACCACTGCAGCTACTGTCTCTTTGAATGCGTCCGAAGGAAAAGTGAAGTTTGAAAGAGAGATGGAGTTAATTGCCTTCTGATCTTCAGATGAAAAGTTGCATCTTTTTTCACTTGTCTTGAACATGCTGGCTCAAAAGAGATAATTTTTTTTCTTGAAGTAAACCTATGAGCTCTGGGGCTCCTCTTGGTAGGTCTCTGTTAGGTTGTTGTGTGAGATGCAAAGTGACTTTTGCTCAAAATATTTGCTGTGGTTAACTGTAGAAAGGACCTGTGAACCCAGAACCAGCCAATTGTGGGGGGAAAAGACAAGTGGGACAGGGTCATGGAGAACTGAAAAAGAATTTTTATAAACAGAAGATTGCCCATAAAAGGCTGCACACTGTTACCTGCTTATTCCCATTTGTCTCCCTGGCAGGTTTGAGGTCGTGTTGGAATGTACAGCTTTTTCACACTCTTTTCTGCGTGCCATTTTCTCCTCTTCCTCTGTCCCCATCCTCCCATTTCCTAAATCTGTGTTTGAGTTAAATCTGGATACAGTGGGATAGAAATTTGGGTTCCCTCTTCCTCTTCCCCTCTGATCTCTCATCTCTTATTTATATCTGTAAATGTTTTGTTTTATTTGATGTACATTTGCCAGAGAAATGCTGGGCCCAGCTCCAGGCAGTATCATTTCCCTCTTCCATCTTGAGATATTCCAGACCTGAACAGCATGAGCTTGCACAGCTAAATATTTAGGAGAAAGCAGTGAAGTTATGTCACTAAAAAGCTCTGAATATCCTTCCAAATAAAATGAGATAATCATAGAATGGTTAGACTTGGAAGGGACCTTAAAGATCATCCAGTTCCAATCCTCTGCCATGGGCAGGGACACCTCCCACTAGACCAGATTGCTCAAAGCCCCATCCAGCCTGGCCTTGAACACATCCATGAATGGGGCAGACACAACTTCGCTAGGCAGCCTGCACCAGTCTCACCACCCTCACAGCAAAGAATTTCTTCCTGAGATACCATCTAAATCTCTTCTCTTTCAGTTTAAAACCATTACCCCTCATCGTTATTGCTCCCCTCCCTGATGAAGAGTCACTCGGTACCTCTCCTGTTAGCCCCCTGTAGGAAGGAAGGGGCTCTAAGATCATAGAATCATAGAACCATCCAGGCTGGAAGGGACCTCCAAAGGTCATCTAGTCTGACCTCCCTGCAGCCACAGGGACACCCCCAACTAGACCAGGTTGCCCAGGGCCTCATCGAGCCTCACCTTGAATATCTCCAGGGAAGGGGCCTCAACCACTTCTCTGGGCAACCTGTTCCAGTGTTCTACCACCCTCAGAGTAAAGAAAGCTTTTCTAATATTCAACTTAAATTTACTCTTCTCCAACTTAAATCCATTGCCCCTCGTCCTATTGCAGCAGGCCTTTGTGAACAGACCCTCCCCAGCCTTCCTGTAGGCCCCCTTCAGGTACTGAAAGGCTGTGATTAGGTCTCCCTGGATCCTTCTCTTCTCCAGGCTGAACAACACCAACTCTCTCAGCCTGTCCTCACACAAAAGGTGCTTCAGCCCTCTGATCATCTTCATGTCCCTAATTGTTTAGCATGTGCAGGAAAAGATATATAAACCTTTTCAACAAAATATCTTGGAGCAGACTGGGAAAGGCCTATCAACCATTGTGATCAACGTAGCCTCACACTTGGGTCTCCTATCAGAGGTAAGGTACCATCACAATCAACTAATTTCCAATCCCAGACCACTGAAATGTCACAGTGAAGTGGTGACTTCTCCATCCAGCAGGGTCCCAGACCCCTCCTTGCACAGATCAACTTCTTTCAATTAAGATCAGAGTCTTTGTGTTTCTTCATCTCATTCTTATTTCAGTCTTTCAGTACTTTCTCTGAACATGGAGAAGAATGATGGTAGAACACACTTCACTTGGTGCACAAGCGCTGCACTACTTGTCTTTGGTGAGACAAACGTCACCTACTGCTGAAAGTTCTGAATCTGACACCGGTAACTTTGCTTGCAAAGGTTTCAGAGATTTCTGAACTTCCCTTAGAAGCCGATGCAGAAGTTGCTAGAGGCTATTACAATGTGTAGGAGGGATGATCATCATCAGAAGAGTAAAACAGGCAGCTAGGACTACATCTGCCTCACTTATGCTGTTGCAGCTAATTCTGACAGAGCCTGTGAGCCACAGCACTCAATCTACCAGAGTTTTAGGGTAGCTTCTGGACGTTAGCACTTGTATAGGTCATGCTCCAAACCTTCAGATTGGACACATCTGTGAAAACAGCACTTTCTCCTGCATCGCCACAAGCCCTGGATGTGATAGGAGTACAGGAAATTTAAAACCAATGGGATTCTGGAGAAAGAGGTCCAATTTATCCCCAGTGATGCTGGAGAAGCTCCACCTGGAGGCTTTTTTACATCCAGATGAGTGAGACAAAACAAAGACCACCTGCCTGCATGTGCTTGCCCTTCCTGGCTAGAGCATGCTGCATCTTCCAGTTGCCTCCTGCCCATTGTAAAGGTTTTTTACAACCTCTAATCAAGTAAGGACCATACTGCATTTAACGAGTTGCCTGTGTGCTGGCACAAGGCCTTGAAGTGATTTGGAGAGGCAGAACAAACACCTCACACCTTCTTCCAGCCTCTGCCCAAGACATGTTCAAGAAGCACCAAATGCTCCTGTTATGCTTGTTTTCTGGGTTACAACAGGGTGTTAAAACAAGGCTACTACTTATACAGACATACATTATCCTTGCAGCAGCCAAGGCCCAGCATTTTACTTATTAGCTCATCAGTCTTATGGAAAACATCTGAAGCCCGGTCATAGGTGAATAAATAGTCCCAGTGGGAAAAAAAAGGAGACAGGGAGAGCTAAGTCAATATCTTGACTGAATGCAAATGGGAGAGAAAGTGAACCAGTCTGCACTGCCAAAGTCTGGATTTTTCTATGAATTTTGTGGTTGTTTTTGCTTTTCCTAATGCTCCCGCTCCATAGACATCAGCATGTGTTTATTCATATTTAAATAATGCATTCCTAAGTCTTGCATTTGTAGTGTGAAACTAGAAGTGGAGTAAGCCTAAACTCACTAACATCCTGAAAAACCACCAAGTTTATTATTATTTCTCAAAAATGGTAGCTTTAAGGCTACCTGGAAAAGGGGAAGTCAGGATGACCATTTCTGAGTGTTTGCTAACTCAGTGTATTGCTAATGAAATCTTTGGTGGAAAACAGATGCTGGTTTTAATTTCTGGTTTTATTAATTGGCGTGGAGGATACAGAGACCTTAGGGAGTTACACACTTTTCTGTGTATTAATATACATGTTTTTCTTTTAACTGAGCAGCTGATAGAGAAAAATCCATGAAAACTGTAAATAAAACTTATTTTCTTTGTCCTTTCTTGCAATTTGTTCTCTAAATAACTACAATTGGTTTTGGACCAGAGGCCAAACCTTGACCACTTAATCAGTGAATCACCTGTGCTTTTTCCCCAGCATCACTTGGGAGCACCTGGCACGTTCTCCATGTGGGACAGGCATGTGGCTTGTACCTGGGTTTGGAAGGGAGGCAGCGATGATCTCTCACTCTTCCCACAGTGGTTTGGAGCAAGTGGTCTTGTCTCATAAGAGAATGAGAGAACACAGCTAGGAGGTCTTCCATGCCAGTGCCTTCTGCTCCTGGAGATATGTATAAATGACAGACGACGCTGCTTCCTGGGTACTGAACAACCACTGCCATTTAGCAAAGCGTCTGCCTCAAAGGTTGGTAATGCAGATGAGATTTGGAGCAGTTTAAAACTAGCTGTTACTATTGAAGCAGACTAATGTTAGTTAGAACAGATTTTGATGCTTTCTGGAAGAGGTATCCTTCTGTCTGCAGGCAAAGAGGTTCAAAGTGTGCTAATGAGGAGAGCTGGTTTGGAAATCTGTGCTGTCTTTCTGAACATAACTATACTCTGATTTCTGTCTTTCTGCATATCTGAATGTAGTGAATTTTAAGAAGTTTCATGGAGACAGTGAATGAAATCCCACCTGTCAGCCTGGGCACAGGCAGAATGTGCCTCTACATATGCTACCTCAGCTTGCCAAAATATTTCTTACTTCCAATTAGAAAGAGGCAGATTTCCTTGTGGGACAAACAGCCTGCTTCAATCATGACCTCTGGGCCAGCAAAAGACTTAATGGTTTTTCTGTGAAGTATTCATCATCTATAAATAACTGGCTTGAAATGTAACTTATTTCCTTCATAAATTTCTGTAATTTTGGTCACTTGTGGACCAAAGCAGTTTCAGTCAAACTGAAAAATGGGAAAGCAGAAAGACAAAAGATGGTGATAATGCACACGGTTCAAGGAGAAGGCTTGTGTGTGTCTTCCTTGATAATTACCCTGTTCAGTTGCAATGAATCCAAAACTGCAAAGAATGGCTGAAGGGACGTGAACTAAATCTGGCCAGTAAGATAACTTTTTAAGGGTAGCCTCAAATTTGAGCTCAATTAAAGCAAAGTCTCTTAAGGTGGGGGTGAAGATACTCCTGGAGTGTACACTCAGATGATAACAGGGCAGACTGAAAGGCCTAGAAATTGGGAATGTGATGTGAAGGTTCTTTTTCATGAGTTTTTGATAGTACTGCAGGTGAGATCATACTTCCTTTCTTTCACCTGCCCTTAATTTGCAAAGGATGGAGGCTGCTACTACAGTCTTGGTTACACACACCTGACTCAAGTTCAGGCCAAGACCTTCACATCATTAATAGCAGTGATTTCCTTTCTTGTGTCAGGTCGTGTAGCGATGGTCCTGGACACATTCTGGTGACCACTGGAGCTTTGGGTGGAACTGGCCTCTGCTTGGTTTCTGCTGCACAGTCCCATGGCACAAAATGCAGTTCCCTCCCTGAAGCCCTGCAGGATGCATTGTAGACTTAAATAGGGACTGAAAAAGTGTCTTTCATCTCTTGCAGTCACCCACCATTGTCAAGCTGTGCAAACATGGCTGGGCAGCATGGGGCAAGGTTTCTTTGTCAACTGAGAGAGGTGGGTCCCTTCGGGCTGTATTCAGAGCATAAGTACCCTGACTCAGTTTGCTGGCACCACACTTAACTGCTATTTTTAAAAATTACTTACAAAACTGGAGCAGATTCTTTTGCTCGCACCATGTATCATATTTGGAAAATGATGTCAACACGTCAGCAGCAGAGACTGGCCTTCGGCTGACTGGAGAGACCCTGCAAAGGGTCCTGGGCCTCGATTTGCCAGAGATTTATTAGCTTGGGAAAGAAGGACTTTGAGTATCTCCTCAGGCTCCAGGATGGGAATTTATAGGCTGGGGTTAGGAGGTGATCCCTGCAGAAACCCTCCAAATCTGAAGTTAGGGGTTGGAAGGTGTAGTTAGCTAACACTGGCATCCTTCAAGGCACTGATGTCTGATTTTTGACATCGGGACCAGTGAAGAGCTGAACAGCCTGTCACTTGAAGGCCTAGAATTATTTTCCTAAATGTTTTTAGAACCTTTTGTGAAGTTCCCTAGAATGAATCACTGTTTAACAACAGCTCAGTAAACATCATACAGTCACAATGACTGAACACGGTACAGTTTAAATTGTGATTGAGTTCTCAAAGAAAAGGTTTGTCAAAAACTGCAAAACACGCTCTGTTCTTTTCCTTAATGCATTAAGCCCTTGTCAGCCTCTGAGAAATCAGATTTTCAGAAATTTCTAGCAACAGCTAAGGTTTCTGAGTGTTCTCTTCTACCCCAGAAGGCTCAAGACTGATGATTGATAACCAGCATGCATGCTGCTCTTTAAATACTGCAAGGCAGGCACGTGTCCCCAGCCAAGGGCACAAGGACATGGCCCCCGATTGGGAAAATCTTGTGAGGGGGGTGTGTGTGTGATTCTCACACATGCTTTTCTGGGAGCTCCTTGATGCAATCTGAGTCTAATGAACACACCTGACCAAGTAAACAAAGATGAAAAAGAGCAATTCCTCAGCCTTTTCGCCAGAGTTATAACTGCAGCTGTGCCCTAGGATCCTCAGGCAATATCCACCTGCCTGCTTTCCCATCAGCTTGTTTCTCTTTCTGCTAGCAAACCTCCCAGGTAAGAGCAAGATATTAGTATCTGACTCCAACTTGTGTTTTGCCTCAGCTGTAAGGCATAGGGGAAATTTTTTGTTTGCTTTAGGCAACAGGTATTGCTCATTTCTGGAGTACCCTCATTCCGGGTAAATGATGCTGCTGTGGTTGGGGTGAACTGGGATGAGACAGCCAGAATCTCTTGTTGGTGCTTCCCATATGTATTCTTTTTGACCTGTGACAAGTCACCGAATAGCTCTGTGTCTGTCTCTCTCAGAAGTAAAGTGGGAGAAAGCTGTGTCGCTGTGTTGTAAGGTTACAGTCATAAACCCACATGAGGCATTTGCCTGTTCCAGAGTAGAAAAGAGGATTGGAATGACCAACAGCTATACTTCTAACATTCATGTTTTCACTTTTCCAACTTTTTTGGAACTGGATTAGTGTAGTGGGATGACTGTTAGTCAACTCATCCTTTTTTTGGGTGATAGGTGAGATTATGCTGGGTAGTGGGAAGGAGGTGCTGTCTGTTGGACCAAACCAGCTCAGGACCAGCAGATCTGATGGGCTTTGTGGTAGCCTTCTGGAGAGGTCTGGAGCACTGTGACATGCTGTAATGCAGAGAGCAAGCAGAAACAGCAGGGTTTTGCAGAGATAATGAGGTCAGATCTGTCATTGCATGGACATGGTTGTTCAGCTCTGAGGACTGCATCGACTCAGGACCAATTTTGGAGGGAATGTATCTCTGACAGCTTGGAACTGGCATTGTGTTCCACAAGCTGAGCAGCACTACACAGTGCCATCCTAGGACTGGCCAGCA
The DNA here is from genome assembly GCA_013398155.1 of Pedionomus torquatus. Taxonomy (NCBI): domain Eukaryota; kingdom Metazoa; phylum Chordata; class Aves; order Charadriiformes; family Pedionomidae; genus Pedionomus; species Pedionomus torquatus. The sequence continues at coordinate 97,055 of VZRU01019358.1, forward strand.
GGTTGAGGGACATCATTTTACCCCTCTAGTCTGCCCTGGTAAGGCTGCATCTGGAGCACTGTGTCCAGTTTTGGGCTCCCCAGTTCAAGAAAGAGAGGAAACTGATGGAAAGGGTACAGCAAAGGGCTATGATGACAACGAGGGGACTAGAACACCTGTCTTATGAGGAAAGGCTGAGGGACTTGGGTCTGTTTAGTCTGGAGAAGACTGAGGGGTATCTTTTCAATGCTTATAAATAGTTAGAGGGTGGGTGTCAGGAGGATGGGGCCAGCCTTTTTTCAGTGGTGCCCAGTGACAGGACAGGAGGTAAAGGGCACAAATTTGAACAAAAGAAGTGCTATCCAAACATGAGGATGAAATTATTTGTTTTGGGGGGGCAGAGCCCTGGAACAGGCTGTCCAAAGAGGTGGTGGAGTCTCTGTCTCTGGAAACATTCAAAACCCACTTGTTTCATTCCTGTGCAACCTGCTCTGGGATGACCTGCTCTGGCCCAGGGTTGTGATCTCTGAAGGTCCTTCCAACCCCAAATCATTCTGTGATTCTGTGATTGCTTAGATACATGTATTCAAGTTCACTTGATGAAGCCCGGGGTTGAGGGAATGGGCTGAGACAGCTGCAGAAGTGTTAGGAATTATTTCTGAGATTGTCAGAAATGGATGAGATCCCAAAATGTAGGGAAAGGATGCATGTAATGATGGTCTTTGAAGACAGGAGAGGGAGAAAGAGGTGAAAAGAACTGGATAACAATCATCCCAGTTCAAATTCCTGGAAAAAGTGGAACAAAAGAGCTGTGCGTAAGCATCTAGAAGATAACAAGGTGATAAGTAACAGACGTGCAGGCCTGTTAGGAAGAAATCCTACCAGAGCAGTCTGTCCCCCTTTTTTCCGACAGAATAGCCAACCAGGGAAGAAAAAGATGTCCTATATTCTGAGTTGGGTGAGGTTTTCCATGCCTCTTCACACAATACTCATAAGCCAGATGCAGACATAAGCCATAGGTGAAACTCATGGAACAGGCTTTTCCACAGAGCTAGTGCACTCCTATTCACTGAACAGCCCTGGGTGCATTGCATCAAAAAGGAAGGGAGCAATGAGGGGACCACAGGGTCTCTCCCTGGTCAGTCAATTAATGTCATTAATGACTTTGTAGGTGAAACAGAGATAATACCCATCAAATGTGATGGCAGAGTCATGCTGGGAGGCATGCAAGCACCTAGGAGAACAGGGTTGGTGTTCAAAGGGGTCTTCAGGTGCTGGAGGACCTAATAGGAAGACATTTGATATGGACAGGCATAAAATAGGAGTTGATTAAGCCACAGAACAAATACAAGGTAGGCAATGGCTTACAAGACAGCAGATGGGGAAGGTTTTAGTGGTCATAATCACAAAATGACTGTTTCAAACGCCTTGCTGCTACTGTTGGTTAAGAGACCAACGATAGATATCCTAGGACAAACAGATGTGAGTGCAGTCTCTTCTCTATGATTAGCACTGGAGGGGGGAGTTTGGCTGGAGCCTTATGCCTTAATAGTGGGTGTCAGACTTCCCCAAAGCTGTAGATAGTTGACAGCAGAAAAACATAAATAATCACAAGTGTAGAGAAGACGTTCTCTCATTTGAGTTTGTTGAGAAGGCTGTATGCTCCCATCTCAGCTTGCTGCGAAAGGAAGAAGACAGTTTTCTGTGTCAGTAGCAGATAGGACAAGAAATCTCCCTTACAATTTACATTGTAGCAGGGGAGATATGGGTTAGACATTAGGAAACCCTTCTCATGACAAATGCAGTGAAGTACTGGAGTCTCTTATGGGAGATTACAAAGAATTTTCATCTTCCAAATATTATGTCATGTGAGTGCTGCCACAGGTAGAGATAGAAATAGCAGAAGAAAACAGTAGAGAACACAGGTAGCATAGCTGTGAAAACCAGAGAAACCTTTTGTCAATTAAGTTTCTTTTCCGGTCTCAAGCCATGGGTAACCTTGGAATGGACCATTCCATGCTGTGGAATGGACCAGTGTCCCTCCCAGTCTGTGCCAGACAAATGGCAGAGGCAAAAGAAATTGCTCAATAAGAACAGAGGTGCTTGGCGGTCTTTTTAGAAACAAAGGCAGCAGAACCACTTGCAGGCTTCTGATGACTGTTTCTGCCTTATTTTATTTTCCAAATACTAATGACAGGTTGTGCAACTGTTAGGACATGAGGATTCTTTCCCAGGTTTCAATTTAAGTGTCTGGGGGCCATCGGCTTTAAAGGGATTTCAAGTTCCGGCTCTGGGTCCATGTGGGAAATCAGAAGGATTTAAAGTCTTGGGAGACCCGATTTCCATCTTGACCACTTCCATGTTTCTTTCCCTGACCAATTTATTTTCATCCATATGCTAATCTGAAGACAGACTCCTAGCAGCCCTGACAAATACCCACTCAAACATACCAGATCCTTGTATTCTAACTTCTGGTTATATCTCCTTTCCAGGCAGCAATCAATCCATTGTGGTTGTTTGAATTTGAACATTAGCATAAAATTTCTGCTAGCCTTACTTATGAAAATTATTTATTTATTTTACTTTAAAAAGTAATAAAGTTTAAAAGCCTCCCTGTCATTCATTCCCTTGCACAGCCAGACAGCGATGATTTCCCCAGTCTGTTCTCAGGAAGTTTGCATAAAAATACTATTTAAAAATTGGAATTTCTTTTTTGGGCCATGTCAAGTTCAGATAAACATAGCTTATCTGGGTGAAGCTCCAAAGCCTTGCACAGCTCAGGCAGCTGGCGTTACACTGGTCAGCAGGACCGATGTCATCCCACCGAGTCTCAGGCTGTTCCTTGAGCGTGCTGGTAGTTACGCAAGGACAATTAGTTTTCCTGGGAGCAATTACTGACTTTTTAAGGGCAACATCACTGAAGCTCTTGCACAAAACAGGGAGAGTGAAGGAAGGAGAGCAGAAAGGTCTCCAGCTCTCATGGACCGACTACAAAGGAAAGCTCAAAAANTTATTAGCAGTTAGTAAGACAGGATAGATAACACTGACAATATGTGAGGGGAATGTTCCCTTTTGAGGATTATGCTTGGTTCAGGAAAGCAGAAACTGGGCGCAGCTGAGCTGGATGAAAACACTGATGCTGCCTTTGCAGCTCTCTGTTCAAGGCAAGCAGTGATACCAGTTCTGTGTCCAGGCTCCCAGTAAATGCATACTATCACTTGTTATTCTCTAGCCTGGTAGAGCAGAAAAAAAGGTCAGGGTGAGGACAATGATCTGCTGTTGGTGCAGTGAGGCTGGAACAGAACAGCTGTGGGACTCCAGCACCTTGGGATTGAGCTGCACTGGCAGAGCCCTGTGAAAAGTCAATAGTATCCATAGCGCTGTGTGCTGCAGCATTAGAGCTGGGTGGGAAGGTCTCTTTTACATGCATGGTTTCTCACTCTCTATGCATATGCAAATACGCATATCCCGCTGTATATGTATATACAAAAAATTACACCGATTCCCCCCTCCCAGGTAGAAAAGACTCCAATCTTGCTGGTGGCATGTTAGATCCTGCTTGGCTTTTATTCATGTGGGAAACAAGATCCTGATTTCACCTCATGTAGTTATTTCAGGAAGAAGCAGCGTAAACTCCTTACTGTTACAAACAAAAATACCGAAGAATTCTCACCCATGATTTTATCTGGAAATTAAATCCAGCTGTTTTCCCTACCAGACCAAACATGGAGGTCTCTGCGTCTATCTTTAGCATTAGATAAGGGCCAGTTGGCCTGCTCTTTTCCGTGCCTCTGGCTTTTCTCTTTTAAGGCAAATGTTGACAGATCCTGTATATGCCTTACTTAAAACCAGAGGGACAAAAAAACTGACAGCAACTAAAAGGCACAGCATGACCAGCCATGGAGAGGGAAACAGGTTGATACTTGGTGTTCTTGTGTCATTGCTTGGGGAGTTTTATCTCTTGTGTTTACCTCATTGATGCAATTTTGGTGTTAGCAAGTTTTGGTGTTACGGTGTCCTGATTTTTGTAGAGCAATATAGCAACAAATATAGCCTGGCAAGTTGTTGCTGTGTTCCTGAGGATATGAGCTACTCTTTTAATATCTTTAAGGATAAAGGATGATACCATCAAAACACTTAAGTATCTATGATAAAAATGGTAACCTTACCAAGCTGAGATTTTTGTGACCCACAGATGAGAGTTTGGAGGCCACAGAAGGGGCTGAGGCACTCTTGGCTTGATATCTGTGGGTTCTGAAATGACCCACTGTGTTTTCTGGCAGCAGGGAGGGAGAAAACATTTGCATGTCTCCTTGCAAAGAACTCACAGTGCAGACCAGAGCCAGCCCAAGAAGCAGCAATGGCCAAAAAAGAAACCAGACAAATAAAAATGCGTGACTGGCTAATGTAAACAGCCTGTCAAGAGGGAAACAACTCTGAGCACTTGTTTTCCAGCTAGAACCAGTACCTCTTCTTTCTCTATACTCTTCGAGGCATTTTTTCCTGCAGTCCTCTACCAGTATCAGTGACCATGAAGAAGCTGCAAACTCATTGGCTGCCTCACTCTGTGTCCTTCGTGATGATGCCTCCCAAGGCTTCTCTCTTTAGGGCAATGCAAAATCTCTGTGTTTAGTAAGGGAAAGTTTTAAACAGCCCTGCAAGTGAAAAATTACATGTACATGTGAACTTGTAAGTGAGGAGTGCCTTTGCTTCCTGTGGCCATGAGGTGCCTGGCAAGCCTCAGCGGAGGTGATGCTCAGGTCGTGAAGCACTGCAAGAACTTTATGTAGTGTCAGTGTCATATAATTTATTTGCTAATAAATTTATTTGCCCTAATATTAATTTGCCCTAATAGGCACATTGGGTTTGATTTCTTGCCCCGGGCATCAGCCACTGTTTCGTCAGCTTGAAGAAGAAAATCCAGACCCTGTCACTCTCTACTTAACTGTGCTCATTTTAGCAGAAGCGCAATCTTCTCCTGCCCTGAAATTTGTCACCAATTCATTCAAAACATAGACACCTACTTGGTCACAACTTATAAAAATTGTATTATGGCAGCTGAATCTACAGGAATTTAGATATCTTGGAAGAAGAGAATTAGTCTCTTTTCATTTTAACCCTGTCCAGATCTGAAATTGCAGAAGTAGCCTTGGTCATAGGAATCTGGATCTGCTGTCTTCCTTGAATCCTGCTAACGTACAAATTTAGACACTCAGATTCACTTTATGTCTGTTTGTTATTAGTCTGAAGGGTTAGCCAGTACTTAAAGCACCCCCAACCCAATCACCACTTCCTGCTCCAGGGAATACCATTCACTAGTTGCACAGGATGAGTAGGCAGACCGGGCTCTTATCAAAGTTATTTGCACTGAAAGTAAGAAAAACAATTTCTCAGTTATTTGCGTGGCTGTTTGACTGTAAGGGTGGAAAATACTCAGCACTTTTAGTAGCTCCCCCTACCTGCAATGGGAAAGGTCCTGTGGGTTTGCCCGGAGTGCCTCAGAAAATACAATGTGCTGTTTAATCAGTTACAACATTGACACTTGGAAAATAAAAATGAATCAATGCCAGAAAATCTAGGTTCTTAAAACCCACTCTTCTGTGATTGTCCTTGTCCAGCTCTGCTTTACATAAGGTTTTTGAAGACTCCTACTGCCCTCTGTGAACTTTACTGTAAAGTACTTTAAATAACACTTTGGGCATGCGCTAGGAACATGAGTCCCTCAGAAACTTTTGCTTCTCTTCTCTCATGTCCATGTGCTGAAGCTGCTTATTAAAATGATGTCTTAATTTAGCACGACTGACTGCCCTCCCACTGTTAGTGCAATAAAGAAGCCTAAGAGAAGGCATCTGTTGGGGCTTACTTGCTCTGAAAGCCAGGGATATATAAACTCATCTCCAAAGATACAGACAGAGATGGAAGAATTAGTAATGAGTTAGAAAGGAAGATCCTAGTACATATGAGAGCCTGCCATAGTTATGCTTTAGATGATTTATTTCAGTTACTGTTTTGTGTTTTTTCAGAGATTGCCCTGAGGATTTTTGCTGGAGGATTGAGTGGATAATCAGAATTACTAATAAGATCTATACACCAAAAACACTTTGTGAAGCAGAAAGGGTGTTTTCTAGTGTTTCTCCACAATGGTAATTTTTTCAAGAATGTAAAAATAAATGCTGCTTGATGGCTTTGGCTGCTCAGTGCCCCTTGGCAATTTGGGGAATGAGATGCAAAATGGAGGGTGCCCTGGGTTGGTCTTCTCCACCATCTCTGGGTAGGGTGTCAGCTCACACCCAGAGGAACTACCAGAATTGAGAGAGTTTCAATTTGTTGTCGTTTGCCCAATAATATGGCAAAGTCTCACAGTTATTTTTTACTACCTACCAAACTAGAGAAAAGAATGTTCTTGTCTCAATGGTCTATTTTGGATTTCTTTTCTAAATTTCTAAACTGTAATTATAGCAATTAATTTTTAGCAGGGTCATCTTGTAGGAACTGGATTTGAATTCACTCAGCTCCTCTGAGTACAAGTCAGTATGGAAACAGGCGATGGTGGCTGTGGTTTGGGTCACAGTGCTGCTGGGCTTCAAGTGCTGCTGGTAACCACTACACATCCCGGGGAAAGTAGCCTACCTCTGATCCACAGCACCGTAACAGTTAAACCAGCACTGTTTTCTATGTCAGAGGCTGTTCAAGAGGGTTGTATCTTACTTGACTGCAGCAGAAACTTCCATTTATATGGAACTGTGGAGAGCCGTGGACTGAACTTCTGAAAAACAGGCCTGTTGGGCAACTAATCCTCCCGCTATCTCCTTCCCTGAGGCATTCCTGGCCTGCCAAGGTGCTTCTTCCCACCTCTGGGTTTCTAGGAAAGCCCTGGAGGAAGGTAGCCAAGGCTGGAGCACCCTCTGCAGGGACCTTCTTCCCATTGCTGCACCAGTGGCGCAGCCGTCTGCCTGGGCAGGGGTCCCCCAGAAAACACCCCTGTCCCACCTCGCCTCCTCCCACACAGCAGAGATGGGGCTGAGCCAAAAAGCTGGAAAGGTTTGCTTTGATATGCTTTGCTTTGTGAAGCTTCAGCCCCGAGTGTGTCACCTGTGGGGACTGCTAAATGTTCTCTCTGCCGGGAGGGGATGTGGATGACATTCTTTGGGAGAGGGGTAGGGAGCAGTACAGCTCTGGAGATGCTGACCCAAACTGCTGCTTGTTATCAGCCATTAGAAGGCCTTTCTAATTTCAAGTAGTTACAACAGAGGAATTCATTGTTTCCATCTGACATCTTGCTGAGGTGCCAAAGCCTCCACTTGCTTTTGTGAACGTTTTCCCCACCAAACCCACCAAAACGGTTGCCACGTTTCCCATCTGGTGGACTAATATTCAGTGGGCCCCTTCCACTCTGCTTGCAAATGGGCTGCAAGGAGCCTGAAAATTTGGCTTTCAGGGCTTTCATTTCAGTGTTGTCTGTGACTGTGCCAGACTCTGAATTTAATGAAAAATTATTTTGAATGTTATTCCTCATGGGGACTGGCAGGAGATTGCAGTCCCCTGCTCTGAAGGCCTGCAACGTGCAGGGCAAGCACCGCTGCCTAAGATACAGCTGGTCATTGACTAGTTGCATCAATGACTTGGAGACCTGTAATAAACTAAATAGTGAAGCTTAACACCATTTTTAAAGGGCTGTATTCGGGCTCCTGTGTCATGGCTTGTTAAAAACAGGAGTTGTGGTAAGGCAGTTTGTCCAGGGAAGGAATGTCCTGTGGCTGCAGCACTCAACTGTCATCTGCTGAGGGGAAAGTGAGGCATGAAATTCTCTGAAAATAAGGAAGTTACTCCATGACAGCACTCAGTTTGCATCTCTGAGCCTGCTATGTGGAAAGGAAAGCCAGAAAGGAATTTTTGTCGGGCAAATGTTAAAAGAATCAGCCTGTCTTAGATACATAAAATGAGGTGGGCCCTACACTTTTTGCCACCAAAATAGGTGCACAAACTAGTTCAGAAAACAAAGTCTTTCTGGTTTTGAAGTTCCCAGTGGCTTACACTGTGCGTGTTTCAACACCATCGCTTCCTGCACTTTGGGAGCACAGCCCCTGTTAGTCCTCTTTCCAATCTGAATCAGAAAAGCAGCTCAAAGAACAGGCAGTTCAAACAATTATCTCCACCATGAACATCATGGGATATGTCTGTTCTCAATTCCATAAGTCTCCTTATGTGATCACAAGGAAGGCTTTCAATTTAATTAAAAAAAAATAAAAACTAAATCAGGTTTCTACTTCATGCAGCATAAAAGGGTGGAAACAACTGAACCATGAACAACAGTTCAAGATTTATTGTTATTGTTTTATGTCATGGATCTAGGATCCATCCCTTTTAACGCTTGCATTTTGAAATAGCAGCCTTTTCTGAAGGGAAGGCATATGCCAAGTTAATTTTCACAGAATCCTCATGGTTGGATGGGACCTCTCAGATCATTGAGTTCAACCATACACACACCAGGGGAAAAAAGAAGAGGAAAAAAAGAAAAAAAAAGAAAGATAAAAAGAAGAAAAAAAAAACCACACAAGAAAACCAACCCCACAAAAGAAATAACCAAACCAAACAATCTCAGGTGCTAGAGCATATCCTGAAGTGCCACATCTACACGTTTCTTAAATACCTCCAGGGATGGTGACTGTACCACCTCCCTGGGCAGGCCGTTCCCAGTGCCTCAGTGCCCTCTCAGTGAAGTAATTCTTCCTAATATCTAATCGAAACCTCCCCTGCCACAACTTCAGACCGTTTCTTCTGGTCCTGTTGTTATTCACTTGGGAGAAGAGGCCAACACTACTCTCTACAACCTCCTTTCATGTAGTCGTAGAGGTAGTTCTGTGGGAATGCTCTGATGCTGCCTGGCTAAGTTATGGCCCCTGGGTGTTACGGGCTGCAGCCAGGCTCTCAGGCTTCTTTGAAAAGCTTTACAAAAAGACTATTCTGTGCTGCCTTTAATCTATTTATATTTACCATTAAACTTCTGTCATGAGTGGTTCTGTTCACTGTTGGTCTGGTCTTTGTGTACCCAGTACATAATAAATGTCCTTATATAATTAAGTCTGTATTCATAGAACACAGAGTGCCATTCCCATGAAAAACCCTAGGAAAGTAAAAAGCATATCTATCTTACGGGGTGTGTGGAGGTACAGACTCCAGTTAAGCAGACCACTGGAAAAAAAACAAACTATGATCCCATCAGAAGTTATTGGGTAATACAATTTTTAAAGTTATGTCTTGTCTTACAAAACACACACACCCCTGACAGTACTCAAAGTATTTCACTAGATATAATGAAGATCAAGATTTTTCTTTTGATTTCACAGACAGAGATGAGAGAGACCGTGAATGATTTATTAAAACCCAGATGGAAGTTAGTAAGAGCTGGATAAAAACCCACAGCTCAGCGATAAAGCTGTCGGTCGATCTGAAATCACAGACCCGATATGTGCTTCACAACCTTTAGCTGGGATATGGACACGGTGTGTTTTTCTCATAAACTATGGGGGTTTTATGTTAATACTCGCTTCCTTAGATCTCAGTCCTTATCCTGGCAGCATGAGGTCCTGCAGCTTCCCAACCATACCGTGATGTGGCTTGGGGCCTTCTTCATGGCAGCTCTGTGGAGACTGCAGCTCTGCAGTTGCAGATCCCTGGAGGGAGTTTGGGTGATGCGGAGGGCACAGTAAGGAATCCTGCACCCACTCTGCGCTGTCCCCCGCCCCATCCAGGGAGGCAGCAGAGGATGAGGTGTGTGCGTGATGTGTACATGGCCGGGTTTGGTGCGACGGCGGGCAGGGAGGTGGCAAAGGGAGCGAACTGATGGAACGCCTGGTCCCACCGCAGCGCTCTGGCCGGGAAGGCGGCCAAACGGGACAGGAGTCCTCCGCTGGTGACCGGGGAGCCCAGGCGCGCCCCCGGCCCCAAGCTCTGCCTCAGAGCCCAGCCTAT
>VZRU01019358.1:117036-131235 GCA_013398155.1 Pedionomus torquatus
AGTAAAAAGCAGGGACTACTCAGGGTCTGTCTTTCAGGATGGCCAGCTGAGTTATCCCAAGACTGACTGTGCTGCACAGTAGTCCACTAAGACCACCAAGAGTTTTAGCAGGAGGGAGAGAGGTATGAATCAGAGGGTAAATGCAGATGAGTATCAGCTTTCAGAAGAGTTAGTTTGTAAGTTTTCACATATATTTCGCTGCATCTTTAGATCGTTACTGGTTCTGACATCTCCAGCCAAGTGTGCTCTCAATGAGAACAGTTTGCATCCACCCAGCTCAAATTCCTAACTTTCTTGCCTCCATCATGGGCAATCCTCAATAATTTGTTACTTCCAAATTACTGATACTGATACTGAGAAAGTTCTTTTCCATACTGAGAACGTGCAAGAGCATCTTTCTCATTCATTCTCGTCAGATGGCAATGGTTGTGGCAGACGCCCTCTTTTCAATATCGTAGATTCAGTCTGTAACATTTTCCTCAGTTCACTTGCTGGTGAGGGGTCTGGAGCACAAGTCTTGTGAGGAGCAGCTGATAGAGCTGGGGTTGTTCAGCCTGGAGAAAAGGAGACTGAGGGGGGAGACATTCTCAGTTTCTACAACTCCTTGAAAGGAGAGTGTAGCAAGGCAGGGTCAGTCTTCTCCCTAGGAGCACAAGAGGAAATTGCTCCAAGTTGTGTCAGGGGAGGTTTAGGGTGGGTATGAGGCAAGATTTCTTCACCAAAAGGGTTATTAAACGTTGGAACAGGCTGCCCAGTCACCTGGGGAGGGCCCAGTCACCTCCAGTTCCTGGAGGTATTTAAAAGCTGAGCAGAAGTGGTGCTGAGGGACATGGGTTAGTGTTGGCTTTGTCAGTGTTAGGTTGATAGCTGGACTCGATGATCTTAAAGGTCCTTTCCAACCTAGAGAATTCTATGTTTCTATGATACTAAGCTTTGTGGTGAAAGGTCATGCTGGAAGATAAAGGGGAATATTTTGTTACAGTCACTGCTCCCGTAGAGGGACTGAAAATTCATCCCATGATGGGCATTCTGTTAATACTGCATTGTGTTCTGCAGGGTGTAACTGTGAGGGCCTTAATTCTTCTGAATCCCCAAAATCCCCTTGGGGACATCTACTCCTTGTCAGAGCTATGGGATTACCTGGAATTTGCTAAAAGGTATGTCAGTTTGGAAGGCTGAGGAATCCTGAGTCCAATACATCTTCCAGAATCTAGTGGACTACTTGCTGTCCCTAAATTTATCTGTGAATATCTTTTAAGTCAGGCAAACAGTCTATTCTTCACACACAGCAATGGGTTGAGGAGAGGGAAGGGGAGAGGATAGATTCTGCCCCTCTGCTCTGCTCTGGGGAGACCCCACCTGGAGTGCTGTGTCCAGCTCTGGAGTCCTCAGCACATGGAAGGACATGGACCCATTGGAACAGGTCAAGAGAAGGCCACAAAGGTGCTCTGAGGGCTGGAGCCCCTCTGCTGTGACGACAGGCTGAGAGAGCTGGGGTTGTTCAGCCTGGAGAAGAGAAGACTCTGGGGAGACCTTACAGCCGCTTCTAGTCCCTAAAGGGGGCTGCAGGAGAGATGGGGAGGGACTCTTTTCAGGGAGGGGAGCGATAGGGTGAGGGATAATGGTTTTAAACTGAAAGGGGAGATTTAGATTAGATATTAGGAAGAAATTATTTGCTGTGAGGGTGGTGAGACACTGGAACAGGTTGCCAGAGAATTTATAGATGCCCCATCCCTGGAGGTGTTCAAGGCCAGGCTGGATGGGGCTTTGAGCAACCTGGTCTAGTGGGAGGTGTCCCTGCCCATGGCAGGGGGGTTGGAACTGGATGATCTTTAAGGTCTCTTCCAACTCTAACCATTCAATGATTCTATAATAGACCTTTTGACCTTTTGAGTTGTGAAAAAAATGCTCTTCTTCTGCAAAATTTGGTGTCCTTTTTGTGTAAAGTGAGACCTGATTTTATCTCTGATTCTAAACTGGAGCAGCCTTCTTTTTGTAATCTTCATTTTGTCCTTTTGCAGACATGAATTGCATGTGATAGTAGATGAGATCTACATGCTGTCAGTTTTTGATGAATCAGCCACGTTTCACAGTGTCCTAGGCATGGACAGGTAAAATCAGCTCCTACTTCCCTGGCCACCTTCCAGTGACAGTTCAACATGATGCCCTTGCTGAGAACTTGTGACTGGAAGTTAAGTCATGAGCTCACAAATTCTGAATCTGCCTTACTCTGATTTCTTTTTTTAATTTTTTTTTCCTTTTTTATTTTTTTTTTTGGTAATTTCTCAACAGCAAATGCATTTCAAGTACAATCTAGCAAGTAAAAATGATAATTTTCTGTTGTGGTAGATTTTTCAATGGGTGCTTTGGTATTTGCTTGTGACAGTACCCAAAACTGGAAACATGTTTCATTTTTTGAGAGTGAGACTTTTCTTCTTTCCTAAACATTTTTACCTCTTTCTCATGTTTTGTTGATGCCTGCAAAGACTTTCTGTTGCTGTTTACTTTCTTTTTTTTTTTTTTTTTTCCATACAGTAGTCACAGGTCACTGTGTTACTACAGACCGGAGAATGGGTCTTATTAGGTATTGATTTAATGAGATGAAAAACTTTTCAAATCTCACCTCTTAAGAAAAAGAACTCGATCTCCTTCTGCAAAATATTAGGGGTTGAAAGAGGGAAAATTAATTCTTGGAAAATACATTGACCCAGACCTAATTTCTAGCATTGTATGTACAAGCTTGATACATGCAGAAAATCTGCACATGAAATATAGTGCTTGCAAGTACCTGTAAACCTGAAATATTTAAAAATTGTGTCTAAAACTAGTTCCAAGAAGTCCCTAGCTTCTAAAGTTAGGTGGGGTTTGAATTTTCTTACCTGACTGATGTTCCGGGCTGTACTGCCTGCCACTGTGTAACACTGCCTCTCTGTTTCTGCGATGCTGCACTGGTGATCCAAAAGCCCCAGCACCCATGACACTAACTGCCCGTCTGCATCCTTCTACATACAGATTGCCTGATCCCCAGCGGACCCATGTGATGTGGGGAATAAGCAAGGTGGGTGCTGGTTGTCATCCTGGCTTCCTGTCTTGGTAGGGCTGGCCTGGCATCCTCGGGTCCCTCATGCTGGAACGAATAAGGTAGTAAGAGAGTCCTCATCTTCCTGGGTAATAAAGTAGTCTCTCTCTGTGTCTTCTCTAGGATTTTGCTGTCTCTGGGATTCGTTTTGGTACTTTATACACAGAGAACCAAGATGTCGCTAACGCGGTGGCTTCTTTGTGTTATTTCCATGGTGTTTGTGGGCCTGTCCAGTACAAGGTTGCCCAGCTGCTTAAAGACAGAGGTGAGTTGGTAGCTCTGTGTCTGATCCTCTGCTCTTCTGTGTGTCTTGGTACCCAGGGGATCCCCTCCCCTTACTTTTCCAAGTGGTTCTCCTGGTTGTACAGCTTAATTGACAGTCTCCTGTTATCCTGGAGCTGCCCAACAGTTCTAAAGAAAAGGACCATTTCTACAGAGCTTCTGATCAGCAGAATTAGAGGAGCAGCTCTGAAGAAGAATGGTTGTTTTCCGTATAGAAATAGCCAGTGTTGTGTAGAACCAGCTGAGCAGAAACAAAGAATTCAGGCTTGTGGGACGAGGGAAATGGAAATGGATTTCTAGCTTTGCCCAGGATGGAGTGCTGACGGTCCATAACAGCTGAGAGCTATGAGTGTAGGGAAACATCCTTAGAAAGGGTAAGGAAGATATTCTTCTTCACAGACACAAAGATGCTAAACAGTTTTTGCCCCTCTGTTTGCTATTTGAGGAAACGGGGAAAAAAAAGAAGGGCGAAATGGAAAAAGCACTGTAAGTGCATGCTTTGGAAACTTGAACCGAATTCTTTCTCAGTTTGTGATTTTTTTCCCTTTAATTTCTCCTTCTGGTCAGACTGGATCAACCAGGTGTACCTGAGGGCCAACCATGCCCGCCTAAAAGCTGCCCACACGTATGTGACGGACGAGCTGAAAACGCTTGGCGTTCCTTTTCTCAACCGCAACGCTGGCTTCTTTGTCTGGATTGATTTCCGAAAGGTTGGTGATCCTAGGAAGGGATGAGGGCAGGCTCACAGTGCAGTTGCCTCTAGAGGAAAGTTTGATATTGTGATAAGTGTTTTTGTTGTCACAAATCTGTTTTCCGATGAGCAGAAGGAAGGCCTGCCTGGTATTTCGGTCCGTTCTTTTCCTTTCGTCTGTCTGTGCATTTCCCTCTTGCAGGAATCTTACTGCTTTCAAGCCACTTTCTTCCCCATTTCTTCCTTTATATCACAACTGCTGTACTTCAGAGGTAAAAGGTGTCTCCCCTGGCCTTTGCACACCTCATGGGAATCACAAATTCATGAGGGTCTCACTGAGTTAGCCTGTATGTTACTAACCTCTGGCCCTTTTGCTGATTCTCCTAGTACCTTAAGACAGGCACGTTTGAGGAGGAGATGCTGCTCTGGAAGCGTTTTCTGGATAACAAGGTCCTCCTGTCCTGTGGTAAAGCCTTTGAATGCAGTGAACCTGGATGGTTTCGCATCATCTTCGCTGACAAGACCAACCGGCTACAGTTAGGCAAGTAATGTTTTCTTCTCTTTTTTTTCCCACCAGAATTTCTACAGCAGTTTCCTCCTCTCCTTAATCCTAAACTTACCCTATTACTATTATTATCCACTTGCTTTCTCCATTCTTCCTCCCTTTCCTTCCATCCTCCAATTTTTTTCTAGATCTGACCAATTTGAGGTTGCTCGTGGTTAAACTAACCCACTAGTGTTTGTCCTCCTTCTACCACTGCAGGTATGCAACGGATCCGCAAGGTTTTGGAGGAGAGGGAGCAGGAGATACTGGCTGAGGAGAAGGAGCAGCCTTGTCAGTCTGATCAGGATGGCAAAGCAGATAGCACAGATGAAGTCATTTTTGTGTCCCGCCACCAGGAGCCTAACTGTGCCGATGGCTCCAACCTTGGTGACCTCATTGGCCTCCTGCAGCAGCAGATGCGTTCATCTGACTGGCTACAGAAAAACACCGAAAAAGCTGAACAGTTTGCCCAGGAAAAGCCAGAGATCTACAGCGTCTTCACCAAACTGGTGGGGAAGCAGTAGGGAGTCAGTGTGCCTTCAGGGGGTTTCCTGAGCAGTGACTGACCCTGGGCCCCTAACGGCTCAGCAGTGACTTCCAGCAAATAATATATTTTCTGTATAGCAAGAAAATCACTTTGTAAAACCCCTCCTCTCCCCTCTGTTTGAGATCTCTAATTTGTATTATATAGGTGCAATCCTTGGATTAAGGTGAGGGTAGGGAATGTTGGGGGTCTTGTTCGCCTGCTGCCCGCTGTCCTGCAGCATCACTGTATTTTGTATTTCATTTCTAATGAATATGCTCTTAACTCTCTTATAAGGTCCTGTGGTGTCATTTTTTATGCTTCTTATTTCATGCTTTCCAGGAAGACAGAGACCTGAGATTGTTAAAATGTGTAGTTTCCCTTTTCCTGAATGATGATCGGATGTTACTTGCTATTTTGGGGCCAAAAGATGACTGCTGTCTCCAAGAGGTGGTTTTGTGAGATATAACAGCCCTAACTTAGCCTCAGCTAAGGGTAAAGAAACACATGTAGGCATTCTGTCACCATGCTAGGTGTACCTGCTTTAAGCCCACAGGCTGCCAAGGTGTCACCTTCAGCCATTATCAGGGTAATTAAGGTAATGTTTTTAGCCATGTTTGTCAATTTGCAGGGTAGTTTTTTGACTAAGCAGTGCCCTTCAGTCTCTTTCCTCTCTTTTCTATTTTAAAAGACACTGTTTCCTCCATGGTGGCATTTCCGTTGGAAAGCTTCTTTCACACGTACAAAGATCTTTAATTTCTAGTACTATAAAATTTTATGTATTTTAAAGGAATTTAAGATGGTTTTTTTTACATACATATTAATCCAGAGTTCAGGGAAATTGCCCTTGAAAACTGAATGGAAGTTTGTCTTTTTCCTTGTGTAATTTGTTCTAATAGTAACCAAATTTCATCCTGGTGGCATTATGGCATCTGTTTATGAGTTACAGAGGTGAAGAGTAAATTTTAGGCTAAATTCTGTGCTGTCAAATAGGTGGAATTTGCTGACCACAAGCGAAGAACCATTTTCTACTCCTCTGATCAAGCCTTAACATGAAATTGGAAAGGCAGGGAAAAAAACGTCCCATGAAATACAAGCATCTCACTTGGATATCTTCTCTGTAGATCATTTAGGAGAAGGGTAATATTGAGAATTAGCAGGAAATTCAGCTTTTTCTTGGGTTCAATCTTCAAGTGAAACAGCTTTCATTTCACAGTGACTTTGTGAGGTCATGTCAGTGATGGATGGCTCATGTGATACCATCGTGGTACAGCTGCTGTTGTTCTTGTTGTAGGATTGAGCAAGATGGGCAATGTCCTTATGAGTGACAAAAGCATATGTCTGTGTCATAAACTGAATTACCAAGGCATAGGTGGCAAATCATGGACGTGACTGCACTTTGGGGAGGTGACAGTGGAGAACTGCTGGGTGGCGAGAAGGAGAGCATGACCAGTAGCTGGGGAGAAGATGGTGATGCATGTGGCAGTAACCAGTCCCCCTCTCAGATGCCAGTGATGATGCAAGGTTGGTGAGGGGACAGTTATAAGCATTGTATTTGCTTATTAGTTTAGTGGTTGCCTGTGTACAGTATTTTTAAAGTGCTGCCCTTGACTATTTTACTTTATTTTCCATTTGCTCTTGCCCAGAGAAGCTGTGGCTTCCACATCCCTGGTGGCTTTCAAGGCCAGGCTGGATGGGGCTTTGAGCAACCTGGTCTAGTGGGAGGTGTCCCTGGCCATGGCAGGGGGGTTGGAACTGGATGATCTTTAAGATCCCTTCCAACCTGAATCATTCTATGATTCTATGATTGTGTGTCCACAAAGAAAGCTATAGCATAAGACAGGAATTGGGAGGTGGAGATGGACAGCCAAAACACAAATGGATTTACTGGTTTGCCCCCTCTTGTTTATGTTTTCCAAAGAGGGTCTTGACAACAAAAGTTGAGGGAGAATACTCTTTGAAATGAAGAGTCAGGTAAGACTGTATAGGTGTTAGTTGAAGTGATATTTCAGGGGATTCCTGTAACAAACACAATGCATTACTTATTCCTAATTTTCTTTCAGTGTTCTGGTCAATCCTATGATTGGAGTATGTTAAAATACAAGAGTAACAATATACTGTGTTTTTCACAAGTGGATGTTTACTGCTCAGAAAGCAGGTTTATTGTACCATCTCTGTGTGGAAGCAGCTTGTAGAGCACAGCTCTGTGTAGGAAAAAGGGTGTAATACACTTTCAGAATCCTCGCAACTCATATGGCCCATGGTGGCCTCCACCTGAGCCCTTTGTAACACAGAACAACAGGGCTGTCACATGCTTTGGCACATGCTTTGGCACATGGAATATTTTTCCGTGGTTTTTTTTCAGGTTTAACACCTAGCTGAGGAGCTCTCCACTGAGGGGTGTTGGCTTAGTCACAGAAACTGCAAATATAACGGGAAATAAGGATGTAGAGAAATGTCATGTTAGGAGGATGGAGCCGAATTCTTTTCAGTGGTTCACAGTGAGAAGACAAGGGGCAATGGGCACAAGCTGGAACATATGATGTTCCACATGAATATGAGAAAAAAATGCTTCACGGTGAGGGTGACAGAGCCCTGGAACAGGCTGCCCATGGAGGTTGTGGAGTCCCCTTCTCTGGAGACCTTCAAGTCCCTCCTGGATGCAGTCCTGAGTAATGTGCTCTAGGCAATCCTGCTTTGGCAGGGGAGTTGGACTAGATGATCTCTAGAGACCCTTTCCAACTCTGACAGTTCCATGATTCCATGCATCTGCATGTGGAATAAGCAACATTTGTTTTGATGGTACAAACCCCGTAAATTTTGAAAATGGCCTTTCCTGGCTGAAAAGAATTGGTAAATGTTTAGGAAGTCCCGTGTATATTTCTATTGAAGTTGAATCGACTCTTACTTGCTGTAAGAATACCCTGACAATAAAACAGAGTCTTTGCCGGTACAAATTGTTTGTTCCTTCTGCCCCCTTCATGTTAGATGTTCTCTCTGCTCACTATTTCTCATCATTATTATTAATAGCAATTTTTTTTTTCTATGTGGCAAATCTCTACAGGAAAAAACAACAGATAGAGGAATGATTAAGGACTATCCCCCTCCTGCATTTCTTTCTTTTACCTGTTTGTCAAGCCATACATAAACAGAAATGATGAAGCCAGTCAGGTCTAGGTTTTTAAAAATTGCCACATTTTGTCTAAAATAAGAAATGTCACCAAGATGGGTATAACACTGTGCTTTCGTTGCTTGTGTCCACTGTAAGATGATAAAATCCACTTTGTGTACAATTTTTGCATTTGGGTTATCGTTCATTTGAGCGCAGGGAGGATCCTAAATGGTTTCACGGTCCCTGCCATGTTCCAGTATCTCTCTCTTCACCCCCCTCCCTTCCCTTTCTCTGCTGCAGATAAATGTTTGGCATTTTCAGGCTAGGAGTGGCTATTTCTTGTGCAGCACAGCTCCGGGTCATAGAAACCTTGCTAAATAGATTTCGGGTCTTACCCTTGATGTGCCCATATTTGTGGGAGGGGAGAAGCTAGGAATCTCCAAATTATTAACCCAAGTCACATCGTTAAGCAAACAGCAGAGGCGGGGCCCATTCGAGATAAATATTTATGAAGGCTTGTGGATGGTGCCTGCCTAAGGAACAAATCTGTACAGATGAGTTTTCCATTACAGACATTGAATAGATCCCATGCAAAATATTTGTAAGGGAAAATAGTCACTAAAAGCTTAATAGTTCTCTACCTTAACTGTATGGTAGATTTTTTTTTTCTAAATAAATGCTAATACCTTAATTGTTGTCTTGCTTTCTCCAGCGTACAGCTGGGCTGACTGCTGTGTGCTCCCCTCATCCTCAAACCCACCCAGTTTCTCAAAACCTGCCTTGGGGTCAAATTATCATTTATATTGACAATTTCTCTGCAGTCATCCTCCAGTTACTTGGTTACAGAATCCCTCTGTTGCTTTCATGCTGCTGGCAGAGTGGTGATTTCATCTCATCAGAGGCACGGTGGCAGACTAGGGCTGGGTAAAAAACACCTTGTCATGGGGGAAGTGACATGAATCACTCCCTGAAAAATTCTGCATGTGAAGTAGCAGTGGTCAAAAAGGGTAAAGTTGCTTTTTTGCACTTCTAATTGCATGTGCAGCTTCTCCTGTTAAGTTTGGCTGACCTAACAGAGTTGGATTCTTTCTGAAGAAATTCAGGCCGCATCATGAAGAACAGGGCAAGGTAACCTACAAGGATGTATGTCCAAAAAGATGTGTCTTCCATTTCAGACAATCAGGGCAGGAAGATAGGCTTGTTCTTCATTCAAATTAATGCTTTATTTAATACTGACTTACATAAAACACTGAAAACTGACCGATGACAAGATACGAGATAATCTGCAGCTGACAAATGAACTGAAGAGTCTGATATAGCTATAAATACTCTACTTTTTGTCCTCAGTTTGCCGGGATTGGTTATTTTTAGCCAAGAGCCAGTCGACCTTATCAAAATGAAGAATCAAAAATAGTCTGGAAAAACACTGCAAGGAGAGGCTATTTTTAGCTCTCTGTCTATTCCCTGCTGCTCTCCAGCAGGGGCTGATGGCACAGCTCCTGCACAAGCGCTTAGTTATTCTCGGCGAGCGCTCGTCATGACCTGTCCTTTTCCTGAATGCCTCGCTGCAGAAAGCATTCAATTGATTAAAGATTAACGCATCTGCAAACCGTGACAGCTGAAAGCTTCAGGGAAGGTGTGTGTGGGGGGCACATACACCAACAGAGCCATATTATAGTTTTTCTGAAGGGAATGCTTCCCTAACTGAATATCCTCACGTCTCACATCCTTCAGTGGGAGCTACAGCAGTAGACCTCCAAAGTATATTTACATTTCTTTTTCCTTTCAGTTCAGGAGAACAGAAGAGGACGTAGAGTTACAGATGTCAGGCAGATAGATTACTGTGTTGACCAGTGCCACCAGTCACAAACCAGCAGCCCTGGCAGCAAACGACAGACTGGCTCAAGAGACAGAACTGTGCAATTGGCTACTAGATACAGTTCAGTGATGAGACTAATTATAAACTCAACTGATAAAAATAAAGGCATCATTTGGTCATAAGACTTAAATCAAAATAATGAATGAAGAGTATGACCAAGCTGTTACAATATCCTGCTTTCTCTTATACTAGAAACTCTTTCATTTAGTCCAGTACATTGTATACTGATAGTAGCCATTAACATTTTTCTCAGAATTCCAGTACCTAAAGGGGGCTCCAGGATAGAGGGGGAGGGACGCTATCAGGGAGTGGAGGGACAGGACGAGGGGTAATTGTTTTAAACCGAAAGAGGAAAGATTTAAATGAGATCATAGGAAGAAATTCTTTCCTGTGAGGGTGATGAGACACTGGAACAGGTTGCCCAGGGAAGCTGTGGCTGCCCCATCCCTGGAGGTGTTCAAGGCCAGGCTGGATGGGGCTTTGAGCAACCTGGTCTAGTGGGAGGTGAACCTGCCCAGGGCAGGGGGCTGGAACTGGATGATCTTTAAGGTTCCTTGCAACCCAAACCATTCTATGATTCTGTGAAACTGAGCTATGATTTTTCAGTTTAGCCATGGGTTGAAAATAAGGTGGAAAAGAGATTCCTAAGACATTAGTTTTCCCTTTCCTATTTGCCTTTAAGAATAATCTCTTTTTTTATTATAAAGGTGTTTTCAGAATATGCTGCTTCTAGCACTGACTGTGTAAGGTGCACCACAATCTCACATGCAGCTGCTTTACATGTGTGGAGACATGGCAGCAGAAGGGTCCCTGAGCATTTCTTTCTCACCCGTACACTGATCATCCCAGCAGAAAATACAGGATGCGTCTGCGACAGCAAGCAAATGTATGGCGTGATGGTAAAGCCCTTAAAAACATATTCCCAGATGACCCCAGAAGAGTCATATGAGGCAAGACATAAAAGGGAAAAGCAAAGAGAGATAAAATATCTGATTTCTCCTGTGCATTTATAAAAATTGATAGCCTTTTATCCAGATGCTGATGAATATTTTTACAAGATATAAATGGCAACCCGGAGTCTAAAAATAGACACTGTGCTGCAGACTTGTCTGGCTTAGCTACATCACTGGAATATAAACAGGCTCTCTGATGTGGTTTCAGGGAAATCTCTATCAAAACAGAGTACATCCTCCATTTTTCTTGCTATTTTAAAATAAGATAGCTGGTGCTTCTTGCATTTCTTTAATTCTAGCTTTTAATAAAATCACATTGCTTTCCAATTTTTCCTATAGGGATGAAATGCTCATCAAAACCTCCATGAATATTTCAGCTACAACTGATTTGATGCACTTTCTTCTCCCTGGCAGAGCAGAGAGGCAGGGGAAGCACCCATGGTCACTGCATGGGCTGGTGCAGGCTGGCTCAGTGGTCCCCGGCCACCCCTGACCACACGTGGACCAGGCAGTGTCCCTGTCACACGACAGGGCTGCAGACACCCCTCCCCAGCTCAGTCACATTTAGACTCACACTGATGATTTCCATGGCTGCAGAGATCCCCGTGCTTGTTCCAGCAGGCCCAGAACATGAATGGTGCCCCTTCTGATTCACAAAATTGAACACAGTTTATTCACCCTCCAGAAGGAGAGTCCTTGCCTTTGGTTTATGAACAGGGCAGCTTGTACCAATTTCAAGCTGTTGGGTTAAAACCAGAAATGTTATATGCTCTAGCAAACCCCCATAACTTGCACTAGGGAGGAGGAAAAAGCCAGTAGCAGCTCAGAAGAGACACCTTAAGATCTTTCTGTTGTTAGCTTTGAATGTTATGGACAGGGTGAAGAGGGTAGCAGTGGGTCTGAGGAGAATGCTGCATCACCTGCTATGCAACGTGTGCGAGAAGAGGCTGAGAGAAAGAAGGGAAAGCGCTGCAGTGACAGTGCTTCTCCCTTCTTGTGGGAGCACCGCACTGCCTCTCTGCATACGTGCGTGTGTGTGGATGGCTTTGCAGAAAGCAGTTTTCCTGAGGGCAGGAGAAGCGAAAGAGAACTAACCCATTGCTGACAGTCAAGGTTCCTTGAGAACAGTGTCCTCTGTGAGTGTGTGTGTGAGAGAGACCCAGTTTAGAACAATTAACCCCCTCATCCTTTCACAGATACACATCACAGAATAGTACACCATTCTACATAAGATGCAAGTATATAAAAATGGATACAAGAACATTTGAAGATGGGAATAATGCATTTCAGGCCAGCAAAATCTGACACTGAGATACACGTGGTAAGAGTCTTTTAAACAACCAAGGAATACAGGACAGGACAGGACAAGAGCTGGCCCATATCCCCATCCTGCATGCCTCATATCCCTGGTAGAGGACTGGAGATGCTTCTGGCCCAGAAGTCAGGTGGTTGAAGGGGCTACATCACGAGAAATTACCGTGGTAGGATGTCTCTAAGCTCTGGTAGCTCTATGGCTGTTGCAGTGTTCCCTGGAGAACCACAGCTTTACAAAGCAGAGGACTTGTTCCTCAAACAGCCCATATCTGTCCTCAGCTTGCCAGGAGGAGTGAGCCAGTAAAAGGGATAGAACTGTTTACAGGTGGAAGATGTAAAGTCATCTTTGTTTTTACCTCGGTGCCGTTGAATGTAATCAAGGTGTGCTGGTATCAGTCCAGGGAGCAGGGAAAGGTCAAGAACTAGGGTGCCACATGCACCCTACACTGCTACTGCTGAGACATCTCTGCTCTGTGGTGGTAGTGTGCATGCTTCAGCTGCAGCATCTTATCTACTTTTACCCTTTTTTTTTTTTTCTTTTTGCAAAGGGTCAGTTTGCCTCCAGACTAAGTCAGCACCCATTTCTGGGAAAGAAACCAATGGCACGGCTGGAATTTTGTGCAACAAATTTGCCCTGCTCTGTCTTCTGTCAAGAGAAGCGTTGGTTCAAGTTACTCTTGAGAAGGGTTTGGGAAAGGTGTGGGTCTGCAGCACGGTTTTTTTTCTCACTTAAGTAGTGTGATCCAGCTGGCTGGAAAGTGATGAGAAGTCCTTGGTCAATAAGAAAGCCCAAAATAGTTTTGGAAAGGCACACAGAACTGAAAGAAAGTGAGCCAGGAATGCAGATGTATGGAAAAACAGGGGAGTGGAAGTACAAATTTTGTACACACAGATAAACACTAATATTGTGACTGTTCCAGTGCCCTTTCTGACCAGGGAAGTGTCTTTTCTGTGGTGAGAGGCCTTCCTGAATCCTGCAGCTGGGCTTTGGTCACTGCGGGTGATTAAATTTAGCACAGTGTTGGATGGAAAGCCACCAGCAGTTGAGAAAACTGCCCAAAATGTAGAGCAGGTTTTGGAGGGGGGGCCAGGGCGAGAGAGCCATACAGTATGGCAGGACTGTGCCCGGGTGTAGCGGCCACAGCTGTCGAGGCATGAAAGCTAGGTAGGGGAGGAAGAACAGGCATGGCCTTCATGTGGAGATCATAGAATTGCCCAGGCTGGAAGAAACCTTTGAGATCACTGAGTCCAGCCATCAACCTAACACAAAACACATCACTAAAACATGTCCCTCAGCATCATGTCTGCCCAGTTTTTAAATATCCCCAGGGACAGTGACTCTACCACTCTCCTGGGAAGACTCTTCCAATGCTCAATAACCCTTTCGGTGAAGAAATCTTACCTATTATCCATCCTAAATGTCCCCTTACACAACTTGAGGACATTTCCTCTTGCCTTATTGCCTGTTCCTTGGGAGAAGAGATTGACCCCCCCCTGCTACACCCTCTTTTCAAGGGGTTGTAGAGAGCGAGAAGATCTCTCCTCACCCTCCTTTTCTCCAGGCTGAACAACCCCAGCTCCCTCAGGCACTCTTCACAAAGACTTGTGCTTCACACCCCTCACTAGCTCCATTGCCCTTCTCTGGACACGCTCCAGCACCTCAATGTTTCTCCTGCCGAGAGGAGGCCAAAACTGGGCACAACACTCAAGGTGGGGCCTCAACAGTGCCCAGTACAGGGGACCATCACTGCTGGCCATGCTATTTCTGATACAGGCCAGGATGCTGCTGACCATTTCATAGAATCATAGAATAATAGAATGG
>VZRU01019359.1:0-40034 GCA_013398155.1 Pedionomus torquatus
GGGCAGTGGAACCATGCTTCTGTTCCCCATAACTCCTGTGTAGCCCAGTGGAGAAATGGTATAAAAGCAATTCAGAACAATCAGGTTCCAAAGCTAACCTAGATCTGTGATCCAATCACCAAGTAGTTGCATGAGAAAATTTCAAAAACAGAAAACCAGCTGGTCGCAGGTTATAGAAGATAACTGCAGGTTAATTGTAAGTTGCAAGAAGGTACATGAATTCTGAGCAGATACACCCTTAAATGAATTCTAAGCTAAATTCTAAGCTAAATTTTCTCAAAAATGTATCATCTGATTATCTAAATTTTAAAAAGTTGAAGATGTGAAATTTAAGGAAAAGAGATGAAAACCAAACAAAATGTACATACACACTTTGACTTATCAGCTATTCACTACAATTAGCGATAAACCAAAAGTGTTTCAGTTCAGTTCTGAGTCCAAGGTCAGCAATTAAAAAGCAATAGCAGTAATAAATATTATGGTCTGTCTTCTATCATGTGTTTTATTTCTATGCACGAGCAGACTATTATCCTTTTGACTCATATGTTGTAAGTAAGCACTGTTTTGGGGATCAAAGAACACTATTTTTTAACAAAACCATTATTAGCCAAGGCATTATATAAATTTGGATATTTTATTTGTCCATTATTCTTTTAAATAGCATTTTTAAAATCATATAGTCTGATTTTTGCATCTTTTCACTGAATCCTGAAAATAGGGGCAGTGTGTTAAAACCATAATCTTTTCCAAAAGATAGGAGAGAAAGAATTTTAGAGTTTTCTCTTTGCTGTCATGACTTGAAAGCAAATGAGCACCTGTCATCATTCCAGACCGTAAGGAAAAGTATAATACCTTTATCAAGCTAGACACATGGAATCCTATGTGTTAAAATCAACAAATTCACTCAGTGGAAGAGACTATCTTTTGTTTCTGTAGTTTCTTGTCAGGAGTCAGAAAACAAGTTCCCAGGAAAGATACATTTTTGCAATGCTTCAACTTTATGTCTAAATAAAGTCTCATTTCAGCCTTTCTGGCTGTCAGTAGTTGTGGTAGTAGTATGCCGAAAGGATTAGTGGATGTTAGTCATCCAAAGAGAGCTTTAGGCCACTTTCCTGCATTGCAAAAGCTATAGAAGTAAGAGCTGACTCACGCATCCATGTCTTATTGCAAGATCATGAGGTCCTGCAACTTATGCTGAGAGTATGTAAGCCCTCGGCAAAAAACTCCTTTAATAAAGTAAAAAATAGGCTCCTTTATCAGGAGGAAGAGTGCAGTTGAAAATGATTCTTTTCTATCTTATATATATATATATTTATATGTATATATATATATATATCCTAAGCTGATAATACTGAAAACAAAAATAAAATGCTTTCCTCNGAATTCAGCTATTTACATGCAATCTCCTTCTCTTTATTATTGAAGATACAGAATTATTTCTTACAAATTTTCGATTTTAGATATTATCAGGAAATTCAGAAATTAAAGCAAAGCCAGATTCCTAACTGTGCATTCCTGTTTATTGCAGAAAAGCCTAAGAAGACTTCATGTAGTCATTTCCGTGTTTGCACACTCACAAGGTCAGAATCCCGAATATCAGAATCCATCTGTGCAAGACAATTTCAGATGTTGCTATAATTAATGATATGAGAACTTCACTGTAACATCTTCTCCAGAAAAAACTTATTTTCACTGAAAAGGTGGATTCTTCAACATCCACATCTTAAATTAATATATTTGAAATTGTTAAAAATTGAGATTAGTCATATTTAGTATTTTTATTTTCTGGTTTAGAGATGATTATATTTTGCTTCAAGTTTTATTTTAATAATAGGCTGTAATAGCCAAAAAATCAAATTGAGTTTTACATTTCTACCATTTCTACATTTAATTTCTGTTTTATGTACATACTTATTAACCTTATCTTACCTGAAGTTCTGAAAAATTATGCTTGATATTTTGCAGTGCAAATCGAATGGAGCGATGGCTTTCATTCATAGATTTAGACATCTACAACTGACTGGATAAGAGTTTTTCTAATACATAAAATATTTCAAGATATCTAGAACTGATATTAATTCCATGCCAACAACACAGAAAGTTTGGGGTTTTTTTGTTTGAATTTGTTTTTTGGGAGGTGGGAAGGGAGAAATTATTCCATCCCAAAAGAGCCAATTGTTTTAAAATGTTCATGTAGAGGACCCAAGATCCCATCCCTGCCGCACCCATTTCTACAGAGAAGTTTACACATCTTATCATAATGCCTGGCATTCTTGGGTATGTTCATTTTCAACATCCATGATTAACTGTTTTGATACAGTAGACTAGAGCTAATAAGATCAGCTGCTCATAAAGATTATACATCTATACACTGAAAACCAAGGTTCAAGTCTCCTACATAGCCTAAGGAAAGATTTCAACTAGAACAAACCAGACAAAGACCATTTTCTTACATTCCTGGCATCTATTTTTGATTTTGCTCTATAACTCCATCCTACACTTGGGAGAGGTACACCATGAAAATTTCATCAAAGCAGATATGTGGGAAAAGAAAAATTATTCCAGGAAACTGATAACCTATTTTAAAAAATAGCCTTTTCCATAAGAAGATGACATAACAAAGGGCTTTGCTGTATGCATTACTTCTTTTGCTACAGCATTTTTTTGGGTTTTTTGGTGGCTTCCACTTTTTTTCATCATCATATTTCTTTGGAAACAAGACATGAAAATAAGGCAAAGAGAAAAGTAAAACCCAGAAGAAATAGTTGCTTTAGTACACCTAGAGCCAGATTACCCAACAAAAGGAAGACATCCACCTTAAATTGCAATTAATCAGATTTGCAGTATTCAGTAGGAGAAATTCATAGCAAAAGTCTTCATTTATGATTGCCAGGCTATGGAACATTTACTGATTTTTTTTTTTATTTTATGACAACACATAGTTTATTTCTAATCACTGATTTAAATATATAAAATTGATATAATTTTAATAGGAAATGCTATACTAAGTCAATACAATTAGGAAAGAAATCTAATCATACAAAGACAAAGACACTGTGTGATCTTCAACATTTCATGTTCCTTTAAGCATGAGCTGAAATGTTACCTGTATTTATGACTAAATTTTGATAGACTACATAAACCAGAAGGAACAGCAGAAATGGAATACACATTTGAATAAAGGTGCAGTTATTTAAAATTCTCTTATATTGAAGGCTGCTAAAATTTATATCTGAGTCATTCTTGGGAAGTATTTTGCTTACCACCAGTAGTAATCTTTCTTTTTTTTTTTTTTTTCTTTACTGTTTCTGAGCAGTAAAGTAAAAAATTTCAGTATATTTGGTTTATTATGTGGGTTATCTATATTGACCTTTACATTTACTGCAATTGTGTGTGAAGCACCATTCTGGCAAAAGCCAAACATCTTGAGTTTGTGCAGTGTATGTTCTGGGGGGGGTGTCAGACTACTAGTCATTGGGCAGCGGCCAGTGTGTTTGGGGCAATTTATGTTCCACATGGTTTTCCTCATGATCATTTCTGAGGAACTAAGAATATGACATTGCAGTGAGGGTGGGAGAGTGTTCTGCCGCTCTTTCCTGTCCTTTTTGCTTTTTGTTGGCTTTCAGTACATCCTTCCTGAACATGCCATGTTTTAGAGAGTTCAGAAAAAGCTGTAAGATTAAACTCCAGACACATAGATGGAGAAGATTAAAATCCCTTCCACATCCACTCTAGCAGCTTGGTCATCATTGGCAAAGAACAACAAAAGAAATATCATGAAAGTTGGCACTGGTGGGGAAATGCTGCCTCAGATTTCTCAGAGAGTTTTTGAGTACAGTCAGCCAGTCTGAGACCTGATTTTGACAGTACCAGCTATCAAAGGAGGATTAGTCATATAGGCTTCATTACAAATCAGAGTTAATAGAATTCATTTTGCACCTGCTAGTCATTTTCAAGTCAGTATTTCACTTGCAAAGGCAATCCTCGGAGGCGGTGTAAGGTTATAGCGGCCTTCTAAAATTTGGAGTAAGGAATAAACTATTCTGCATGTAAATACTCTCTGAGGTGCAAGCCTTGTGAAGGGTACAGATGGCACATGCTTACTGGCTGTCAATTTCTTAGTAAGAAAAGAAAACCCCACTAAAATCAATGAAAATTTCACCATTTTATTTCACTTTGGATCAAGCTTGCAATAAAGCTATGATACCATTCAGTGTAATAAGTAAAACAGTAGTTGCAGAAAATCTGTTTCTGGCCACATATTTAGTGTAGCTTTGTAGAGGAAAGAGTTCACGAATGTAACAAGAAAAAGATTTATCTTTAAAGGAAAATGATTTATCACTTTTTCATTGACATAAACAGCATCGCTTGCAACACAATAAAACTATATTTCTCTTGGGAATATTTTACAAATTTCTGTGAGACTGAAAAGGACCCAGACAAGGAAGTCTCTGGGTCACTGACTCCAGTTCCAATTATTATAAGTGCCCATAGATTATAATAAGCTTTATAAAGATGGTCTCATCTAAAAAAGAATTACTTCTTTTAATACATCAGATCATACTTAATTGCACCATACCCTCTATGCTTTGATGACTTACTTTGAATTTCCAACTTACATCTATTAGAGAATTTGTATCCATTTTTTTCTGTTATTACCGTTTTTATCTAAAAAAAAAAAAAAAGAAATATTCTCTCTCTTATCTTCCTGATGTAGTTAGTAAACACTGGGAAGAGAATTTGTATATTTTAGAGCAGTCAATTCTATTGCTATAAAAATAAAAGTATACAGTAAGACAAAACATTAGGAGATCTTGAGTGTTTCTAAATCACTCAGTCTTGGATAGTTCTAAGGACTCTTAACTCATATGAAAAGCATCAGGATGAGAGAATGTCTATCCTCTTGCATAATCAAACCCTCTGAGAGCAGTAAACATAGAGCTGAACTGCAATAAAACATCCAGGAGACAACCGCACTGCAAGGTTTCCAAGTTAATAAAGTATTTGCATATGATATTCCCAACAATGCACTGGTCTCATATCTATAAACAGGAGTTTCTGCCTGTGTAGGAAATACAGTTTTTCTTGAAAAAGGTTTTTAAAGTGTTTATGTGCTTTTGGTGGACATTCCCAGCTCACCTCAGAATCTTTTTCCAAACCAAAAAGATTTCTTTTAAGGCTGTGTTTATGCATTCATAGGTATTTCTTTACCACATGAGCCACAAAAGCACAGTCTCTTAGGAAATGCATACTACTGTAGTCTCATGGTTGCACAACCCAAGGTACATCAGTTCTCCTACAGGGACTGTGTTACACAGGCTGCAATTCCCAGCCAAGGCGTGCTGGTGCCTGGTGTTTGTTCCCTCCCTGCATCCTTCCAGTTCAGGCTACGCTCAATTCTTCTCTGTGATGAAAGATGAAATTGGCCTGCTACAGTTGTATGGAGGGACCTATGGCATTTGCCCAAAGATCAAGTCATAACACCTGGCCTGAGGGAGCCAGACTTGCGGCAGTTCAGGGTGGAAGTGGAGAAGGGCAGATTGTTTCCTGAGCTATACATAGTAGTGACATGCCCTGCTCTCCCAAACGCAATGCCTGCTGCCAACCTTTGCAATGTTGTGCTTTTGTGAAAACAGCAGCATGTTGCATCGTGTGCCAATGCAGGGTGTGGGTTTGGATCATATGAGAAGGAAAAATGCTTTTCCAGTAGGGGGGGAACACTCAGGAAGAAGCAAACACATCAGCAATTTTTTATTTTATTTTTTTTTTATCCCCAAAGAAAGAGTTAACATTTCAGAAAAAAAAGTAATGCTGCCACTGTGAAAACAGTTCTTCATACAAAGCAGGCTGTCCATCCTCCTGCTTGTTTGTCATTGTAAATTCAGATGCAAAGGAACAGCTCTTTCCACTACTGTCTCCTCTGCCAAGCTCATGAAACTGACATACCAGTCTCAGTAAATGTACCGAAAGTTCCCCAGTTCCACCTCCTTCCCTGGCAGTCTCCAAAGGAATGATTCAAATACTGTGGTTGTAGACACAAGTTTGTCACAGACCTTAACTATATTTACGGTAACAACAATTTGTCCATATCTTCGTATTCTGTGCAATGTAAGTAGTTAAGAAGTTATCAGTACAGCACAGAACAGCATCGTTATAAAAAGTCCCTAGTTAAAAATCTTCATATGGAATTTCTACTGAAAATTATCATTCTCCTGAGAGCCCAAATATGCCTCTGGGCCTCTGTTTTTGTTTTCTCTATTTTGTAGAGAGATTCTTTAAATTTTTTTTAGGGAATTATTTTGTCTTTCCTCGTAAGTGGATTACAGCTATAAAAAAAAAAAGCTGCTTTATTCTGCAATGGCATTCGCTTTTGATTTTGCAGCCAGCAAAAGCCAAAAAAACCTTCTTCAAAATGTAGAGGATGCACAGCACTGAACAGCACTGAACTGGAATACATCATATGTCCCTGTGCGCACACACAGCATGCACAGCAGAGAAACGTTGATAGGAGCGTCCACTGGTTTTGGAAATGCCATATATTCTCTATTACGAATTTTTGATCTTTCAGAAACCTTGTAAGTTTTCCAAAACAAACAAAAAACCCAATTAAAAGTCTTGTAGATGTCATGTACTACATCATCTCTGGGCCAAGCCAATCAAAATTCAAGGGAGTTCCAAGGACATAAGCACAGGAGAAACATCTGGGTTCCGGAGAAAATGAAAATATAGAAAATGAAAATATATAGAAAATTATATAGATTATATAGAAAAAAATAGAAAAACCTGTGTGTGCTCAGAAGATGATCCACTTAGATTCTCCTCTGTGATCTGTGTTAGCTAATAGGAAAGTCCACAATTTTAAAAATAGCTGCTCCACCATAATGTGTTCTGGGGACAGTTTCAGGGAAATAAGTGATGGAGTCTCACACACTGTCCATTCTAAGACATGCCCTTACACGCCAGGAGATTGAACTGGGAGACAGCCACCCTAAAGAACAAGGCAGAACTGAGCGACTATGCCATTTCAACCAATTCTTTGAAGACTTTTTTTGGAGTGGCAGGCAAGGCTATACCCATGGTTTGCATCATGCACCTCACTTCCTATTTAGGAAAGAATTAAAGTTCTGCTGCATTCCCAAACTTTGAAGATCGTTATAATGCAAACCATAACATTTAGCTAAGCTATGTCATCTCTGAAATTAAGTCAAAAGACAATGTGTAACCTGAAGCATAGAAAAGTCAGTACTACTGATGTGGAACATCTAAAAGGAAGTGGATAGACAACATTTAAGCAATATTCATAACTACTAAAATAGAGTATTTGGTGTGTGTAGCCAATCCTAGGATATAACAGAGCTGCGACTCTTAATCTCAAATAAACATTCCTATTAAGAAATACATTGTAGTTTTCACACACAATAAATGATATAGCATATGCAATATATTCTGAAAACACCAATTTTTATGCTGCAATTCATCAGAAAATCTACATCTGCACAGATTTCAAGTCCATGATGTCCTACTGTGATCATCTGGTCTCACCTACTATGTATACAGGTTTCAGATTTTCTCATAGTTGCTATTCTGATCTTTAATCACACCACATTACTTCCAAGTCTGAATTTATCTAACTCCAGCATACATTCAATGCATTTTATTATTCCTTTCCTGCAGGTCAAAAAGCTCCTCTCTCTCCCAGATCTTTCTTCTGAATATGAGTGTATATAAGTACCAGTCAAATCATGTCTGTTTTCTCTTTAATAAATTGAGTAAACTGAAGTCCTTAAATTGTGAACCTTGTCTTTGTTTTGTTTTTGTTGCCCTATAAGACTGTTGATATGGATTTTAAACAGAATAAAATCAAGGAAGTCCTATTTAGAAATGAATTCCACTAGAGAATGCTTCGCCATTTACTATTACTTTATGAGGTCTGTCAGAGTAACAGAGTTTCTGTTTGACGTGTACTTACTTCATTGCATACAATGCAAGCTCTCAAATCACAATATCATGTGAGAAAGAATTGAAATATGCACTATCAGCCTAGAAACTTTTACTAAGTGGACCTAGAATTTTGTTTAAAAATGTAATACATTTCTTTGAAAAGACCTCATTTTCATGAAACCATGGTGATTGGCATTAGCTATATTTTTAGCAACAGTCTTTGGTAAGCTAAGGTGCGTGAAAAATAGAAGCTTAATAGAGCTGAACAGATGATTACCTCAACGTCCTCCTCCTTCTTACAAAAATACATGTTCTATGGTGCTTCAAACACTGTACAATTCACAACGTTTCACAGGTCAGTTTTGCCAATGTTGAAAGTGCTCAACTTCATTAGAGACAGAAAGCTCATGAAAGAAAGAAAAATAGAAATAGAGAAAGTCTGCACTGATGAAGGTTAAAGATTGTCTTACCAGGAAAGTTCCTAAAGATATGCTCTTTGAAACTGTAATGAAACCTTCAATAATTCCATGGGACCTTAACTCAGACCCAGGAATCTATCGCCCTTTCAAAATTTTCTGTGAAATTACTGTCTGCCCACACACTGCATTGAAGTCTTTAGCCAATGTGAAGAGTGATTGATCTTGCTCCCTGCAGGAAGTTATTTTTCCTTAAAAGTCTGCAGTCTCAGTTGTCCTTACAATGCCTCTAGGAACTTCAACAGAATAGCTACTCCCATCAAGAATTCATGGCTTGTTCCTTTTGCCCTGTCTGATACCTGGGAAAAAACTGGCATCTCAGCGTTTAAAATTTTTACTATTTTTCTTAAATACATTGTATTGCTCTGTCATGTCAGTTTTGTGGACAGCTTCCTGTGTATCTGTGAAAAAAGTTGAAGGCAAAGAGAAGAAAAAGCTCAGAAAAGTATTCTCTTCCTTCAGTACTTTAATTATTAGAAACTGACAGAGGTTTTAATGTCAGAATAATAGTCATTCTTCAATTATGATTAATCTCTCTTTTCAATTAACTAGAAGTCTTAAGAAAAGACTGGCTGGTTTTAGAAGCAGAAGCGGTTCTGCCTGACTTTGTTTTTAAGGCTTTAGAGAGTGAGCACGTTCCAAAGCATCAGGATTGGCTTAGTGAGTCATGCTGTACAATGGTCAAAATCATTCTACAAGTGGTGTGAAGGAACAAACTGGGAGTAGCATTTGGTTTAGGAATCCTACTAGTGTTCATACAGCAGTTCCCCACTCCAGCAGACTGGCTCCTCTGGCATTGTTTATCTCTCTGTGGTTCTGGTAGCTATATCACACTTAACTATTCACCACAGATCCTGTATGAACCATCCCAAAGAAACCCTTCTCAATTTGAACAACAATTTTTTACATTTTAAACTCTGTTCATTAAACTATATTTCTTACTCAGCATTCTTCCATTAATAAGTACTACTGTCAGTCTACCAAGCGTAATGGTGTAATGCATGACATCCAACCACTAAATTAATAACATTTTAAAGATCTATAAGGCAGAGAAAGGAATAAGTAAGGGAGTCTTTAATTAATTACTTACTTTTGGGGATTAATAGACAACCACACTGTTAGGAGGAAATACCAAAAAAGAAGATGCATTAAGAGCATGGAAACCCATGCATTTTCCCCAATTGATACACATATTAGGAATAGCAGAGACAAATTTGAATGCAATATCACAGATAAGTGATGAAATTTAAGATTATGTTCTTGCATAATTCTTCATATTACTCAACTCATGTTGCTTGCAATAAACCTCTACAATATATGTTAGATCATTATCTAAAGGTATTCTGTTTCTGAGTAACATAGAAAAAAACCCTTTTTTTCTGTTACATGGAAGTTAAATAAAACTTAATAAATAAGTACACAAATAATTTGCAAATTATATATGAATGAATCCAACATCAGCACAATATTCAGAAATTTGTATCAACAACTACTTGTTTATTTTTGCTGTAAAAAAATCTTGATGATGTTATTCCACAACAACCATTTACACTAAAATACAAAAAAAAAAAAAGAGGTCTTTTTTAATGACAGCATTACAGAGGAATAACACCTGCATAACTGGACTAAACTAAATTAAAATTTAACTCAACCAACAGCACACATACCTGTGACCTGAAGAGATGTGTTTCCTAATTGATGTTTTAACAATGGAATATCATATTGTTGAATTGTCTATTTATTTATTTAGTATGTAAATAATTTGTGGTGTACTATGAAAAGCATCTAAGAGGAGTGGATTTTGGAGAGTCTCTCAAGACAGTATCTGTAATAACTCTCAAACATATTCTTCAAAGTAACATGAGGTAAGCACACAGTAAGACTTTTACCTTGGAAGTATGCTTCCTTGATTTTATTAATACAGATGTTTTTTCTACTTCTTTTCTGATTAAGTAAACCCAGAAATCATTTTACAATTGATTAGACTCAAAACTAGGAAATACGTGAAACGCTAAATGTTCTCCATCTAGTCTTACTCCAGTATGATCATCTGTAGCATAGAAGATAACAGGAATTAGGTCAAGCATGGCTTGATTAGCAGTAAGTCACCTTTTCAAAATTAAAAAAAAAATAATTATTTCTTTTGTATATCCTCTTTTGCTGCACTGTTACTGGATGAGTGGCACCAATATACCTAAACCAACATGAAGATGTCAAAGAATCAATCAAACAGAAACTTGTAAATTCACTTTATAGTCTCTGAAACTCACTGAAGTCAGTGGGAAGGTCAGGCCTCTTGTTAGCATTTAGAAGATTAAATTGATTTAAATGTGTAAGGTTAAAAATCAACATTGGATTTCACAAGCTTTAAAATGGTCATGATACTTGACCTTAATTGATCTCCTCATTATTTTTCACCTTAGCCAAGAAACTTTAACTAAAATAAATTCTGTTTCTATTCATTCCACTACTTTTCAACATCCATTTACTTTTTAGTTCTATTTTTTCTGCTTCAGCTAGCACACCCTCTCATAGAAGAAATAGGTTGTTTCAAAAGGTTTTTACTACCACCTTTGTTTCAATGCTACAACACATTTTCAGATCTATTGAAAGGCCACGTAAATCTTTTAATGGAGAAATTAATGAATGTCCTTGGTGCACTACAGGGTGTTAATTTGTTTTTCCACAATTGTATATACTGTAAGTTATATAGAAAGCTATTAATACAGTCCTTTTAAACTGCTGGAAGTCATTTTTAGCTTTGATCACATCAAGCATTAGCGTCACAATGATCACTATATTAATACAGATTAATATATACATATATATTCCTGCTTTAATGCTCTCTATTCTATTTCTATTTGTCTAAAGAAAAAGAATATTTAATTATGCTCACTCTCTTTGAAGTACTAATTTTAGACAGCCCCATATTTAAAGGCACTGAAGAACTAACCATGATTATTTTAGTCTCTCACCTCGTAGATTTCCCACTCAGATAATCAGGGATAATTTATAACCAGTATATAATACTTCTTCCATCACAAACTGAAATAGGTTTGACATCTTAAAAGGATTTAGGTTTACAATGGTGTTGTGTATCATTAACATAAAAGTTGCTGTGTACCCAAAAATCCCACTGGTTTACTTCAAATTGCTGTAATTTCACTTAGGCAGTGACAACTAGTTAAAAAGAGCTTATTACTTGTTTTAGGACACTGCCAGTAACTCAGGAGCTGTGATTTTGTTCTGTTCTGTAGTGCTGCTCTAGTGTCACTTTCTGTTCCTCCTCTATCTTGCTTCTGGCTCTAAAACCTTTATCAGATTACAAGGACAATGCCCACAGCAAGCAGAGAATTAGGCAGCACCTGAGAGCACACCTGCATGTTCAAACTTGGCTTGTCTGTACCATTAAATTTATAGCACAATCACAGGCTCGGTGTCGTTCTGTGTCAGGTACTTTTCCACATAACTTCTCGGCGTGGCTTGAAAGACAACATGGCCCAGTGAGTTAAGAGATCCGCTCACTATTTGGCTTTTTGAGGCAATTCCCTTGTTTTGAAGGGGAAAAAAATTTAATACTGTCAGCTGTCACTGTGCTGGGAAACAGTGCTAGTAATAGTGGTGAAGTGTTTGTAACTGGAAATATCTAAAGCATTTCACTTTAGTGCAATTTAAGTATCTGCATTGTGTGGAAAAAAAATCACTGCAATAATTAAATGCCAAACAACCCTAAATGCCTATATCCCAGCTTAGGTTCTGAGAGCCCCAGTGCTGATCAGCATGCTGCCATGGAAGGCAAAGAAATATGGTTTTGAACTCCCTCGTGGTGAGGAAGGGATTTAACATACCTCTGACATGGGGATGAGTGCGAAGGGAAGGGCCATGCCCAGCTCCCTGCTCAACCCACCGCAGGTACCTCCACCCAGCAAGGCAGCTGGGATTGAAATCTCAGATTCACAGAACCATTTATCGCAGCTGCTAAGAAGTAGACAAAGTCTGTCAGACACCCTTGGCTGGCCTAGGTATTGCCACATGCAAGCTGTTCAATCCTAGGAAATCAGACTTTGTAGATGGCAAATTTTCCCTTGCATTGTTTAGGAAATAAAAGCAGTTAGTTCATGTTTGTGAATTTCCTCCCTGAAGCCAGTGCTACATCACTCAAAAAGATAAAGCTTGAATATTTTGTAAATGTGGGCCTAAATTCTCAGGGGGGATTTTGAATCCTGAGTCATGGGATTACTTATGTTAGCCTATATATCTGACGTGAAGAAAGTTAGTTGCCTGTGAAGTACAAATCATGTCAACCATAATAATACCCCATAGAAACTTATTGTGTTCTGCATCTCTTAAGTGATGCACATACTACCCCACTATAGAACTAGTCTCACTCTGTGATCAACACTGAAATACATTAAAACAAATGCAACTGCATTAGCTGGAGAAAAACCTACAGCAAAAATCGCAGAGATCTGGGATCTTCTGCCCTGCTAAGAGTGCTCTAAGATCTGGTGATTGGATTTAAGAGACAATTTGAAGCCCATTCATGCTCTTTGTATTCCAAAACAGAAGTGTTCAGGTGTGAAATGTGGGTGTTGGGACAATTTGAATTTAAAAGTAGGTTTGAATGTACTCAAATCAGTTGTTATGTTCTTAAACAGGTAAAGTCTTTAGGTAACTACACGGTTAAACAGCAGGTGGGCTGGGGATTACAAACATCAGCAGTATTGAGTACGGGGCTTCAGTAACTAGTGAGATTTTTATGTATTATCAGTCTCATCTCTGCTTCCTAGGACAAATTCTGACAAGTAATCCAATAATAGGGATCTAGTCCTCTCTTGCAAGACACATAACAGATTAATTTTGTCACTATATTTTCAGTTACTACAATGGCACAAGCGTCTGCACAGCTCTGATATATGGCTTTTAAATGCTTTAATCCCTCAGCTACAAAAGTCCAGTATAATGGTTTTAGATGATGATCAATCTGTATGAAATAATGGGGGAAAGTATGTCAATAGGCTTATTTCCCTAATTCAAACCACTTATATACAGAATGTATGATAAATAACTGAACACTTAATCTAAAAATTTCCTAACAGTAATATTTACATGTGGCTAAAACAGGATTTCCTCTGTGTGTGCCTCTACACTGGACATTTTATATAAGAGAATAAATAGTACATAGGCTGTTAATAGAAAAAGCGGTACAAGTTTTAGTACAGAAATACCATTTTCAACTCCTGAGACTACAATGTGATAGATGAATGTAAAATAACTGTCACTCCACAACACCACAGAGCTGTTATGTGAACGGAGAAAACAAAAGATAGCGTGAAGCCACTGTGACTGAATAGTTTTCTAAGGCAAACCACAGCTGCTTTGACCACGCTTTTCACTAACATTATCTTTTTGAAGTTTTCTATTGAACCAGTCATGTTTTGTTATGCTACCTGACTCCTAACATGATGTGATGGAGGAACAAAATGACACAAGGCATTTGCAATGGATCAGTCAGAAAATCAAAGCCAAGAAAAGCATCAATAGCAAAATAATTCATAATTAGTCTATGGTACAGCTTGTGGATTGGTAAAATGCATTTTTATTCTTCATAAGTCTGTATTTTCAGTAGTATCTTACAGACAGATATCCAAAACAGGAAGAGGTTTTTATAACATACTGTGTGTAGGAAGCATCACTTTACTAATTCATAGATGTTTTAATAGGGAATTTATGTGCACTTTAACTCTAGTTTAAGAAATTTCATATATGCAAGCTACATTCTGGCCTACTTAAGGCAGTTTTGATGTGTGCTTTTCTGTGTTTAAATACATTTGAACATGTGTTTCAATTCTGAATGGAATATCATACATGTGGGATTATGTATGCTTTTCAGACATTTAAAATGAATTTTTACTGTTTACAATGGGTTGAAAATAGCAACTTGAAAAATAGAAATACTTGTAATTTAAAAGAGCTAATTAGATCTGATAGAAATTTTATAAGTGAAATTAATTGCAATTGAAAATTAAGACAGAAAATTTGAGAAAATTTTGCCCCCTATAGGAAGAACAGATTACGTGGTTGATTAGAAAGGTAATAAAAGAAAAAGATGACTTT
Organism: Pedionomus torquatus; assembly: GCA_013398155.1. NCBI lineage: Eukaryota > Metazoa > Chordata > Aves > Charadriiformes > Pedionomidae > Pedionomus > Pedionomus torquatus. The sequence goes on from VZRU01019359.1 coordinate 14,535, forward strand.
GACTAAATGCTCATTCAGTGGCTAAGTGAAAACATCTGTTATGGATGAAAAAACAATATACTACTGCAAAAAAAATTAAAATTGTAACCAACACAACTTGGACTGTAAATGAGAAGAAATACAGACAAAAAAATAAAAGGAAACCTAAGAACATAAAGAAAAATTGATGCTCCTCAAGACTAAGAACAGCACAATTAGTAACGAAAAATAACATACTAGAATAACTGTAGGCATATTATTCAATGAAGATGGTAGAACTGGGAATGAATGTGGAACAGTCTTGCTACGTAAATGTGTGTCATATGGACATTTTTTTCTGGGTCTGTGAAGACAGAGAAGAAAATTAGATAGTATAGTTAAAATCAGGTAGATGTTACAGAAAGTTAAAATTGAATTGACTTGGTTCCAAGACTGAAAGTGTTTATTTACATTCTTCCACAAATCAGTTTAGGCAGCTAATCCCAATCTTTGTGGCCTAGACTTTATCGGTCTCACTTGAGCTATTTTACTTTCCTTTTGTTTTCAAATTAAACGTTGACTCAAAAAATAAAAACTGAACAAACTATGCTGAAGTATGTATCGGGTTTTGTCTTTTTTTTTTTTTTTTTCTTATTTCTTATAAAAGTTTACTAAAGTGTTATGTTCTTATGAATTACTTGATCATTATTATTGATGTTAACTAATTTTTCAAAATGTCTTTCATAATTCATTATCTTAATGGTTTTGGGTTTTCTCTTTTGATGCCTTGGATTGAATACATTACACATAAATACAAACTACATCTCAGATTGAGACCGTGAGCTCTTCAGAAGTGTCTATGTACTTAAAGATACTGACATATAAGCCTAGTGCTTACATCAAAAGCTCCCTGACTAATTACATCAACTGTGTGTTCAGTGACTTTCCTATGGATATAATGTCCTACTTCCTTTGCAGAGTTTCTTCAGACTCTTTCTTCCTTACATCTAAGCACCAAGGAGTTGAACATTGGCAAAACCACATCGGTGGCAATTACCATTTTTTTCGCAGTGGCTTCCTGGTTGTCTAAGAAATTGAATATCTAGTTTTTGTAACTCAGATCAAGGCATATAAACGGTTTATCAGGTAGATTATGGTTGTTCCAGGAGACTTCACTATTCACCTCTTCTCTCTATCAAGGGTCAATGGGTAAGAAAAGAAGCATGCAGAGAACTTGGCATGAGCACATGGAACAGAAACAGACTTCCAAAAGACTTGCATGTCTGCATGTGTTATGTTAGACTATTATCTGAATCGTTAAAAGTTATTTTGTGTTCTAAGGACAAAACCAGGACACAATCTCCCTGTCCTGTGCTATAACCACTATGGAAAATTCAGAGTCCCTCTTACTTGTTGCCTCCCTGAACATCTGAGCCTTTCATTCCTAATAGCCAATTAGACTGATGGAGTACACAGATATCTAGGTGACCTAATGCTAAAGAGAATTACATGTTCTATCTCTTTTCCCTCATGCTGAGGAGTGTTTGGATTCCATTTCCCAATCTTTTGGGTCAGATCTCCAACAATTGACCTGCTATACAGAATCAAGGTATCTTCAAAGAAAACTAGGTGGACTGGAACTTAATGTAATAAGGGCATCCATTATTTCCTATTAACTCTATAGACATACAGTGGTAGATAAGATTCATCATCTTTATCTTCTACAGTTAATGAAGCAAGAGATAAGTACTTCCAGATAGTGATCCATCTCATTTTATGATCCTGTCTCACCCTATGGAAATACTTTTTATACGTACAATATATTGTATAATAGATAGTAGATACACAGAAAAATTAACAGTATAGGCCTAGTTTGGGGCAACTAAAGTTAGTGGAGGTGAATTCACATCCTAACTAAAGCAGACTGAAGCACTTTAGAGATATCTCAGTTACCTAACAGCTTGGTGCAGAAAGAAGTGCCCAGACAAGGAGATTTGGACCTCCTTCTACAAAATCCGAAAAGAGAGAGTTTCAGAAGTTATCCTAGACTGGATACTCCTGGACTACTCCTTTTCTTCCTTGTCACACTTGTTCTCCCCCTTCCCAAAACTGAGGCGGGGGCTAGTGCCTAAGGGGATTGGAGACGTCCTAAATTCTGTCTTAGCTAAAAGACAGAAAACTGATTCTGAGTACCAAACTGATTCTGAGTACCAAAGGGTCTGTTTCTGCTCTGCTTTTGCTGTTCACATGAGGACAAAAAATGACTTCTGAGAGTTACACCACAGTAAAATTCATTAACAAACCAATAGCATCATCTAAAACAGGTTAGTTGACAATTTAAGCAGCTTACATTACTCACACCACTGAAAGTTTTATCAGGGACTTGCAGGTCTGCACTCCCAGGGCTGGGGAGCCTGACAATTCTTCAGAGGGAGGCTGGTCAAGAGCAATTTTGCTGAAAGCAGCAGGAAAAATGAGTAAAGCTGCTATAGGTGAGGAATAGGATCAAATCTTTTCATTCTGAAATCTCTTACTATTGTGATAAGCAAATAATAACATCATAACCATGTTTTTTAGCAAAAATTATAAGAAATTGTACTGGGTGTCAGTGACAAGGTACTGGCAATGGGGACTCTGGATGGAGGAGTGGTCTCTGTGAGAAGAGGCTGGGACTGCCCTGTGCTGGACATGGCCAGCTCCAATGAACACAGCCCCTCAGCTGAGGCAGTGGTGCCTCTGAGAACATATCTTTTAGAAAAGACAGAAAATGCAGGGGGATGGGGACAGGAAAGAGTGAGAAATAGCAGAGTGGACACCAAATTTAGAGAAGGAGAGGAAAGAGGTGCTACAGGCTCTGGAGCAGAGATTCCTCTGCAAACCATGGAGGGAGCAACTAGGTGTTTCTGAAGGATCTGCAGCCCATGTGCAGCCCCCTCAGAAGGAGGGGAAAAGTGCGAGGCAGAGGAAGAAGCTGCAGGAAGGCACTGTTATGAACTGACCAACTGTAACCCCAGCTCCATCCTTTCTATGCTGCTCAGTGGGAGCAGAAGGTAAAGATGTCAGGAGTGAATGATTGAAGTTGAGGCTGGGAAAAGACAGGGAGAAAGGTGTTTTTTTAATTGGTTGTCTTTGTTTCCACTATTCAAATCTATTTTAAATGGCTGTAAATAAATTCATTTTCACTAAGTTGAATCTCTTTCAGCCATGATAGTAAATGGTAAGCAATCTCCCTTTCTTTTTCTAAACCCAAGAGCTTTTTCATCATATTTTCTACCCCTTTCTGTAGAGGGAGACTGACTGAGCTGCTGGGTGGGCATTTGGCCCTTAGCCCAGTTCAACTCACCACAGCAACGAAGACATTCTTTAATCTTGTCTGTGTTTCAGGTAGCTTTGAAAATCACTGGAGCTGCTACAACTTATGTTCTAGATTTGGTCAGAGGAACTCTTCTGAAACCCTTTTAACATTAGTTTAAATCATTGTCATTATGAGCTTCCAAGAGGATGCAATACAAGAATGAAAGAAAAAAAGGGAAATCTATAAAAAGTCTGCTAAAAAAAAGCCTAAGACAAACCGAGTTATCTGCACTGTCGTGTTCTTGAAATAAAATTCCATCAGTCTAAGTTAATGGTTCTTAATAGATGTGGTTAACAGCTAAAAATGGAGTAGAGTGTTCATTTCTTCAACATTATAAGCAGTCATTGCACACAGTAATAAAAATAGAAAGAATGACTTCAGGATTTTTTTCCCTTTGAATTGAGTTGTCACCCATTAACTTAATGTTTAAAGCACAGTTCATTAATATACTGTCATTGATGTGTGATTCCATTATCAAAGCTCTTAAAGATGTAAATTTTCTATTATAAGCTGCCCATCTTTCTAAAACCTGCAAAATATACTTTGGGTCCACTGAGTATTTGACTTTACAATTCTGTCATGTTAGGTGTATTTTGTTTTATTTGTGTCTCTATCATTTAACTTTCAGGTTTCCAAAAGTGTATCTAGATACCCCTAGACTAAATATTTGAATGAAGAAAGGAGCAACAGCAGGGGGTCAAATTACATAAACTTGATATTTTCTATTTCTTGATAGATAATAATCTGAGGTACCTCTTATAACTCACATCTCATTTCATCTGGTGAAGTAGAAAGACAACAGCAAGAAAGAGGACAATCCAACTCAGAAAATATAAAAGGATAACACTGAATATATCTGACAATCATTCTAGCAACTTTCACACATTGCCATCCTCTATAAACAAGCGACTCAAATGGCAAGAGCTGTAAGGCATAAGTGGTTATCCTGTTACAACAAAGATATTTTTCTTCATGGTGAATTGGAATAATCTTGCCATTAGGTATGGGCTGCATCACAAACTGAAGTACATCAGAGGGAGCTGCATAGTAACTTTAAATAATGTGGTTCTAGTAGGTGCAGTAGCCCAGAGCTTCACATAAGCTACTTTCCTCTCTAAGGAAGATAAATTAGTCAATGAATTACCTTACATTACCATAACTAGGCTATTTCTAGTATTTAGACGAGCTTGGGACCTTTGGATGATGCAATGTAGAGCTCTGAAAAGCATAAGTGCTCTGCTGTGAGTTTTGAAAAACAAGATGCTCCATTTAAACACCTCTGAAATACATGGCACTTCAGGAAACCATCAGTCAGTATATCGTTTAATACGAGCTCTGGTATTTCATGTTCTATTTTGGTCCTTGTAAATGCAATAAAGACGGGGCTGAATCATCTGCTAACAAAAAAAAAAAAAAAAAAAAAAAAAAAAAAAAAAAAGTGAAGCTTATATTTGTGGATGAAAACATTGATAATTTATAGTTTTATATTACATTACAGTAATGAATCAATGATAACAAACTGGGAAACAGTCTCAAAAGGTTGAATTGCCAGATATTTTGTCTTGGACAGATTTTTTTTTTTCCCCACCAAAGATCTTGCATTCTTTAAAATAAATGACAGTATGGAAGTTATAAAACGTGAAGATCCAATTACTTTTTTTAACATTTCAACACCATTCACATGCTTAAGGGACTTCAATAAAGGTTAAAAACTCTGATGTCATTCAGACTTAAAGATAAATGAATAACTAGAATAAGGGATAGAGTGAGGGAAAGTTTTGTACAAGAGTATTTCATCACCATTTCATTACAATGAAAGTTTTGGATAGAAGGCTGTCAGTTTCAAGGAAGAGATGAGGAAAATTACTTGAGTTCAGGATGGAGATTTTATGCAAGGTGGCAAAACACTTCTTTTTTTTTAAAAAGAAAAATAAAACACATTCAAAAATAGTCAGCAGAGTCAGATAGTCAGCCAGGCTATGGGGGAAGATGGAATGGAGTATTAGGTCTCTCACAACAGATTTTCCCATGTGTGCATGAGGGGGATATAATATAATGCCAATTATATTATATTGTGTAGTAAAAATAATAAAAATCATGAAAGGAATAAATCCACATTTTTCATAACAGATATGAAATATAGTACTATGTAACAAGTAAATATAGTTTTTTCTTGAAATAGAAAAATAACCTTCCCTGTTTTTTATTGGAAAAACTATAGGAAAAGGGATTTTAATTGTTGAAAACATGAAATCTGGGTGAAGATCAACAGGATACGACAGCAAGAGGCCTCTTCTTCCTATAGGCAAAGAAACAAAAAGATAAAAATAAACACACACTGTACATGTTTATAAATTGTATGCATTAAAATGTCACCTAGCTCTTCTCTTTACCTGCATCTTCATACTTTGCCCTTGAATTTAACCTGATAGTCACAGTGGTGTTTCTTGCTACTATGTATAAGCAGGCATTTTCACTTTTGGTGACCTGGATATAAAGGAGAAAATAAGTTTGTCTGAAATGGTCATCAAAAGCCCAGAGTGGGAAAATATTCTGTCTTGGAGTATACAAAATAGAAATCAATGAGAGGGTTCTGTTTTGTTTTTTTTTTTTTTTTTTCCTTTGAACAAGTCAACCCATTAAAAAAAATTCTACTTCAAAGCAAAGAGAAAGACAAAAGAATCCTAATGACCTACACATACTTATATCCCAGAAAGTTTTTTGAATATATTTCTGAATATGTTTCTGATTATCAATCAACTTAAAATTCAAAGTGAAGCAAATTGTGTATATTACAATCTAATCAACCCAAACCCCAGGAATTTTGCACTGAATAGGAATATGTGACCAGATATCAAGGTTTCATAGAGATTTTGAATAAGCTCCAAGGCCAGCATTTGTCAATAAGAGGTCTAACCTAATTCTCTACTCCTTTTATATAAGCCAATTTCAGAGGTGAGGGACCCATGTTCAACCAAGTGAAAGGAATACGTGTGAACTACAGCTAAGACTGTGATATGTTAGGTACCCTGGAGGATTAGGGTTAAGCTAGGAGATAGAGTTAAGAAAAGCTTTACTGTGCTATCTGCTTCTGTTTGGGGCAAGAAACTGTAATAGAAAATAGCCTAGTTTAGGCAGTAGTCCTCTGCCTTGCCTGCCTACTAAGCTGTCACTCCTTACAATATGAATAATCATCACAGACATTTCCTGAGCTGTTAATGATAAACAAAACTGGGTTGTTGAATGGTTTAAAAATATGCCTCTGCCTCTTGTTAGAAAATATTTTCTGTATTTATTACCAGTGCATAAAATATTTTGAGAGACATATGTTTGCTTGCATGAGAATAAACCACAGGCAGCCGTTGCCACACAGAATGAGGTTTTCTTTATGAGAGATTCAAGATAGGAATAATTTGTTGATGATGTCTTTAACAACAAAAATGACAATTGCGTTACAGATGAGAAGAAAGTTTGCAAACAGTAAGTTCCTGTTCCTCAGAATTCTGATAAGTGGAAATAGTAAGAACTACTGCTGAGAAGTCATCAGTGAAGTCCAGCAATAATATATATGTACAAGAGATCTAAGAATAGAAGCAGCAGTTTTCAGACTACATCACCATCTCTGAGGGGAATAGCTTCCAGAACTGAGGCTTCATACGTAGATTTGAAGTAGGCTCCACACTGAGTCTTCTGATGCCTTGGTTAAGTACTTGTCTCTTGGATTCAAATATTCAGATTCTGAGCATTAGTCAGGTTTCCCAGGGTCCAGGGACACTGAGAAGCATAATACAGAGGACTGCCAATCAAGTAGAGAACTATTATAGTGAGAAGTGGACTACAAACACTTTTTTTTTTCCAGACTTGCTCCAAGAGAATTTCCCAGCTTCAGCATCCAGGAGTGTTCCTTGGCTGTATTCAGGTTCTGTGTTGGAGTCATACCTGGATCACACGATCTGAATGAAGAACTGAGATTCATTTCTGAGTTGTGATAATGGAGATTCCTTGTAATCTCATTTCCACTAACAGTCGTACAACCAAAGACTTGCTCTTCACTCTTACATGCATCTGTTAGTAAGCTCAAGCAAAACAGGAGTACTTGAAAACCTGTTCCTTCATGCACAGCTGAAACCCCAGCAATATGAACCTACATGAGATAAAAACCCCAATGTTTGGAAGTAGGTTTTATCCAATCACAGCATGTGTGTATCAAAGACTGAAAAATCCCTCCTCATCTGTTGTTTACTTTATATTCTTTTCTACATGTGAATATCAAAGTTTCTACTTGTCCTTTTAAAAGCCTAAGCCACTGTAATTTTTCTCATATTATTGGTTATCCTGGATTCTGCCATTTTGCTTTAGCTGTTTTTTTTTCCTGAAAAATCCACTATTGTTGGGATCAAACTATTCAAATTGTATAAAGATATTTTTTATTTGGAGAAGAATATGGATATGAATTGTTTACTTCAAATACTGTTCAGATTTGTCCAACTTGGAAGGTTTTATTTAATAGTTCCTTCAGACTGACCAATGATATGCTATAGGGGGGAGCTTTTGGAGAATGCAGATTTAGTGCAAATAGCATAGTCTTACATGTAATTGGAATGTAAACATTGCTGTATTGTGATTGTTGACATTAATTCACTGCACATATACCAGGTGTATCTTGGCTGAATTTTGTGACTTACAAATTCCTTAACTCAACTTTCCCTGAATATTCAGGACTTTTCAAGATGTAAAAATACAACTGAGGAGAGAGGTAGACTAGACAGCTGGAAGCTACCCTGCAATTCTAGGTGATACAAAGACATCCCTAAAAAAGAATCATCCTGTGATTTAGAGCCTTACTTTTGGATGAGGAAAAAATAGATTCCGTTTTCAGTTTTGCTACAGGCATCCTATATGACCTTGGACACTGTGCCAGAGGCACCTAGCCAATTGGAAACACCAGACTTTGAGATTTAACTAGCATTCAGATTGTCTGAATCTGGGCTTTAGCCTCTCTGTGCCTCAGGTCCCTGTCTGTGGAAAGAAGATAAATTGACTGCCCCGCTTCACAGTGATATTGGACAGACAAATTAATCTCAGACTGTGGGGTTCTACTGCAAGGTTTGTGTAAGTATCTTCATAAAAATGTATTTTTATTTTTTGCTTCTGTCTCCAGCACACAGTGGAGAACATGAGAACTGTGTGCTGGAGTTATGATTTTGTCACTTGATATAGTAAACACTGCCACTTGTAAAATCTTTGTTTCCATTTCCTCTTATTCTTGGCCAACAGCTAATAGATATTAAACATACATGCATGACTTACACCAGATAAGCATGTGGATTTTATCTTATAGGGGCACATATGGTTTTATTTCCACTGAGTTATATGAACATGTTGCTTATGCATAAACATTTATGCTATTTCCTAATTAAAACTGTTTCTGAAAGTTCTGTTAAGACATTTACAGTCTATACACTACACTACATGCAAGTTCACAAAAATGTGTTTATATACACATCACTGTTTAGTGGGGCCTGAATGTACTGGATTCATCCCTCCTGGTGGGTGAGACCAGAGAATGGGAAACTGAGACCAGAATGAACTTAATCAGTATCAACTAATTGTAAGTCAAATGTACCAATCTATAGTTTTCATTTACCAGATACAAGGCAAAGCAGTTCTCTTACACAATTTCTTATTTAATGAGGAATATTCTCAAATTTCAAAAATTCTGTCATTTTTCCTGGCAGGGAACCCACTCTGCTTCCTTCAGAACTTGATATGGGAAACAGTAAAATTATATAAATGTGCTTTTCATCTTGTCATCTACTCTCTGTATATTAAATAGATATTTTAAAGTAAAAAACAGAAACAGCAGCTGTTCAAAGTTATAGGAATATCAAGCCACATTAAAATGCCAGTCAGAGACTTGTTCCATACAAGCATTGTCATTAACCCAGAACCATTTTGGTTACTGACAGATGTAATTAGATATGCAAATATATATTTCTGTGCATATTTATCCACATACACGTATTTTGCACATATAATTTATGTGTTGACTTGTGAAAATTTGCTTCTCGATATCATGTTGTGTATTTTCCAGAGATGTATATTTTGTTTCAGGCAGTCCTAACTAAATCTGTTTCATGTAAAATAAGCAAACATAGCAGGTAAAGTAACATCCAAACTCTGCTTATTATAAGGTTACACTCTTTTTCAGACACCTGTGATCATTATTAAACATTGTCATCTTAGATAATACCTGCTGACACTTTTTTTAAGTGTTCATCAGAGAAAAAGAGAATTATTTCCTGCTAATTTCTGTTTTGTGCTCTAAGCTCTTTAATCAGTTACCATCTTCTCTATGGGTGTTTCAGGATGATTTTTAAAAATTTCTGTCCATACTTAGACATGAAACTTTACGAGAACAAGTCCTGTACTGGGTGCAATTTTGCATCCACGGTTCTCTCTAGGTTCTCCTCCTCTCCTCCTGGTATAGTTTATTAAGAAAATCATGTAGGCATGAGTTTGCATTCACTGCTGTGACAGACATGATGTAAAAACCAAATAATTAAAAAGAAAAAAGGAAAAAAAAAAAAAGAAAAAACAACCCTCAGTTACACTATGCAATGCTGAATGAGAGGCCCTTACAGAGGACTGCTGTACCTTCAGTAGCGGCATATATCACTAACCACTGAATTGTCTACTGGTTTAGGACTGAGATTGAGTTAATTTTCTTCATTAAAGCTGGTATGGTGCTATGTTTTGGGTTTGTGACCAAACCAATGTGATAACACACCAGCGTTTTGCCCGTTGCTGAACAGCACTTGCTCAGCATCAAAGCCTTTGCATTTTTTCATGCTCCCCACCAGTAAGTGGACTGGGGGTGCACAAGAAGTCAGGATGGGACACAGCCAGCAACAGCTGACCTCAAATGCCCAAAGGGATCTCCCATACCGCATGATGTTGTGCTCAACAATAAAATCAGGAGGAAGAGAAAGGAAGTGGAGATATCTGGAGTTAGGGTGTTTGTCTTCCCAAGTAACCATTGGACGTGAAGATGTGTTTTTCTGGAAATTGCTAAACAACTGCAAGCTGATAGGAAATAGTGCACTAATTCCTTGTTTTTTCTTTGTTGTATGCTTTGCTTTTTCTTTTTCTTTGCTTATCACATGATCTTTATCTCAAACACACTGATTTGCTTGCTTTTACACTCCTCATTCTCTCTCCCATTGCACCTGGGGGGAGTGAGCAAGCAGCTCTGTGGGGCTGAGCTGCCTTACAGGGTTAAACCACGACAACTCTAAACAGAGTTCCATAAATTAACATTGATGTGAGATCAGAGGTCTTCTGCAAAGTGCTGAAGCAAGATGTTAACTCCCCTCCACATGAAATTCTATACAAAAAGCATTACTGTTTGAGAGCATCAGAATTCAATTCATTCTAACAAGGTACAATTCAGGACATAGTGTGGTGAGACAACACATATTCCCTAAGCAATGGAAGCTTTGATAATTTCTAACTTTAAAGACAATGCTAATTCTTAATTAGCTTTCTGTTCAGCTGATAAAATGCTAGCTATTGTTTTTAAAATGACTGCTAAGCTTAATGAGTAACTCTCAAGTTTAATTAGACTCCTCAAACTGTTTCCTAGAATTTCTGACTTTGTTTCAGACTTACTTTATATCACAGGTTATGGTTAGCATTACTTCAAAGTGTAAAACACTATAATAAGAATGAGGTTCATAAATGATAATTCTTTACTGAGTCCTACAGTGCAGATGCAGGGAAAATTCTCCCTGAAGTCAGCATTTGCTCTTTCATCACCAGTGCTCTGATTCTTTAAAATCCGTGCTTAATTCCATCATTTTTTAGAATTATTGGCCCAGTAAGGATTTAAAGGGAAAAGAAAAAAAAAAAAAAAGTCAATAGGGATTAACAGAAAGTGTGAATGTATGTACATTTCAGGAAAAAAAATATCAAGAAAGCCATTGTGTATTTTCAGAGTTGGATCTTATTTCCTTATCTTGCACATAAACAACATGCCAAAAATCTTATGTTAAATGGGTAAAGTGTTACACATAATGTCAGATTAATCTATATGCAAACAGATTCATTTGGCTGACGCTAAAGCATCCTGTCTTCTAGAGGTGAACAACCCAGCTTCAGATGGGAGATCTTGGAATTACAAAAATCCATATAGGATTTCACTCTACTGATTAGTCAATCACTAGATTACCAACTTGAGAGGAACTAATAGATTTCAGTATCTCTGAATTAAAAGTAACCACTTAAATGGAATAGCTTTGCATCACTATGCATAACAGACTGATGGTTGTTAACAAAAAAAATGGTACATAAAACTGAATTTACTGTGTATACTTACATGGCAAATAGACTTCTTTCTGCTTGCTTTATTCAGGCTTTGGACTCCCGATATATCCAACATATCACTTCATGTCGAACTACACTTCGTAGTCTCAGATCACATTTTGGGCATAGGTAAAAAAGGGAAGATATCACAAAGGTAGTCTTTTAATGTGTTAATCCAGATAGCTAGAATCAATTGCTCAGTGTACTTAGAATTTGTGCCTTTGATAATGAGATAATTGCAACTTTCATTGTGTTAAAATGGAGAAAAAAACCAACCTTTTGGTTTCACACTGGTAGGGAAAATTAATTTATAGCACTACACGTAAATTTAGAAGCACTACACAAAGGCAAGAATTTTAAATATATTCATACCTCTATTTTTACTTTCTTGGAAAATGAATACTGACTACATGGTTGCCAAAAATACTTTGTCTATTCATACTGTGTGGTTCAAGCTCCTTGATGTCTTCCTTCTAAGTCTGCACACATGAGCATTTATTAATATCACAGTGTCTGTTAGAAAACAATGCACGAAAATGAGCTTGTCTGAACTCATTGAGACTATTCACAAGTCCAGATCTCAATTTGCATGCTTTCCTAGGGCTGAGATCTAAACCACATTGTCACTACTTACACAGAAAAACACATTTATGGTGAATTTGGCAAGAAAATGGGTTTGTTGGTTTGTTGTTTTTTGGGGTTCTTTTCCCTTTTTTTTTTTTTTTTAACGTTTCTTAACTTTCCTAAAAGAACAATCCCAGAATCCTCTCTGTGCCTGATGCTTTGCCAAGCAAAGGAAGTTAACACAAATAGTAAAGCTCAATCAGAAGAGAGTGAGTTTCATTTCATTTTTCAACTTAATCTAAACTCCTACTTTTTTTGTTTTTGACAAAATGTGAAACGGGGAGTCCCGTAGTAAAACCACGGGGATTTTTGTGGAACACCACAGCTGACTGAGATGACATGTTATTAAAGGCACAAAAGGGTTTCTAAACCTATTGTATATTCACTGGCTATTATTCTTATGAATTCAGTTTCTGAGTTCTAGGCACAAATATATTTACCAAGCTTTCTAAATTTTTGTGAATACCATTCCATTATTTGTAGCACTACTTTTGCAAATGTTGTATACACACAAGTGTATTTATAACAATCTCCAGATAAATCGGGAGGGAACTATTCAGAAAGATAAGAGAAAGAGCCCAAATGAGAATAAAAAAAAAAATATACATCCAACAAACTCTCAAATACAGTAACCAAGTTCTCAGATGTGAAAAGGAGCTTTCTCACACCTGGTCAGAGCAGCAAAGTTATTCAGAAGGTCTGCCATGCAAAACAATAGAGCTAGAAGGATTGCCTGCTGCAGTCTTAGCCTGGGTTCACCACAAGTAGATCATACTTTGATCCCCAAGAAATCACAGAGATCAGCCCAAAGTCATATCTAAATTGAGACTAACTTGAGGGGGATAGCAAGTCTAAGAAGTATGACATGCCACTAGGTTTTCATTATTTGTCCAGAATCTCATCTATTTTTCTTCAAAATAACCTCAAAAGGTAAATACCATGGACAGAAGCCAATTCAATGGTAATATGTTTTATTATTCTTCATGGCTGCCACAGGGAAACCCATTAGCAATGCAGCTAATTGGATTGGATTGGCAAAATTGATGGAGACAACCATGAAGTGAATGGATCACGAACTGTCATAGCAATCGGAAGAAGAGGCATGGGCTCACCACTCAAAATGAAGTGTTCTTAGGAAGCTGTGAAAAGCCTTGTAAACTGTACCACACTTATGATAAAGGGGAAAATGTTAGTATTTTAAAATAGTATTTTAAAAAAGGATTCTTTACCAGATACATTATCTGTTCAGGTGATAGCTCTACACACTCCTGGTCAGTGTTGGAAAATCTCATGCCTGAGAGGTAGTAACTTTAAGTCTGAAGAGTCGAGCATGTACATTGTATGCCTTAAACAGCAATCCCCAGAATAAAAGCTGTGGTCTGTCTGTGTTCCACCTCCCGTACAATAGGATCAAACAGGCAAAATTCTTGTCACTTCTATTCCTCATCATGCCACTCTTGGCTCTTCAGTCATCTTTTTGTCTGCAGGTATACTTAACTCAGAAACTGCCTAGATGTAAAATTTTAACAGAAATGTTCTCATTATGTACCAGAAATCTTTAAGCACTTGATAAGGCATGAGCTGGAAACAGTTTTCTTTGGGTATATTGTTCCTCAGCTTCTGACATGAGCCAGAGGCTTTTTTCAAAGCATCATGTTTAATAGCTGTTTAATGCCTGATGGAACCTGCCCATGGACTTGTTTATTCCCTTTTTTGAGGTCATATTTTTGAGCTTCACAACAGTCTTTGGCAAAAAGTTCCATAATTTAAATGACACATCAGGTGAAAAACACTTAATCATATTACTGTTTTCAGGCTGATACATCATGATTTGATTTTTGAACTCACTGGTTCTTGAGCTATCAGAGTTATTAATCATTCTCTTGCTACTTTCTCCTTGCCACTCATGACCCACATGTTCTCCATATACTCAGTTGCTTTTTTTTTTTTTCTTTACCAGATTCGAACACCTAAGCATACCTGGCCTTTCTAACTTGCTCATATATTTGAACTTTCCAGTGCTTCTGATCTTTAGATTAATCATTGTCATTTGCTTCCTTTTGGTGTGGGGGTTTGTTTGTTTGTTTGTTTTTAAACATCCTCAGAGCACTGAATCAACATTTAGAAAACTGTATGTGGTAATCCATGCATTCCTCTCTCATACATAATGGCTAATACAGAGCTCATCACTGTTCATGTATAGTTTCAATTGCTTTACATCTGTAGTTTGGACACTTTCAGATCATATTTTAAAGGACTGCTATTTCTTAAAATGCAAAGCTGTTTTTCTCATTTTAAACAGCCCTCTAATTTCAATATACACACAAACATATTTTAGAGAAATATTTAGACAAGCACCATCTGATAGCATTATTGTACCCTCTAGTATTGAACAGTACTAAGTATTATATGTTATTCCCTTCTGAGAACCCTCGCAGAAGCCTTTGGGAAAATAATAGTTCACAAATTAATAACACTATTAGAACAACATATTATCACTTACTGTGGGTTAACAGAACTCAAGGTATCATTCAGGAGAGTTTGGAAGAAATTCTTATTTTGCCTTCAGGGCTTCCTCACTTGAAGAATTAAAGGAAAAAGCTGTTCTGATGATGAATTACTTATTTTCTTATTCTCAAACGGCAATGTCCTGGAATGTTTTTGTTAGATCTCCTGGAAAAAAACTATTCTTAGTCTGAAGTTCTTCTATTGAACTCTTTTTTGTAATATCCAAACACTTGCAGGTATCATTAAGCAGCTGGCATTCATTAAATTTTTTGTTCCCCAAAGATTTTTCAAAGGAAGATAGGAAGATACATGTAAGTTAGCATCACATTAGACAAACCAATCATAAAAGATCAAAGAAGCAAGCCATTTCTTTGAATTAACACTTCACCATACCTGGCATTGCAGGAGCATGCACTGTCTACTGTTTTTCACCTTCGACCAATGACGATGACCTTCGGCCAGTAATGTTTTGACCAAGCGTGGAAGAAAAATAGAAATAGTTTAGTACTGTTAGAAGAGACAAAGGTCATAAAGGCTGAATGCTTCCTAATCTGGTTTTCAGAGAGAAAGAACAGCTGAGAGGATGCATAACAGATCCCTTCACTTACTGTCCACATGGGAGCACCTGCTCTTGGGTGACATTAACAAAGGATAGCAATAAGGGAACATCTTATAAAACAGTCTTAGAAAATCTTCCTATCTAAGCCTGCATACACTGCAGAAAGTCAAGATAGATCACAGGATGAAGGAGAACCTATGGAATTTCATAGAATCATAGAATGGTTAGAGTTGGAAGGGACCTTGAAGATCATCACCAACACCCCTGCCATGGACAGGGACACCTCCCACTAGGGCAGGTTGCTCAAAGCCCCATCATTTCTCTGCTTTCAAGCTAAGGTGTTCTCCAAGAGAACACATTTGAAAAGAGGTCCATACTGTATACTGCCCAGCATGAGGGCATCTTTCTAATTTTGTTCAATAGGCACACCCTAAATCAGAAGATAACCTGGCTTTTTGTTCAAATGTGTGAAAAGCCAGGACTGCAGTTGCAGAACAAATTGTAGCTAACTTAGAATTCTGAATGCACAGTACTTCAAAACAGTGTTAAATTACTATAGTCACTATCTTTAAATAACAGAACAATAATGATACAACTAATCACACTGATAGAAAAAAAACAGTCATCAAGCCCTTTTTTTTCACTTTTTCATATCTGATTCAGAACAATGAGCTCAGCATCAAGAAGTCATGTCAAAAGATTGCAACTTTCAGAAAAGATTAAACACTGTAGAGGAGGCTATGGTAAGTTTCAGAAAATGAAGCAAATCATTTGTGAAATCATCACAGTATGCACAGACAGGCAGAAGGGAGGTATTTCATACCTGAGTTAGAGCAAAGCTAATTTAAGTATTGTGAAGCTAATGTCAGGAAAATTAATTCCTGAAATTTTCTTGAGTGTCAGTAAGGAAGAGCATAAGTAAATGTTTCAAAGTCAGTAATGGTAACAAAACATCCTGCAACTGATGAACCCTTTCTCCTCATAAGTGTAAAAATGCCTTAAATATGATCTGAATGTGCACCAATAAGCTGTTACAACTTTATCAAAAACATTTCATATATCTCACATTATATACTAAAGAAGTGTGAAATTTAAATTTAAATATGATGTTCCTCAAAAATCAAAAATATAGTCCTTTCAATAGCAAAGATAGAGATGATGCAAAGCAAAGAAGAAAAAATGACTCTTGCATTATTTCTAAGTTATTATAATAAAAAAAAAAAACCACCCTAACTTAATTAAAGGCAGAACAAATCGCAAGTACAGGCTGAAATTACTGGGATGAACTGGATACTTGAAAACCTGATGATGATTGCCATTTGAAACACCTCCATCTGAAAAGTGCAGCTTTATGATGAGAAAAATTATTGTCTGAAACTGATAAAAGATGAATTGATGTGAGCATATCAGTTTTTATCCTCATGGAATATCAAGGTATCAAGAGGTATTGTGCCAGCCCTATATCTAAATCATGTAAAGTTGTAGAAAATCATGTTGACTTGAAAAGAGACATTTGGAACCAAGGTGCCTGGGTACCCATCATCCAATTCGAACAAATCTTTCTTCCCTAGTTAGAGCAAAAAGCAGCATTTTGAAATAAAACAAAATAAACTTTCTCAAAAAATTGCTATCCAGTTCGGCATTTTTTAACAAAAATAAAGAATATTTCTGCCTTTCTACATGGCAGTGCAATGAAGAGTGCTGAAACAAAAGTGAGAATATCAGAATATGGTTTCATGCTACCTTCCCCTATATGAGATAAAGCACATCTTTGGTGTACAATGTGCTGCAAACTAATTTCATAATTTCATGTAGGTTGTCTAATATCTCTTGTGCTTTATATCAATTTAAGTTGTCCACATTTTGAGCAATGTAAATTGAACATTTTTCTTTTTCCCACACAGAATACAACCTTAATGTTATTTTCATCAATTTTCTGCAATTTTTTCTGTGTAAAAGAAAATAATTTAAATTTGTCTTGCCACAGCTTGAGTTTTGTTATGCCTGAAGTGTACAAATCCAGAAAGCAGCTCACGGTCAATGGCAAATGACAGTTCATCTTGCTTCCCTGCAAAACATCTCTGAATGCTGCAGCAGTGCTTATCTGCAGAGTTATTGGTATCTGTAATAGAAACAGTCTAATAATCATACAATTTGATTAACAACTGATGCAAAGACACAGGTTCTGGGAAAACAGTCTTAAATTTCCAAGAAAAACTTTGATCTAACTAAAAAAAAAAAAAAAGGCACCTTGTGAGTATTTTTAAGGAAGAAAAATTTCTGCAATATTCTTAACCTCAATTTTCTCCCAGTTCTTATTCTGTAATGATTTCACATTACTTGAAGAAACGAGGGCACTGAAATAATTGCTGTTAGTTCAGTATGCTGTTAAAATGACAGATCTTACAAGTCCCATTCAGCTGTTACCTAACACAAGCAATGACTGCAATCCTTGGGTGCCTGGGATTTTGGCCTGGAAGAGTTTCTAGACCTGAAAAATCTGATTCTGCTCAGTCCTGACTGTTATGAGGAGCTGCTACCTAACACATTGCCTTCCTTGCCAACAAGATGTCTGCAATGTCCTGGTGATCTTGCGTAGCAGACTAATAAGTATTCTGAAACTAACTTGGAAAGACGGAATTCTATATAACCAGGCAACAAAGTCCTCATAATTGCAAAAAAATGGCAAGAAGCCCTTTTTACATCCCATATGCAGCCTGGTAACTTTGGCTGGGGGCAGAAGCTATTTCTCACATTCATTCCAGCGATTCGGGGTGTGGCTGTGTGCCTGAGATGACAGCTACCTCTGCTGAGTTTTAAAACCCCCTCCACTTTCTGTAAGCAGACACCATGACCTCAAGGCATCCTTCTCAATCCTGCTTCCCCTTAACTGTCTAAAAAGAGATATTAGGATGGGCATCATGTCTCTCCATTTCTGTGGATTTCAAGGTAGTTGGTTCTGCTTCCATCCACTTCCATTGTGCAGTCCTAGAGCAGCAGCCTGTTCACCTACCTGAAACATCTAAGAGCTGTGGAAAAAAAAACCAAACACCCACATTCCAGTGGATTTTTTTCACCCTGTCTGGAACCTGAGTGCTTGCAAGGGGTACCATTTCATGATTCTCACATTGACCTCTTCCACCATACTAATCTTCTTTGCAGAAAATAGTGTGTGTCCAGTGTGTTAGTACCACAGCAAGTGATAATGTAAGTTTAGCACTAAAGTCTGTGACACCCAAAAAGCACTGAAAGTTGGGCCAGAGCCTCAGCCTGTGCTGGACTGGACTATTGTCCTTGACGTAGTTCAATTATTGTGTTTCATTCCCTGGTGTTAAAGTTGCTACTCCTTGTAAACATTATTTAGTGTGGAAAATCGACACTTGCAAGTTTAGCTCACCAGCTTTTGGGTTGAGCATTCAGCTGGGGGAGAGGTGGTCAGAATTTCTGCCATATTCTACTGACAGCTCAGCGCGCAAAGTCACTGGTAGTAAGATCTCCCTGACACAGTAAAAGCAATTGTCAATTTTCATTACACAAGATAACAAAAAAAGTAAGACACGTTGTACTTTCTACTGGTCAAACACTAAAAAAGGACATGCAGTCGTTTGGCAAATGCAAGTGATCATAAATCATAGAGACATCACATAAAGAACAAATCTGATTAAATCAACACTGCAACTGGAAGTTTTAGGACATGAAATGGATGAATTGTTTACGAGAATAGTGTATGTTCATTTATGTGACATTCTGTTAAAGTCTATTCATTTTCAGAGCCAGTTCACCTTCCTCTACACTTGTTTATTTAGGAATAAAAAGGAGAAACACAGTACTTCAACTCAGACTGAAGCAAAGATTCACTCCAGAAATAAAAGATGCAAAAAGAAGATCTCGTAAAATTAAATCATCAATACAGTTAGGAGTGCAGGCCATGCACAAATCTGTAGGTAATAGCTCATCCCTGCTACCAAACGCAGGTTCATGCACAGTGCAGAACAGAAGGGCTTCAGTGAGCTCAAAGCCTGCTGGGATCTACTATAGAACTTGTGATTCAGACACTTAACGTGTCCCTCTCTCTCAAAGATTACAGTTGACTTCATTATATTTGTAAACATTTCCCAAAATAATTTTCAACCGCTTCTTTCTTGTGCTTCTGACTAATTAATTTTAGTGTTCTCATTATAGATTCATAAATTCTGGGGCCAGAAACATCACTACAGTAATCTGTGAACCACGGCCAGGGCACAGCTTTATTCAACTTTCCAAAACACAAACTTACTGGACAAAGGCTAAAGAAAACATGCACATGAGGAACCATGCCACAAAATACTTCCCTTAAAAAAAAAAAAAAAAAGGAAAAAACAAAAGACTAAACCTTTATATATTGTCTAATCAATCAACAGCAGCCAAAAGCATTGAGAGATTAATGGGTTTGGAAAACAAGAGCTAGACTACAGTTTGTGTTTAAGGCTGCTTGGCTTGTCTGGAAATTTTGTTAAGTCTACAGCATCAGCTCAGGAAATAGACCTTACCTGGTGAGACAGGGAATTCAGGCAAGTTAAAGAGGGACTCAATTATTTGCTATGTTTGTGCATAATTTGGATGCTGCCCATGAAAAAGCTGTCCACAGCATTACCAGAGAATTATAAAGGCAAAAAAATAAAAATATCACACTGACTGCCAATTACTACACTATAAGAAACAGCCAGTTGCACAAATATAGGCAAGTCACCTCGCAGAGCCTCACATGGGTGATGTGCACAAATAATGAAGAATCTCTGCTCAATAATTTGGGAGTTTGCATTAAAAAAGACCACCATATAATCATGCCACCTTTTCACATGCATGCAATTTAATCATTAATGATGTAGCCAATTCCAGTTGCTACTAGCGTGTCACATACTGGTGTCAAACACCTTTGGTCTCCTCATACATGTTGTCTTCTGAAGTCAGGTTACTCAATCAGCTAGTGAAACCCACCATCTGACGATAATAAAATCATCCACATGGCTGTTTGCTCACTCCTCCTGGCCCTAGTGGGATGAGGGGAAAAAATAGGAAGAGGAAAAGCAAGAAAACCCATATGTGAAGATAAAGGCAATTAAATAATTGAAGGAAACAGGAAAAGAAACAAGTGATACAGAGGCAATTGCTCACCACCACCCATAAACAGACTGATGCCCAGCCAGTCTTTGAGGGATTGCCATCTCAGAAGACAAACCTCTACCAGATTTCCAATGCTATTGGGTCAGCAGTCTCAGCTGTGTCTCTTCCTAGTTTCTTGCCCACCCTCAGTCTACTTTCTGAGGATGAAAGAGAAGGCCCTGATGTTATGCAATTACTGCTCAGTAGCAGACGAAATACTGGTATGTTTTCAACAGTGTTTTAATTTAAATTCAAAGCGCAGCACCATATAGGGTGCTATGAAGAAAGTAAACTCCATCCCAGTCAGATCCAGTAAAGCAATCAATCTGCATATCTATTTTATGGTCTTGATATACAGGCTTGATTCACTTCATTCTCACACTGCTGTGACAGACAATTTTAGACTTAAATGTATATCTTGTTCTAGTAGACAAAACAGAGTTCCCCTGCACAATAAAACAAGAGAAAACTCTTTGAAATTTGGACTTCACTTCTCATTTTCTTCTCTGTAGTGTTTACAAGTTTCAGTCTTGAAAACAAAGTTATGTTATATCACAGTCATACCAAGAAAACTTGTGTTGTAATGAGGTTAGCTTCTGCTGACTCCAACCTGCACTGCTTTACTTAAAAGGCACAGAATTATTCATTTAAATGATGCCTTACATTTGTTTGCACCCTATTTATATTTATAAATATTACTGAAGCTTGCACTGGTGCTTCTAGACATGAAAATTAGCACCAAAGTTAGCATCTTCATCTGAGTTACAATAGACTTCACGGTGATTGCAACATGGTTAATAATACATGATTCTGAACTATAAAAAATTTAACAGCATAGAATCAACACTGATCATATAAACCAAATACCATTCAAACACAATTAATTAGACCAACTTTTTCTTTTTTACACTAGAACACAATTCAATTTACTTAATTTAGTCACATAAAATCACCAATGATAATTAAAATTTAAACCTTTTAAAAAATAATTTACAGCTAAATAACCAGAGGGGAGTAAACAAGAGACAAAAACACTTAATGAATCCCCAAAAAAAATATGCAAAGGTTTGGGTATATTTATTTCATTCTCTTTAAAATAACATGACCAAAGTTGAAAAACAGTGAAAAATTTATTGAAAAATATTCTGTAGTTTGACTTTTACAGTGACTCAGTGACTTAAATACCTAATTCATAACCTTTTCCTTTAATTAATCCCTTCTTATGTCTCCTTCTCCATTCAGGAATTCAGTCAGGAATTCACTCATGCCAATCAAGGCGAATACTTACTATGCTCATTGTTTTAAGCATATGCTTTTAAAAGCCAACCTCAGCATTTCCTTCTTAGACACTTTCACAAGTGAGAGAAACGCCTGCAGAGCCAAATGTTTGCCTTCCCTCTGTGCTCTGTTGGCTGTCACACCAGCACAGCCTCGAGCGTGAAGAAACTATCTCTGAACTTGCAG
The DNA here is from genome assembly GCA_013398155.1 of Pedionomus torquatus. Taxonomy (NCBI): domain Eukaryota; kingdom Metazoa; phylum Chordata; class Aves; order Charadriiformes; family Pedionomidae; genus Pedionomus; species Pedionomus torquatus. Next base: position 36,509 of record VZRU01019359.1, read on the forward strand.
AGATGTAAGAGGGATCTGAAATGAGAATTAATATTCATAGTGAGATGCCAGCAGAGAAATTTTAGAATATGGAGGTTTAACTAAGAATGGGTTTAACAAAGCATCTGGGAGAATTTTTGGTGTCTATGCTATTACGTGGGGCCACTTTTCAGTCAGCGGTTCCTCAGATCCCATCCATAAAGCAGGAATAAAGGTTCCCTCCTGAAAACTGAGGCAGTATTTATAGTGTCCTCCAGCTACTTGTTGAGACTCAGGGACCCAAGACAGGTAGCTCTCAAAAGCGAGAGCTATCAGACAAGGCTATAAGAAAGTATTTACTAATAACAAGGTTAAGCAGAACTGAATTGACTTTATTTGGGATGAAGTAAGAGAAGGGTCAGAAAATGTTCAGAAGTGTAGATACCAGACTACGGTACTGCTAATTTTACTATCTAAATGTTCTTAGTGCATTAATTATTAGTTTAACAAAATGAACAGAAACCAACTACACTGAGAATTATAAGCAACACTTCCTTGCATTACAGATCTACTAAAACACAGACTAAAATCATTCAATTAAAAAATAATTTAATGTAGATAATCAATTACAGAGCAAATCATGTGTCCAGAGAGCTGCCATAGTACTAATAGATAGCAAGAGAGATGAGCTTTAGCAGATGTAGTTAAAGAATAAGCTAAAAGTATTTAAGCAACCCTCTATGGGAAGGCCAAAAGAGAGGAAGATCTTGGTAGCTCTTTCAAGGCTCCTTAGATAGGATTCAAAGCTATTCAAAGCAATGCAGTTATTTTTGAGTTTTCCCTATGGAGTCAAAGGTGGTTCACTTAATTAGTTAGTATTTTTATACATTAGAGTCTCACTTAACACAGATGATTAAGTAATTTCTAAATAACCAGTTGACATTTATATAGCAAGTTGATAAGCAGAGCATCCTCCAGTGAAGATCTATGGCAGAAATAATGATAATATTATCATTACTAAATGCTTACTAAATGCTAAGAATAGGTCAACTTCCTTCTTGAAATGAAAAGCATTGACCCTAAAAACATTGCAAGTATCTTGGAGCTGATGGACAATCTGGAAACCTCTATGTTTTTATTTAAACTCTGTCTAAGCACAAGTGGATATAGTATATTACATTCATACACTTTATATAGGATTTACATCACAAGTCTTGCAGGTGTTTGGGGACAGAGATTACCTCTGTAAAGTACAACAGAACTCTTGACTACCCACACTAAATGACTCCTGCTCACTTATTAAGCATCATAAGCATCATTATCTTGTGATAATGATAAATAAGATCTTTAAAAGTAGTAATTAAAAAGGTATATGTAAAGGTATTTATAGCAGGTTCACACACCAATTACCCTTATTAGCAGCAGTTCATTTTAGCATCACAGCAGAGCATTAAAAATGGAAACAAAAAAGTTATTTTTTTAAATGAAAATGTGCATTTTTTTTCAATCTCATTTTCAAATAATAAAATGAAGTTTCAATATTCAGCATTACAGGTCTGTATTTTTTTTCAAATGACAGATTTTCCAAATGACTCAAGTCAGACGGAATTTTTCTATTAACTGGTATTTCATCTGAAGCAGAGCAGCCGCCCTCCCCACTTCCCCTTCCCTCCCATCTCCAGCTCTGCTTATCTTGCAAGGAACTTTCTACCTGGTACGTTGCATTCTGCATGTGTGTCTCTTAATTGGTTTAACAAAACAAAAGTCACATTTCTGAAACAATAATAAAGCAACTTTAATTCACATGTTGTCAGGTCAAACAGGAATAGGAAAAAAATGGATAGTGAACATCAAATATTACCTAATGATTAAATAATTATATTAAACTAAATTGAATTTCTGTGGTCTAAAATTATGCTCATAGGAACAATTTAGAGGCATGTTTATTCACACAGAAATTTGCTATCAAGTATATTACGCAAACGTACCTCATGAGACTTATCAGGATAAAAAGGTGCAAAGAAAAGCTTGTTCTTTTTAGTGTCTGCGTTTATTTGCATGGATTTTTCCACAAGTCTTAGGGCTTCCCTGCCTGGCTGAGAAACAACTTTTGTCAGTGTTAAAAACTGCTTAACATAATCTCTTTCTAATAGTCTTGACAAGGAGGAAATGACATGATTTTTCTGTACTAAATCTATTAATGCTAATTTTTTGTATCATTCATGCCTCCCTTTTATAAAGCCTTCTTATGCCTGGCCATTAGTCAACACACCATAATGTTCTCGCTAATGTTACTAGATGCTCAGAAATACAGATGATTCACATTCCCTAAGGTCTACTACTTTAAACACTTTCATCTTCTTCTCTCATCATCTTCTGCAGATGTCAGTGCAGTGTCTGAGCTGATGAGTGCAATGGGTGCAGAGCCCACCTCATTTAACAGATGTTACCAGTAGCTCCCCCTAGCAGTCTTTCTTTTCACACTCCCTTCTCCATGAAGTCTTTGAATTTTACTTCTTTCTTATTTCAGGCCTCTCTGTCATACTGTTTATTAGGAAGGTTTTTGTAGAATCATAGAATGGTTAGAGTTGGAATAGACTTTCAAGATTATTGAGTTCCAACTGCCCTGTCATGGGCAGGGACACCTCCCACCAGACCAGGTTGCTCAAAGCCCCATCCAGCCTGGCCTTGAACACCTCTAGGGATGGGGCATCCACAACTTCTCTGGGAACCTGTTCCAGTGTCTCACCACCCCCACAGTAAACAATTTTTATCTAATATCTAATGTAAATCTCCCCTCTTCCAATTTAAAACCGCTACCCCTTGTCCTACCACTATACTTCCTGACAAAGAGTCCCTCTCCAGCTCTCCTGTAGGTTGTCTTTATCACTCCTAGGGTACAGACTTTAGAACCTTACATGAACACAGGAGCACAAAATGCATCTGGCCCCCAGGGACAGCGGCCCCATCTGTCATTTTAAACTCTCCACTTATGTGTCTGATTCACCGTGTTGACTTCTTGCCTGGCTCTTTGCCCTTCCTACGGTTGGAGCAATGTGTGGAATTTTCAGCGTTATTTTCTTTGCTGTTTGGTTGGTTGTTTATTATTTCAGCTTTTACTTCAGGCATCTTCAATGATTTTTACACGCCTCACATTTACTATGTATAGCATTTTGTCATTCTGACACTTGCGTCTTTTGTCATCTTGGCCTGAAAATTACCAATGCATTTGTAGAAGGCCGTGATCAGGCAGCACCTGGTTGACAGGTGTGAAGTTCTACTCTAATGCAGCAGTCCCTGTATTTGATTATACACTGTAGGACTGGGATGAGGCACTTATGATCACAATTCAGGATTTACTGTTACTAATCATGTTGATATAATCAATGTCTCAGCTCACATATGCTGACAGCTCCCGGTGATAAGCTAGCAGCAATACAAAAACACAAGTTGTTTAATCCTATTCATGAAGTAAAGTTAGGTTATAAATACACTGCTTCTAATAATAATAATAAAAAGTTAGGGGTTTTATGTAAAATCATTTATTTATACAACTATGCTAAAAAAA
>VZRU01019359.1:40090-110313 GCA_013398155.1 Pedionomus torquatus
AAAAAAAAAAAGAAAAAAATCACACCGTTACCTGGCTTTTATCCTAATACAACTCTTTCGGCACAGATTAGATTTTTTTGCATAGTGTTAACCACCCTTTTCTATTTTAGATGACTTTTTTTTTTTTCTTATTTAACACAAATATTGAAAATATGTCACTCTTCTTTGTCTGGAGTATCATCTTTTTTTTTTTTATAGTTCTTACTGCCACCTGAAACTGGCATTCCTACACCCTTTTTACATCACACAACTTCCAGAGGGCTGTTTTTCACAATACCAGATCAAATATAGCATGTAGATGCATTATGGCAAAAGGACGGTATCAACATTTCTTGGAGATATTACATTATCTTTCTGTATCTTTTGATCTGCACTCTTCCTTTGTTCAGCTTTGCCCTACATGTGTGTGCCTGACTGTGCCTGCCTTTGTGTGTGGGTAGTGAACTCCAACAGCATCCCTGAAAGAAAATTCAGAATCCCGAAATGCTACTTCAAGTTAGCTTTTAGTGGAGTTGGTCTTCTGTACTGTCCTTCAGACTGACAGCCGAAAACCTATTGCGAAACCACCAACTACCTTTTTCCTCTCCTATTCGAGACTTAAACCTACCTATGACAGAGCAGTGCAAAGACAGAGGGATCTTTTTTTGTGGAACCAAAGCTAAGACAAGCCGTCGGCTAAGAGTTAGAAACAATCACCATATGGTGCTGATGTTCTTGAAGACAATAAGTTTGTCACAATTTGTATCCCCTCACTGTTTGATACATCAGTGACAGTACACAGAACATTCATGTCAGTAACTTAAACATTCTAAAGTGAAGGAAAACACTGATTGAGCCACTTCAAAGTTTCTGGTATAACTTTAGGTATGTTTTTTTCAACAGAAGCAATACTGTTATTTCGTATTTGTATTCACGGCATCCTTAAAATGTCCAGTCAGGATCCATGAGACTCTTGCTGTGTTGCAAGCATTTTACCAGCATTCAGAATGCTAGTTCTAGCAATGAAGGCTATAATTTGATAAGATTCACAAAAAATAATAGAGAGGAAAATATAAATAATGTTAAAATCTCATATTTTCTCACTCCCCCACCCTATATTGACCCATTAAATGTGTAATATTTTCTTATCCACAAAAATTCTGTTTTATTGATGTGTATGTAAATTGCTTATTGAATCCCCCCCAAACAATTAAAGACCAACAAAGAATATACTAGAAATTAATTCCAAGGAAACAAATCACTCAGAAGAGTAGATTTTGAATAACTTCATACTAGAAATTAATTCCAAGGGAAAAAAAACACTCTAAGAGCAGATTTTAAATAACTTCATCTAAAGTTTCTCAAGAAGTTGTATGTTACAGCAAGAAGATAAGAAATATAAAAGACATATAGAAACATATATAGAAACATAAAGAAATCACACATAATTGCAATATTAAGTTTCAACTTTCTTTTTTAGGGAGAAAAAATACCAGGAGATATATTACCTCGTCCATAGTTCTTAACTACCATTATCTTATCAGTTTTGCAGCAGCATTTGTATGAGGCTGTCGTTTCTGGTCAAGCCTGTTCTAAAACTTTACAAATAAAAAGTCACAGTTCTTCATACCTTTGGAATTTCTTGTCTGTAGTGCTTTTTTGCTGTTGTATTTAACTCAGAGTGACTAACGTCAAGTAAGCTTGCACTATCTGTATGTCACTTGCTCATTTTCTTCTAAACTCCTGTACCTCAGGTTTCTAATGTTGTATTAGTTACTGCGCTAAGATCCACTAATATTAACACCATGCAGCAGATTTTCATATTAATTAGCAGCAAACTCACATTTATTTCAGTTCATCGACTGCCATTTCGATAAAAAAACCCCAGGCCTTATCTCCACTAGTGATGAATGTCAACACTTCTAATGTACATAACAGCTATGGACAAGCCATCTGTAACCTCCCTGCCTATCTCCCTGTCCTAACATTTACACTGAGCTGTTAAAACAGTTTAAGATTATAAACTTTCTTGAAATAGGCAAGCTGCTAATGGTAGTGTAACCTCATATTGGAAACTTCTCTGTTGTCTTAAAACTGTTGTGAACGTGGCATTAGCCTTTTTAAAGGGCTCTGAGGAACCAAAGGAGCTACAGACCTCTAAACCTGATGTTATTAAATAAGTGAGCGGAGGCTGAGTTAAAAGGACAGAATTACTGAACTAGATAAATGCAAGTTACTTTGCAAGAGCCAGGAAAAGTTCTGCAGAGGCAAGTCCTGTTCTACCAACCTCTTGGCTTTTTTTGAAGTGGTCAGCAATCATATGGGCAATCTGCTTGGTATAATCATCAAGGACTCTTGAGAAAACTAATCAGCCAAAGGATAATATATGGTCCTGGTTTAAACGAAAAATTTTAAAAGGGAGGAAGCAAATAGTCAGTGGTAGTGAGTCAAGAACTTAAAAAAGGAAGCCAACACAAGAGCTACACAAGAGTGCAGGCTGAGTCCTGTGCTGTTCAAAGCATTCAAAAATGGTCTGTAAAAAAATTAAGGAGTAAATTGCCAAAGTTTGCTGATGACACAAAAGTTATTATTGTTAATATATTTAAATTAGTGTGATTATAACAATATAAAAGTTATAGTTGAAGCAAGGCCTGACTGCAGAATTACAGAAGGCCCTTATGAAACAAAGTGTGGGCAATAAGATCACGGATGAAATTCAAAATAAGAAAAGTGGTGCACATGAGGAAAAATTGCACCAACCACACACATCACCCTGGTATCTGAATTCACCCTTCCCGAGCTGCCTGACAAGCATGATCACACAGTAGATTAGTAGTTGGTGGCAGTCACAAAGCAAGTAAAATGTTAGGAACTAAGAGACTAAAAAAGCACTTTGACAACAGAAACATGAAGAGTTACTAACTGCACAAACCACACCTCAGTATTTTTGTGTTCTTTCTATGAGGCAATTTACAAAATGACTGCAGAAAAGATGGTAAATATCCCATGTCATTAACCAAATAATTCAATATCATACATGTTGTCTTCAGTGGACATCTTTATTTTTCCTCTGCCAACAATAACTAAAACTCTGTATTTTTGCTGGAAGAGCCTCTTGCAGAGAAAATCTGTGGTAGGAGTTTGTATATCAAATATTAAGAGCAGCTTTTTGTTTCTTGTTTTTAGTACGGTTTTCCTCCATTGATACATTCCAGCCAATCTTGAAAACAGGTCAAAGAGCACACAGGAAAACTCATTCCCTTTTTTCCATCAAGGTCACACAAATGCTAGCACCTGAGTACTCCCAAAGAACACTGGCACCAGAATTAATGCTAAACAAAGACAGGAGGAAGCTTACCTTCCACTTATGTGGTTGGTTCTCTACAGAGTCCAAAACTAACAGGGAAATATATATCTCAAAAATGTGAATATGTGTTTTTATCGCTAGCAACAAAGAACCTGAAAGATTATGTGTCCTCCCCCCTGCTTGCAACACTGGCCATACAAACCCTAATGGTGCTGTGCAGTTATAGAATTAATGGCATCATCCAAAGAAACAGGTGCAATGGGGAGAAACCCACCGGATAGTAATGTACTTGCTTTTGCAAGAAGGGTCAAGAGGCTGTGACCATTTCTGAGATCTCAGAAACCAAAATAGTTAAGACAGGCTTGTACTTTCTTGTATCTTATGCATTCTCTTAGTAGGATTTTTTTTTAATCTGATTTAGTCTGATTGTCCTTTAAAAAGTCAATTCCAGCTTTAAAGTGAGTCTTAAAGTTATTCTTTAGCAATTCCATTTAATTGATTAAAACTATCAAGAAAACAAGGAAATGCCGGAGTGGGAAAAACACTTATATCCTAAGTTATGTGATAAATTCTAGTAAGAACAAACATACCATTCGTACCTCCTCCTACATTATTTAGCTAGTTTAAAAAATGTAAATTAAGTACTTGAAGTCAGCAAAATTAACTATAATAGATGAGGCTTACAAATGAGTAATTCTGTACAGCTGCCATTTGCTCAATATTATAAAAGCGCTCTTAATTTGATTTAACACATCTGTGAAGTGACTTTATTCTATAGATTTATTATCTGAATTTGCATTTTTTTTCTGCTTACAGGAGGGAAAAAAGAGCCAATTTCACTTGGAAATTCTCATTTATTAGCCTGCTACATAAATCTCTGCTATAGTGTTTTGTGATACAAGTATCAGCAACACCAATGAACAGGGTTCTATGGTAATTAGGGATAAATGAATATCCCTATATTATATCTTATCTGAGTGACAAACCACTCAGGTTTTTTTTGTTTTGCCTTGTCACTTATCCTCCCTCCCTCAGTATGCCCCTGGTTACTCTTCTACTGTTGATTTGGAAAACCTTGGCAGTTACACATGCTGGTATGATTTATTAATCAGATTAAAGCAGAGAGAGACCCTCAAGAAACACTACATTGTTTCAGTGATTTAACAGTCTTCTTTTTATATTGGGTGTAAGCCCTCCATTCATTTTACAGGTAATGCAATCATCCATAATCATCTTTCCTGATGCTATAGTTCTGTTACTTACCTGTTATAAGCAGAAGTAATTTCATTGGCTTCAGTGAGGTTAATGTAGAACATTCCTAGCTCTACCATGCTATAGGAAATATTATTCTGGCCACAGAACATCTTTCCAGTCTTAGAAATAGCTTAGTTCTAGCTAAAGACATCATAAAAAATAATGAATAGAGAAAAAGTTACCCTTATATATCATCCATGAAATTGTGAGCTTAATGCCATGAAGGACAAAAGGTCTGTAAACATATTATTGTTACTGACAGACTGTAACAGGTCACAAAGTTTTTCATAAGCCTGTATTATGTGTACTGCATACCTGAGGAATTAAAAGCTTCAAAGCATATTCATGCACAAATTCTCCTGTTCAGCAGCTATATTTAGTTGATTTCAACTCTTTAAAAGTCATATTGTGTTCATTAGCTATTTTAGTATGTAATGACAGACTCAGAAAAGGGTTTCAGCACCTATGTGTCACCTAACTTTTGTCACTGCAGTGAGGCGGCTGATGCATGATGCTGGAGGCATTTAGTACCTGTCTGCATGGACAGCAAATCAATTACCAAAACACAGAACATTCTGAGTAGGTCTCAGCATACCCTTTCCAATAAGCCATTCGTCATTCAGCAGAATAAGTCACTGACTGCATGACAAGAGACATAAGGAGAAACCATGGCAATAAAACCAGTGTTTATTTCACACAACTTAGCAAAAGATGGCTTAGGTCTGAGTCTTATCTCCAGTGCAATATAAACATCTGCTTATGGTATAGAATCTGAATGTTATTATTATAATTCTATGATTGATTGTTAAACTGCAATCTGGTCTTTTCCTTTCCCAGATACTGGGGTCTCCCAGGTACTAGGCAAAATCCTTCTCTATGTATCTCACTTACTACTTGCCCCCAAAGTCATAAAGGCATTTTTTATTCTGTTTGTCTAGTTCCTTTATACAACTCAGTGGAAAACTATTTTTCAACATAGGAGAAACTTGAGATGTTTAACAGCATGTGGTAAAGTTTCCCCGTCCCCATATACTTTTGCTGTGGAGCAAAATCACTCATTCTGGTCTTATATGGTGGCTACAGAGATTTTCATTTCAGAGATTACCTTGAACAATTCGAGAGAACATTTCATAGAATCATGGAATGGTTAGAGTTGGAAGGGACCTTAAAGTTCATCAAGTTCCAACCCCCCTGTCATGGGCAGGGACACCTCCCACTAGACCAGGTTGCTCAAAGCCCCATCCAGCCTGGCCTTGAACACCTCTAGGGATGGGGCATCCACAACATCTTTGGGCAACCTGTTCCAGTGCCTCATCATCCTTACAGTAAAGAATTTCTTCCTAATATCTAATCTAAATCTCCCCTCTTCCAATTTAAAACTGTTACCCCTTGTTCTACCACTACACTTCCTGATAAAGAGTCCCTCTCCAGCTCTCATCTAGGCTGCCTTCAGATACTGGAAGGCTGCTCCAAGGTCTCCCTGGAGCCTTCTCTTCTCCAGACTGAACAGCCCCAGCTCTCTCAGCCTGTCCTCATAGGAGAGGTGCTCCAGCCCTCTGAGCATCTTCGTGGCCCTCCACTGGACCTGTTCCAACAGGTCCATGTCCCTTCTATGTTGAGGACTCCAGAGCCGGACACAGTACTCCAGGTGGGATTTCACAAAGTTAAAAAAAAACACCTCTAAATCAGAATCTATGAAACCCAACTAAATTGAAGGAGATTCTTAACAGCTAAAGGCTTTTTTGTTCTAGTCTTTCTGAAAAGCTGTTGCCTTTATTTGAATGTGTGGAAATCTGTGTCACATTCTGTGCAAGATGTATACATGTTTCAAATGAAAATAGATTTACCAAAATACTCCTGTAAGTTCTATAAGACTTTTCTGCCCTTTGCCTATACCACTTTACCCTGAAAATATATAAAGGTACTTAAATCCTTTAGAGTTTTCCAAAATCTATATATCAACTATAACTCTAGAACATGATGATTATCTTAGAAGCCATCATGTTGTATGGCACATAGTCATATTTCTGAACAAGTACAGAAATAGGAGGAAAATTCAGGTCTAAACAGCAACCTCTCTACATAAGAAGTGGACCAAATGTTATCTAATTTTTCCTAGTGTTCTGCAGTCTGTATACATTTAGTAGATATTTAGATTTTGATCTATAGTTTGCATTTATCACATTACTGGAAAATGGAAGACAAGGTCATATTTGTTATCATCAATTGTACATGTCTATATACAGAAACAGAGGGAGGAAAATAGACTATATTTGTGTTTGGACACAAGTTTCTACTGTACAGACCATCACCTTCATTCATGATCAAACAAATGTTTCACAAAAGACTTAATGAAGTGAGAAGATTTATGGTTGCTTCTTTAATATTATGTACTTTTCTATGCAGTTACTTTCAGCTTAATAAGTAAGAATGAAGTTTCTTAATGTTGCTTGAATATTTTTGCACATGATGAATAAGTCCCTTTTATAGTCTGGAAACAGTGATAATTATATTTTGTACACTTTGCATTGAATCTATAATTCTCATTAGACATACAAGCTCTTCCACAGTATTTCAGGTAATGAGGAATAACCAGAGTCACGCTGCATTAAGAGGCTCATTTTTCCATGAAGCAATAAACCATACAACATTTATATTAGTGACTCTCTGAAACTGCATGCAGTAGACGTAATAGCAGTAGCAACCATCCATCTTGTGCGTGACAGTGATGGGTGTTGCCCAGAGCTCTAAGTAACATGAACATCAAAAAGCACTCAGTCTCTTAAAAACTGGTCAGAAATCATGCAATGGGATTCTGAAATAATCAATCATTCACATTTATTTCTTCTTCATGCTGAAGACAGTTATTGAGAGAGTATAAAGTATATTTGCTTTGAAGCAGAAATTTGATATAGCTGAAGAGATAATAAAAAGCAGCTGAAAAAGTCTAGCAATACCAGAATGTTTGCACAAGCTAAAATCTCATTAGGAATGGGAAAATTGCGACTTATACCATTGAAATTAATATGTTGTGCTTGAACGTTATGAATTGTGGAAAAACTGCAGGACTGGGAAAAAAAAACATATGGGATTTGGGCTTTTTCCTGTTTAGAATTTTTTTACTTTTGTGACTGAGATGAGCATCCAAGTTCCTTTTCTACACCCTACCACTTGTGTTTAGGAGATTTGGTTCCTTGTATCCACATCTGCTAACTGATGTACAACTTAAAACTACTGCATACATTCAGTGTCCTGCAGAGCCTTACATCACAAAGAGGTGGTAGGAAAAGCTGTGCTTTCAACATCTAAAAAGAATTAAAAAAAAAAAAATCAGCTTATATGATATATTTTCTAAGTAAGTCTTCTGTTTCTGACCTGTAATGTTGATTCTCTTCCAATTTAAGGTTCATAAAATATGTTTTACAACATACCTAATTGTCTGCAAGTGCTCAGACAAACTCTTCCTGTTTATGCCATTAAAGTTTTGTTTATGTGGTTTAGTTATGTGCCCGAGCCTTACTCTTTTATGCAATGTATTGAAACTGATTTTTTAATGAGCATAAACTGCCCAGGGATATTTTCTTCTAAGAGCAAGTATTTAATAAAATATTTAAAAAAAAAAATAAAGAAATAGAATAGCCATATCTTTCTATACAGCATATGAAGCACTAGAAGTGTGCCCTGCACAATGTTTATCAATTTTTCTTTAGTACTTTTAGGTACTATACAGAGAACAAAACATCAAAAGTAAAACAGAAACCCCAAGACAACCTGTAGAACATATACCCACACGCTATCACAATATACATAATTCTTTCAAGTAAGATGGTTCATAAAGAAAACCACTTAAGTAATATTTTTTTTGATATCTGCACTATTACTGATTTCTATTTAGTATTTTATACAGCTGACAGAAATTCTGAGTGCAGATCAAAACTAAGGCAACTTTACAACAGCATAGCAGCGATAAGAAACCCAAAAGTGCATATAAATATGATGTGTCCACTTTATGCTGTCAGAGAGATATAAAGTGGTCTCAGCATAAATGAGAAACCCTACAGAGTCTGAGCATTTCAGTAGATAGCTCAGATGCCAGTAGTTAAGTATTTCTCTGCATATCAAAGCGCTTATAAAACAAGTATCATTATAATACAAAAAGCGATAGTGTTTGAGTGAGAGCTTATGATGAATAGGGCTCTAACAACCCGCAGCAGGTCTGAAGGATGGGTACTAATTTTTTTCTTTTAGTGAGTGCTAGATAAAGACAGAACACTTGAATATGTTTTGTAATTGGTTTTGTCACTCCAAAGAGTAAAAAAATTATTAAAATTGGTAGACAAAATACTATATCCTTCACGATATAAACAAAAAGCCATATGTTAAAGAGCTTTTATTAGAAAAAATTATTACCTTCTTGCAAACTAGAACTTGAGCATTTATGATGCATGCAACAAATCCGTTTGGCAACAAAATTTCTCAGAGATCCCATTCATGGAAAAAACAGTCTAACTTCCTGATATGCTTTTTATAATCATCTCAGTCTCTGGTTCATTGTATTCTATTTGAATGAACACAGTTTATTTCCAGGTATTCTACTCTCCTTACAAAAAACTCACACACTGTCAGAGAAATTGTTTTCACAGTCTTGTCACAGAATCATGGAATGGCTAAGGTTGGAAGGCACCTTTAGAGGTCATCTGGTCCAACCCTCTTGCTCAAGCAGAGACACCTAGAGACAGTTGCCGAGGATCATATTCAAATGGCTCTTGATGATCTCCAAAGATGGAGACTCCACAACCTCCTGGGCAACCTGTGGAAGTTCTTGGTCACACACACAGTAAAAAAGTGTCCTGATGTTCAGGGAGAATCTCCTGTGTATTGGTTTGTGCTCATTAACTCTTATCCTGCCAATGTGCACCACTGAAAAGAGCTTTGCTTTGTCTGCTTTGCACCCTCCATTCAGGTATTTTTATATATTGATAAGGTAACCCCTGAGCCCTCTTTTCTCCAGGATAAATTGCCAATTCTCTTACCATTTTCTCTTAAGGGAGATGCTCCTGGCCCTTTTTTATACCCCCTCCAGAATTCCCACATCTATCTTGTACTGAGGAACCCAGAACTTAATACAGGACTCCAGGAGTAGCCTCACCAGAGCCAAGTAGAGGGGAAAATCATCACTCTCTATGTGTTGGCAATACTTTTTCTAAATGCAGCTCAGGATATCATCCACTGCCTTTGTGGCAAGAGCCCATTGCTGGCTGATGTGCAGCTTGGTATCCATCAGGACCTTCAGATTTTATTCTGCCGAGCTGCTTTCCAGGTGTGTGGCTTCCCAGCATATACTGGTGCAGGGGGTTGTTCCTTCCCACAGGCAGGACTTTGCATTTCTCCTTGTTGAAATTCATGAAGGTCCTCTCAGCACATTTCTCACCCTGTCAAGCTCCCTCAGGATGGCAGCATGGCCCTCTCTGAGTTTGGTGTCATCAGAAAACTTGCTGCAGGTTAACTTTGCCCCATCATCCAGGTCATTAATGAAGACAAAGAGGATTGGAGCCAGAACTGATTCCTGGGAGACAGTGCTAGTTACTGGCCTATGACTAGTTTTTCTGCCAGTGACCACCACACTCTGGGCCCAGCCATTCATACAGTTTGCAATTCACTTCATTATCTCCTCATCCAATCCCTACTTTAACGGTTTGTCTATGAAGATCTTATGAAGAAAAAGTACCTCAACATAATCAGAAATCTGTGTGTAAGTTTTAGATACCACAAACTTGAGAAACATGGGGTTAAATCATTGCTAAATCAAACTAGATCTCCGGAACTCCTGTTGTATCATAGGTGAAGGCTAAACACTTTCCTACCATCATTTTTCTTTGGGAAAATTACAGATGTCTCCACATTTAGTGACAGATTAACAGTATTGATGTCTTTGAAGTCTCTGTGCCATATATGCTGTGGCAGTTGGCAGGTTTTCTAACTGACTCAAGCAAGAAGAGACCTATTTAGCAAACATGTCGAATTTTCACAGCTTTCACCCTTCAGATGTTCCAGCATAGCTTTGCCAAATACCTCTGCTGTTTCTGTAGTGTTCCTTGCTTCAGTAGAGCACAAAGTTATTCTCCCACACGCACTGCTGGATGGCAGCCCAAGGTGATGACAGCCTTGGGAGATCATGAATGCGTATGAAGGCTGGTCAGAGACCTGAGAGACCAGCTGGCCACACCCCTGCAGCCCCATAGCTGCCCTTGGGGCAGCTATTTCAGTTAATTAATTGCCTTGTATCCTCTGTAGGCTACTAAATATCAAATCCAGGTTTTAGGGAGCATCATCCGAGCCTTTGTTTTTGTCTGATTTTGGCTACTGACTTATTTCCAGAGGATTTTGCAATGCTGATTTGTTACAAGCCCAGCTCCTTGCATTGCTGCCTGTGATTCTATGGGAAGCTTTCTGTTGGATCTACTGCAGACAACGGGCAACGATGGAACAATGAAATTAGAAGTAGAATAGCATTTCTAGACATCTGTGATATTACAGCACAGAATAAAGTGTGTCATGAAGGTACTGAGTGACCTATTTCCCAGAGACATCACGAAAAGAATTATAATTGAACGCATTAGCCAAAGAAAGAACATGTTGACTTTGTGCAGTCTTGCACTAGAGATCTTCTCTGCACAAAAGCTTGTCACAGAATCTGCTAGTCTGCCAGTCACAGTTTTAAAGATATGAAAATTACTTAACATAATGACATTATGCATATGAGCATATAGCAGTCATCACCAGACAAATTGTGATTTAAAAAAGATTGCTACAGGTGTATTGTTTTGGTTTTGAGGTTATAGATCTGTGTATTTGAAAATGACAGGTCTGGAAAAAAATTGAAAGACTACCACAATTCAAAGTAACTACTTTTACTTCAAATTGTGTACCTGTGATTCTAGCTTTTCTATGAAAGGAGAAAAATCTCCACAAAATATTGTCTCCAGATTAAGACTGCTCTGTTGAACAGATGGCTGCCAATTACGTCCAAGTGCTAAACCACATCAGGTGGTAGCTTTCCAGAGGATGGGCATTAATATCCATTGAAAATAGCACTGGAAACATTCAATGGATTCCACCGAAGAAAAGAGTTAAGACTTGGACTCTCATGATAGAATTATTTTGTTGTTTGTAAAGAAAAAGTGGTGAAAGAAGAAAGGAGGGAATACTTTTAAAAGTTCATCTACCATACTTTCATACGACTCCTTGAATCCTGCACTTTTTACTGCTGCTTCAGTTAATTTGAAATGGATTGTATGCTTGATTCCCATGCCAACAAAGACTTCATTACATAAAAACAGTAATAAGAGAAAATAATACCTTGGTGAATTAAGAAACTGTCAGTCTAATCATAATTCCTGTGCTGTTCATTCCTTTTAGCCTTAATAGGTAGTGAAGTCCCATAATAAAGTTTGCAGTAACAAATGCTGCAGTTTCTTCTTTCTGTCAGACGCACATTTTTAAGAAAATTGCCCATGAGGTTTGTTTTTTTCCTCCTAAGTAAAGTGCTATTTCCCTTCCTTAAGTAATCATCAGTAGCAAGAGTCAGTGATCTTTTCTTGGCAATACCCATAATAATTCACCAGTTTAACCATTTTTGCACTCCACTTTATCCAAAAGAAAACCTAACTTTTTCAACTAATTTATCTTACAGTCCACCATAACACTCTCTGAGCTATGGCCATTCCTGGTTCTTGAATTTAAACATAAGGACTAGGACACTGTATATAGATATATGTATCTATACTCCCAGCAGTATAGCAGATAACATTAAAAGAGATGCAGGTCCTTTGTCTAATCAATATAATCAAGTGTGCTTGATGGTGCTGTAAGAGGAAGACAACATTTTTCATTCAACAGACACGTAAAATTACCTGAAGCCAAATTACACAGAGAGTAAACTTTCTACACTTATCTTAATTTTTAGGATGTAATGGTGAATGCAAGTTTTTTTGCATGTGAAATTAAGATGGAACAAATAGTAAAGGTATAGTAAAAATATGCTAGCTGGTAGAATATATATATTATTCACTAGAGAAATTTGTTCACGACAGTGATTTCTGCCTTGCCACACCTCTGTAATTCATTATGTAGGACCAAAAGATTCACAGCTGAACACTCAGTACTACAAGACCAGTTTCCCCACTGTAAAATGTCTTGCCTCCCATCATCCCATCATCCATTTCTTTGCCACATTCTGTAGTTAGCTTTCCTTGCACTGGAAAAAAAATATATTCTCAGGGAAAGTAGTGCCATCTTACAATAGAATTATAGAATTATAGAATGGTTACGGTTGGAAGGGACCCTGAACGCCCTCTATTTCCAACCCTTCCTGCTATCGGTAGGGACACCTCCTGCTAGACCAGGTTACTCAAAGGCCTGTCCAAACTCACCTTGAAGACCTCCAGGGATGAAGCATCAACAATGTCTCTGGGCAACCTGTTCCAGTGTCTCACCACCCACACAGGAAAGAACTTCTTCCTAAGATCTAATCAAAATCTACCCTCTTTCAGTTTAAAACTATTACCCTTCGTCCTGTCACTCAACTCCCTGATAAAGAGTACTTCCCAATCACTCCTGTAGGGCCCCTTTAGGTATTGAAAGGCTGCTATAAAGCCTCCCTGGAGTCTTCTCTTCTCAAGGCTGAACAACCCCAACTCTCTCAGCCTTTCCTCATAGGAGAGGTGCTCCAGCCTTCTGATTATCTTCATGGCCCTTCTCTAGACCTGCTCCAACAGGTTCATGTTCTTCTTGTTTCAGAGGCCCCAGATTTGGACACAATACTTCAGGTGGCATCTCATGAAAGTAAGGTCCAGGGGGAAAAATCACCTCTTGACCTGCTGGTCATACTTCTTTTATTGCAACCTAGGATGTGGTTGACTTTCTGGGCTTCAGGCATTCATTGCCAGCTCATGTTGAGCTTCTCATCTACCAACATTTCCAAGTCCTTTTCCTCAGGGCTGCTCTGTACCTGTTCACTGCCAAACCTGTATTTGTGCTTGAGATTTTCCTGACCCATACGTTAGACCTTGCACTTGAACTTATTAACATCCATGAGTTTCACACTGGCCCACCTCCCAAACCTGTCCATGGTCTTTCTGGATGGCATCCCTTCCTTCCACTGTGTTGACCACTCCACACAGCTTGGTGGCATCAGTACCCTCCATCTAAATTTGTAAAAGTTGTCCCCACCATCATATTTGATCTCTATTCAGTGAAATGATTCCCTCCCTTGCAGGTACTTCATACTGATATAATCTGACCCAGAGGCAATAGTTGGGAGACCTTGTTAGTGGAAGCTGCCATATCAAAACAAGTTAGCTCTGTACTCAGCCTGAGGAGATTACCTCTATGCTATTTCTCATTAAATCTTCAATAAGGAGTAATATATATGATGTTTGTTTTTTTCCCTCCATGTCTAGAGATCCTAATGCTCACCAAACCTTAGAAGGGGATTTGGCTCATGCCATTTGAACTACCTGTAAACTGAGATTTTTATTATACTGTTCTTTCTTTCCACTCCTTTAAGAATAAGTGTATTTGCTCCAGTGGCTTAATCAAATTCACATTCACCATTGCCATTCACGAAGGTATCAGTTTTCATTCGCTGATTGAGGACTACTTAAAACACAGTTAAAAGCATCAGACCAACTCTGGCATTTCTTTTACAGTTCCACTGAAACCTTGAGTTGTTTTGGATTCTTTCAGTAAATATAATGGTGAAAAATAAACATCCTTTAGACTCCACTGGAAATTTCTGAGATTCAGCATTACATAAAAGCAGCTTGGTTGACACCGGACTGCAATTTCTGTTTATTATTTTCTTAATTTCTTCTAACCTTCTGTCTTGGGCATGACAGCTGCCCTTGAGCACTCATGTCTCTATTGTTTACTTCAAACTATTCTTCTCTGCATAGAAGAGCCATATGGAACTCTTTTTTGATTATTATTATTATTTTAAATAAAATTATGTTCCACTCCTGTATTGCAGAAGCCATTCAAACTAGACAAAGAATCTGGAGTTACCAATCTGAAAAGCTCAAACGCATCACATCTTTTTGACAAAGACATGAAAGAATTTTGACAATAATATTATTTTTTTTAACATTGTTCAAGAATAAGCCACTGCAATAAAAAACTAGGTGAAGTAGTTCAAGTATGATCTTAATGAGACAAAGAATAATAGTTTTTCAGTTAGCAAGGTTCAATTAGTTTTAAAGGAACAATTCAAATGCACCCTAAGAATTTGATCCAGAAAGAATTTGGACTGAGCTTTTCTGTTTGATAATACCGAAAATATGCTATCAGCTGCTGAAAACTGATGGAATATTTAAATACTAATCTATCTTCTGGATAGACAGGATTAATGAAAATGACATTTAAAAATACAGCTCAATAGTTAAGCTTCAGTTTAGAGATTGGGTATTGGAGACTGGATAATTGAGTATAGTCTAAGTTATCTTTACCTTTCTGTTACTGTATGTAGCATTTGAACTTGCTCTAGTTTCCACTCTTTAAGGGTGTACTACATGAGCACATAGTGTCAACAGACTCGGCTCAGGCAGAAATGACTAAAACACCCTATGTGTTCCAATTCTGGAATCCAATTGTGGTCTAGAGTCCCTGGTGTTTCCACTAGTCAAAGAAGAATGATACCCTGGTGGTTTCCCACGGCCTTCCCCTTACTGCTCCGACCTCGCTCCCTTTTGGCTTTGGGTGCACCCTAACTGTCTCCTGCTTGCTCTAGCGGGCTCCAGGAGAGCTGACCTCCTCCAGCAGAGGTTTCAGGCTCAGTATAAAGTTTCTGAGGGAGGTCACGTAGCCTGCATATTTTCCATTGTCAGCCTTAGCAGCCAGCACACTTCCTTCCACCTTCAGAGTATATCTATGTATACAACCAAAAGCATAGTAGAAAGGTAAATTTCAAGGTGTCTTTACTACTGTTGCCTTTTATACTGTAAGTGGCCATTTTAAAGACATAAAACCAACACATTTAGATTAGAAAAACAACTTACATTAAAAAAAGAAAGGGGAGTGTTTTATTGGCTGAAATGTAAGTTGAGATAAGATTAATACCATAATTAACAGTAATTAGTACCAGTACGAAAAGTATTAAATATTTTAAGCTATCAGATTTTTTAATACAGATGCACTGTGTTGTCTGTGTATCTTTGACAGAAAAAGCAGTGGAAAATAAACTGTTCAGCAACAGATATAGATTTTTCTGACAATGGACAAGACTATTTTTACACTTCTATTTAAAGTAAAAATTTTTTTCCCCTTTTTAATTTTCTTTTTTTTTTTTTTTCTTGCAGTTCTATTGTACAGCTGTTTTCTGATGCTTTGGAAAATTATTGATCTTACCTCTCAACTGCAAAATCTGCCACAAGTGAATTGGATGCCCCTACTGAGAATGCATCATTTGAAATGATGCATCATTAGTGGAGGAAAAATTTTTTTAATGATACAGTGTGACTGCCATCACTAGAAAAGAAATATTTTCAGTGTTTGTTGAACTTATTCTTATCTCTGTGGTGGATTTTACAAGATCAAAGAAACAACAGCAATATCAAACACACTGATTTACAAAACAGTACAGGCAAGAGACAGATATGGTTTATGTGTTACTACTTCAGACGCTTGTTATGAGTTAGCTGGTTCTCCATTGTATATGTAATAGGTATTTCACATTATTAAAGAAAAAGAAAGTGCCACTAGATCTCCAGAGTCTGCACACATGATGCACTTTAGAGATTTATATTTTTGTTTTCCCAGTAATTTTATACTTTAAATTTTTAGCTATATTTTAGGCAAACTTATTTTAAATGGCTCACAGGATTCAGTGAATACTATGCAATCATACTGATTTTATCTATGGTATTCCATTTTAAGGTTTTACACAGTGTATGAAAAAAAAATAGGAAATTAAGTTGCTACTGAAAATAAAAGAGAGAAGATCTAATCAGAACAAAAGCCTGCATCTTCAAGGGTCATGAATCCTCTCCATTTATCAGGATTAGTTAGGGAAGGATCTAATCATGGATGGTTCAAGCAAGTTCAAGTACTTGCAGCTAAGTATTTTTCTAGGAAAGACTGACAGAGATCACTGAAATGGGAAGACTGAGAATGTACAGTGGTAACTGCAGTGGGCTTGGTTGGGGGAAAGTTTGTAGATATACAGAAGAGGAAATAACCTTTATTGCTAGCGAAGTAGCCTTGGAAGATGTTGGTGTGGTACTATCCCTTCCTGGATTTGGAAGGCATGATGATAACATAATCAAACAAACAATCTAAAAATCAAACCAAACAAAACAAAGGATGCCAACACCCACAGAGGATCCAGAATATAGCAACTGCAGGGAGGGGTATTTATTTATCAGACTACAAAATGTTTCATTTTACTCTACTGGGAAAAGAGGAATAAGATTCAAATGCTAATATTGAAGTGTGTTGAAGAGAACATGAGAAAAAAAAAAGGCATTGCTTATCCTAAGAAGTTTTGCAAGCAGCATAACAGTTTGTTAGTTATTATCATAATGCAGCAAAAGCTATGAAATAACCTTGTCAACCTTGTCGTTGACAATTTTTTATGCATCGGCTTTCTTTTCCTGGATATGTCAGAGAATTCTTCTTTCCATAACATATTGCCATAGGCTAAAAGTGAATAGAAGAGTCCTGTCACAGAGGTGTCACATGTAATAACATTATATCATAAACAACATTAGCCTCAGTTCCTTGTGGAGGTCTAAATTTCAAAGGTATTGCAGCACCTGAAATACTTCAGCTCAGCCTCAGCTGGAAGTACATGATGTTGCCACCTTTAGACAAACACCACAAGCAGGTTGTCTGAATGTTAATTTCATTATGTCATACATACATGCCAGCATCATTTGGAGAGTAAAAAACATTTTCAATTTTATTAAATCTTTAGTTTTAAAAACATAAATAAGCTAAGAGGAAGGATTTCTAGCCTCTATAATAACTAAGAGAAGGTGGTCTCAAAATGACTTTAAAAGCTTCACAAAAAAAAAAAAAAAAAAAAAAAGNCAGCAGGGGAGTGATAGGGGGAAAAAATAGATTAAAAAATACCAACTTTGCACAACATCAGTGGAATGAGGAAGTTCCAGTTCATTGGAACTTCATGTTCTTCATGCTTCAAGGGCTTCTGGAATAACAAAAAATTGTGCATGCTTCCTTTGCCAAAGCAAGTTGAAAAGGCAGATGTTATCCTAACTTACAACCAGAGAGTCTGGCTGCCCATCTCAGTAGCGTATTCTGGCCAATTAAAAACTGACATCTTTGGAAGTCAGTAGCAATAATGCAAGCATGATTCTAAAGCTGCTACTGACTGCGGATTCTGTATTTTCTGTCTGAAAAGACACACTATTTTGAGAACAAAGGAATGCACCATCGGTGACACTCTGCAGGCTGCATTTAAAATAAATCACGTTTTTAAAGATTGACTGGTATCATTGCTTAACCTAAAGAGCAGAAGGATAAATTCAATTCCCATTGATATTAATGGAAGCCTCTTACTGAGGCAATTGTGTTGGGGACAGCATTAGCTCTGAAATTTTTTTATTTTCTTTGTAATAGACAACCAAATCCAACAGTCCTACAGAGCCATCACATGGGCGCATTTTACCTTTTTTAAATGCTTGACCTTTATATTAAATGTTAAATAGTTCTTATCATTCCAGCCTTAAAAATGGTACACTTCTAACTTTCCTCTGCTAGTGAGGCAGAAGGTGGCAATCTGCCATCCATTCACCGGAGCACTACTTTTTTTTATAGGTAACATTTAATCTCTGTCTGAGACTTTGAAAGTCTAAAGGGACACTTCCTCAAGAATGCTGCTAATGTAAATCTTTCCAGTAAAGAAACTGGGATCTCAGCCCTGGGGAAAGCCTACACTGAAGTGGTTTTGTGTGACAATAGTTCAATAGTCATAACTGAAACCACCTTAAAACCATCTAGCTTGAATATGGTTAGGAGTATGGTTATTTCAACCTGAATTTAAAAAAGCAAGACAACCCCAAAGAAGGTTGATTAAACTACCACTGAACACTGAATGAAGCACTTTAGACAGCAAAGGTAGCTTCAGGATGCACAGATGCATTAAAGACCCCTGTGTAGACACAGCACAGTCAAGCCCCTTTATAACTTACAGATGTGAAGATTTCTCTTGTGTACTTTTGATTCAAAACTTGATCAAGGTTCTTCTGCCTCCACTGCTACCCCCACGCCAATTGTTCTTATTTGTCATGGACTGTGCAGGTTAATGAGCTTGTCACCAGGGCTGGCATTTAAATTGCTGTTTTCATCTCTTTCTTCCTGTTTAATAATCCTCTCTTTTTTTGATAAGATCTGACACTTTTCTGACTTCTCCTTTCTACCCTTTACAGAGATGCTTCCAGAATAAAAATAAATAAATCAAAATTTATGATGACATGAATGTGACAGCTTCCAAAACTTGCAGCTATTGTTTTCTATTTCCTCTTATTACTCTAATAACAGATAACAGTTTGACATGGACATAGAAACAATGTGCTTTGGAAACAGCAACAGACTTAGACAGGGAGTCAGCAATTTTGTTTAAAATCTATTAGGCAGCAGCAGTAACCATTCCAAAGCAGTAAGACAACATCTGAACCTGAAAAGGAATTAAAGGTTGTACCTTTAGGCTTCTCTTAAGATCTATAAGTCAGTCACAACTTATTGTCTTCTTGCTAGAAACATGAGAATTGATGAGCAATAGGATTAGAGGAAACAAACTGTCACCACATCGCCTACCAGGACAAATGCCCAGAAAATGCAATTGCACAGAGTCTTTAGTTTAATTCACCTTCCACCGTGACTATACTGGTGAATCTGCATTTCAGTCATTTGCAATTTCATTCATGGCAGACATTTGAACCACAAAACCAGACATCCTGAGCATGGGAGACAGAAAATCCACAAAGCAAGCATTCACTTATGGGGAAGCCCTTCTGATGCCCCTACTAATCATTATTCAGGTTGCTTTCATATCAGCAGAGACATGATACAGTAACCTGACCAGTAGGATGGGTCAGCTCTGAAGACCCAGCCCATTCTGGAAACAAATCAAATGTACCATTTCCGAAAGCATCAAAATGATGAAAGATAACTGTGGCTAGTCATAGAGTTTATTGCTAGTCCTTATGAACATTTGTTTGCTCTGTAGGTATTAAAATAACTGAGAAGTGAATGATTAAGAGTATATTCCTGAAGTCTAGCTGGATCCTTATACTATAGCTGGAGTTGTTATTAAGATTTTAGTCTTTCACTTCAAATCCTTGTTGAATGCTGACCTTTGTCAAATAATGTACAGCAAAAGAAAGTTGTCTTTACCAAATGCATCTACTGGTGTTCACCTCTCTGGAGAATTTTTCCTGAAATATCCAAGCATTCTCAGAAGCTCAATAACTTATCTTTACAGTCAAGTTTGGGTAAATTTGTACCTTTTTTCTATTCAACCAAACTGAAGAGAAAAGAACGTGATTTTAATAAAAGATTGACCTTCATTGTTGAGACAACTAATCTTTCAAGCAAATTCAAGATTTTTGATGTAATTGAAACACTATGGAGATAGCTAAAATTGGCTGCTGTTCCATAGGCTTGATCCCTCATTTCTCTATTGTTTGTTGTTGTATACTCTGCAACATCACAATGTGTCACAAGTCTAAGCTTACCTTCAAAAGTTGAAGAGAGTTCTTCTGAAATGAGAAGACTTCTGGCTGAACAGATTCATTCTTTGTTGTAGAAATCTTTTGTTTCATATATTGCAGCAGAAATGGACCACATCCTAAGAACAGTTTCAAAAATAGATGTTGCAGTTTCATGCCAAGGCTTCTATCATCTCATGATAAATAACAAGGCATGTGAATTGTCTTTGTTTCATCCTCAGGTAGCATACCTTAAAATATTTATATTATATTCTGGATGTAGTGCACATAATGATGAATAAAGATGCCGTCATCTTTGATATATAAAGATATAATGTAGAAGTTTCTCAAAATACAGATGTATGACTGGAATTAATCCTTGGATCAAGCAATTTGTTATTCCAGAATGATGGTCTATAAATTCATTAGTTTATGCTTTTGAACTTTAAATCCAATTTTCTTGTTTGCTTGTTTCTTTTTCATTGCTATTCTTTTCTACAACTGCCATAAGAAAATGATGAAGCCATCTAATCTTTATAAGACCTTCTGGGGATTTTTGGCTTACCTTTATTCCTGGCCAGTTTATATCCATTTATATGTCATTTTAACTTATCTGTTTATACTAGAAGTACCTCACTGGATTGATGCGTTTACATTTGTCCTTTTTTAGGTCACGTCATACCAGTAGCTTAAAGTGATCCTTTGTCACTAATTATTTAAATTTCCTCTTTGATACTATTTTCATGTGAAGATGTTCCCATGGGGTGAAGTTTATAGCAGAAATTCTTGTTGGAAAAAAAAACCTTCATGCAAAAGGTTTTCCACCTAGAAAATTCTTTATGTTAGAACAGCTTATCTGTTAGAAGTATTTCACACCCCAAAAACATTAGAAACTAAGTATGCTCCTAGCTAGAGAATAAGGAGGCTATTAAATCTTCAAGTTCCTCAGCACCTGTCATTGCTCTCTGAAGTTAAAATGCACACACTTGTGTTGAAAGCTAAGAAATACTAGTGATTTCTAGAACTTCATCGCTTTTGCAGGTGCGGCAGAGCTGGTACTGAATTACAACTAACAGAAGATGATCCACTCACTTTTAAATTACAGTTTGTTGTTCTAAGATGAGGTAGGTTTGGATTGTTTTCATTTTAGCACTTGGAACATGATGTTCCACTTCAGCATGAATTGATTGCTCAGATCTGCAGTTTAGAACACAAACAAGGAAGTAACAGCAAGCATTACTTCGCTTCAGTGACCTCATGTTTTTACCTCTTCTCTATAATGCTGTATAGAGGAGCATAGAATGTGAATTTAGAAAGCAAAGAGCCTAAATCCAATTTTGTCCATTACACTGGAAAGTCTTCTTACGTGTTTACCACCCAGAAGTCACAGCACCCTGTACTTTCTCCCCCAGAAACAAGAGTTCCTGCATTTCTTCTCCAGGAATGGGAAATGAGGATCAGTAACCTGCATATGAGAAGCCACAAAGTGGGCTGTCTGAGGAAGAGAGAACCCCCCAAACGGTCTACAACCCTCTGGCACAGTGTCCACAAACTGCAGGTTGGAAACCACCAGTATAAGCTTCAAAGAGGGCATTATAAACAGCGGCTGAAGTGCTTTTGGCAGTGGTAGCTGCTGGGAGACCTGACGCCTAAAAAGGATCTTAGGAACTCCAATGTGGTTAAAATTCCCCGTCCAAACCTTTTATAGGAGGAGAAAGAACCAAGAAGAGGGAAAAACAGACAATAGTGGCAGCAGTATACTAGTTAGGGATTTCAGTACGGAGAGAGAATCTGCCCCTAACTAGTAAAAATTTTATAATTCATTTGAAAACTAACACAAAGCAGCTAAAACAAGGGACAGAATGTGTCACAGGCTCCATACCCGAAAAGGGAGTTTACTCTGCATTGCAGTGCAAAGCCAGATCAAAATCCAAAAAACACTGAGGAGCACAGGATGGTGGTCATTTTGAGAGGTAGTTTACCTACACACGTTCGTGACATGTCTATATATGTGTGTACATAGAAATCAGAATATTTTGTTTATATTTATTTCATTACAGAACACAGTTTTGAAAGGGTCCGACTGATAGATGTTCTACCATCTTTACCTATACTCCGAGCAAGCTGTCAAGCTGAACGCTCTCTGCACTTTATATTTAGCAAAAATTACTGGCTGGGTACTGACACATGATATGACAGGAATTCCTCAGCAAACAAGCCATGCCAAGTGTTGTCTTCTCTTTATTATCACCAGTCCTCCCCTTATAGAATATACTGACTGTCTGTATTAGTCAGCCAAGGGGAGAGGTGCTTTTAGACATCATTATGAACCACCTTGTACCAGGATCTGGTTCACATGTGTCATCCCTGGCTGGCAACATTTTTATTGTCAGAATAGAAGCAGAGCTGTAAGCACCGTGTCCTCCTTCCCCCAGAATCAGGGGGAAACACGAACTCTGGCTACGCGGCATGCATGGAGTTGTCATTCCTATAGGATCAAGTTCTTCCAACCACTCCTCATTAGCACAGATGCATGTGATACGCTTCATGCTACAGCAGATTCTGCTCATTAGAGTAGGTGGGCAACTGGCTGCCAACTTGTGGGAAGCTACTTAGGGATTTATGCTGGACTGCGCCATTATTAGCAGAAAGTTTTCAGCTGCTCTGTGGATGCTGCCAACATGCTGCCTGCAGCAGGTAGTATGGAGTTGTAAGTCAGGCCCCTCACTATCCCACACAGCTGAAATCTTTAATTCATTGCAGAGCTATGTCTTATCTATTGTTTGCCGTGTCTCACTGTGGCTATTAACTCACCACCTAGCTGAATAACCTTTACTAAAAATAAACTACTGCCACTAGATGTTGTGTGGGATTTTCAAAAGTTCCTTTTGCAGTTTCCAGGGGGAAATTACTAATTTATGACAGCAATTAAAATTACATGTTTAATTTAAGCCATCCAGCTAAGGCTGTGGTTAGGATAAAGAGAAAAGAATTCACCTCACCCTAAAATACATGCATAAGGCAGGTGGGATGAACAAACAGCCAGAGCTGTCTGCACTGAGCCCAGAGGGAGACAAGACTTAGACCAGACACCTAACGTTTAAACAGCTAAAGCTATGGTAATCCCTAGCCAATATTTATGTATTTAAAATTCAGTATATATTAATCTCATGGTGTTTGTTTGCATTTACAAGGTGGAAGGTATATTTTTGTGCATACTGCCCAGTGTACACATACCTGATGCACAGGCAGCAGATATTGCGGACTTTTTGTGTGTGTGTGTATTTATAAAGCCTGCAGTTGTTGTATGGTTGTTATTGATCACCCATTGATTTTCTGGCTCCCCTTCCAATCGGATTCTTATATTATATAGGAACAAAAGGCTGAAAGTGATTTCAAAGATCAAAGAGCAGCCCTTGCAATTGTAGACAATCCGGTTAAGAAACTTACCAAGTTATACTGTAAAATTCATCAGCTATTCGCTCCCACTGTGCCTGTAGGAAGGAACGCTATTTTAGAACTTTTTTCCTTTGATATTTGAAATATTGTTTTAATTTATAGCCTAAGATATTTCTTTTAATCCACATCTATCTTCCTGGGTTTATATCACCATTGCCCTAAAGAATATATGTTTCTTCACCTTCTTTGTTGTTTATCTCTCACTCCCAGTTTTTCTATGAAGAATAAATATATGGTTTTGGAGCACTGCTTTTATTGGCTAACCAAACTGAGATCTGCCAACATACAGTAACGTAGGCTTTCTACACCTCTTAAATTGGTGTGATCGTACACATGCCATTTTGTCACTGCCAAGTAGAGTGGCAATTTTCTTCCATCTCATAAAAATCCTTCATATATGTGTAATTGTATATGGCTGAAATGAAATTTATAGACCTACTGTGTAGAGCCATGACTTTGCTGCTTATATTATGGCTCTAGACAATAATGGTTACTCCAATTGACAAAAAGAAATCAATTAGAAAATAATAAGTCATTTACTTGGACTTGTTAGGAGGCTAGAGCAGATCTAAGAGCATAAGGGAAACATATATGTAATGATTTATCTTCAACGTAAGAGGGCATATGATTAACATTCCAGTGCTTTTTGAATATATGTAAATGATGCAATAAGTATTTTTAATAATAACTTATATCATTAAAAGTTAAGGAAGTTAAGCAGCACTGGTACAAATATTAGCATAGCTGTAAGGTCAGACTGTGATAATAACACATTCAATGACTCTAGTACTGCTGATGGTATTGTAGTGATGTAAACATATTACTTAACCAAAAGCATATAGCTAGCTAATTATAGTATGAGTTATTCAAACATATTCAGGTATTCATATGTTGATTTAGCAGAATGTACTTAACAAAGAGATAAGTGTTCATCTTTACCTTACACTCAACAAAACATAAAAGGAGGTTGGAAAGCAGGGAGAGTGGGTGACAAAAGACAAACCCCATCATATACAATCAGCCATCTTGTCTTGGTACTCCACTCCCCTAAGTTCTTAGCATCTTATATTTACTTACCCTCTAATGCTGCTTTATTCTTCTGTGCATCTCACCTGACGCACACACTCTCACCCAGCTTTCTGAAGCTGATGTTTCCAGGCTATGTTTTCCTATGTTTCATGTTTTCCGGCTGCTTTCATTGTTTCTACTGCTCTTCCTTGCGACTTGCTTCCATTTTCTTTCTCTCACCTTCCTTTTCCTCACTTCCCCGTTCCCCAAAAGTACTTNTTATGTTTTCATATGTTTCATGTTTTCCGGCTGCTTTCATTGCTTCTACTGCTGCTTCCATTTTCTTTCTCTCACCTTCCTTTTCCTCACTTCCCCGTTCCCCAAAAGTACTTTTCAACTTTCCCGCTCTCTTCCCCCACATGGTGAATTCAGCTGTTTCCAGCATAGTCAGCCTGAAAGATTGGGGTGCTTGATCAGATGTCATTATGACTCTAATTTTTTGAACGTTTTCTTTCACTTCTGCAATCCACATTTCTAATGACAAAAAGTTGTTGAAACGTGCATGCACCAGTACCCCCTTCCAGTTACTGTAGCCAGAGAATTATTTTAAAAAGCATTAAACAGCTAGCTGTCTTAGTCTATGATTTTATTATTATTGTATTGAACTCCTGTAGAAAAAGTAAGCAGAAATTGACCTTCCATATTCACAGCGACATGGCTTTGTATTCCAAATGAGATTTATTTTCTCTTCCCCTGTAGATCTTTTCTACTATTCCTGTGATTTACTCAATAATTTCATCCCCTAAGCACAAATGCCTGTGAGGCCATTTCATACAAAGGAACTTAACTTGTTCTCCAGATCCACAGAGTAGCCCTGAACAGCAGTAGTTATTGGAGGGGTTGGGGGGTGGTCTCTCTCTCTGTTTCAACCATTTTACTCTCAATGAGTTTCAAAAATAAACATATTTTGCCTCCTAGAGCCATTCACAATATGCACCTGAACTGAATGATATACAGTTTTCAACTTGTTATTCATGTGTTATTTAAAATTTTCAGGAGCAAAAATGCAGAGGACTATGTAGAGCTAGATATCCATGTATCTTTCAATAAAGTGTGATCAGATTTATTTTTGGTCCTGAATCATTGTGAGAAAAAGATGTGCAGTCACTAGTGAGCATGCTTGCTCCAAGAATACTGCATTTCTACATGCTCAGAATAATTTTATATTCATTTTGATTAGAGCAAACCGCTTACTCTCAAGAGGTTGACAAACGTTAAAGATTTCCACTTTAGTGGTTTACAATGACATCAAAGTGGCCTTACATCTTTGCAAAGATCTGTTTCCTTGGTAACATGAAGCAAACTGTTCATTTCAGAGGTGCCTATAGAGAGCAACTGAGATTTTATTTTCATGTTAAATATCAAAACTTAATGTGGATAATGACATTGTACAAAATATACTGCTGAGTTTAAAAGATGTTCAATCTTCAAGTAAACCATACAAATACTCACTTTGGAATATCAATAATTTCTAATTATATTTAGATAATATTATTTTTGGAAGCAAGTATGAGATGTTTTCATGCTTATGAAATGAACTTGAATTTAATGTAATTAAATAAATATGATATTAAAAAAAAAAAAGAAAACCCCCCAAAAAACCAAAACACAACAAACCCAGGATAAAGACTCTTGAAAAAGCACACATATTAAGAAATATTTCATGCGATTGTATTCCCCAGCAAGTAAATTTTAAAGAGTTTGCAAGTATTGTTTAGCTAACAATGAATGATTTCTCTGTCAGGAGTATCTTTCTTTGCTAAACACAAGCTTTATGCACACAGAATTGCAATGAAAAATAGCTCAAGTTTCATGCAATCAATAAACGATTAAAACTCCTCATCCTTGCTCCATTTATTTATTACACTCTTTTGCTGTATCTTAACTAAGGTCCTGAACTGGAATTATGTCTAAGCATAAGATGAGCTTTGAAGTGGCAAACGTCCCTGCTGAAGTCATCTGAATCTAGGGAAGATTTGCGGAACACATATAAAACTTACGAATTCTTATGAACACTCTGAAGTTGCTGCAGCTGAAACTATCACACATGTCTACATATAAATAAATCCTGCTTTTCTGACAAAGCAGCTAAACATCTGTGTATCAGGACACCCCCACAAAGGTGATAAGTTAAATTTAACAGTGCGGTGATGATCAATAATCACTGCACTAAGGGGCTCATTGGAGATGGGAAAATAATTATCCCTTTTTTTTTTCTTGATGGCAAGAGGAGAAATGTGGGGAGGGGGAAAAGCTTTGGACAAAGTAACCAGAAAGATAAGTGAAAAAGAAGTTCAGCAGGACCCAGACAGAGAAGCTTTATGGAGATACATAGGAACCTTTCATGGGGAAAGACAGGGAAGGACTTTTATAAACAAAGCAGTAGCCTACAATGACGCCAAAGTGCAATTTATGGGTGCCTGAATAAAAATCCTGCAAAGGATTCAGCCCCTACCATCTTCCTGTACACTCCTCCCCTAAATTATTGTAGCTAATGGGGGTGTACATCTTTCAAAGTAACCGTGATTATCTGAACAAGCTCTTTTTATAATAGCCACGCAATGTGAGCTTTTGTTTATCATTCCCTTGCACGTCAAGCTCTAAGTGCACACAATAGCCCCATGTTTCCAATTTTGTAAAGGTGCATTTATTTTGCAGAAAATACCTAGTGCGCTTCCTATACCGAATTAGATGAAGAGGGGAACATTAACAGATCTCTGACAGGACATCATGCTCAACACTAAAATGTACAATAAGGTACTTCTTTTTCTAGACTGAAAGCATCTTTAGCAGGGACTATGCATTACTATACAGGCTAGTACAGTGCTTTTCTGCAAGTTAATGGGCAGAATGGTGTTATTTCCAGGGAGACATCAGAGAACAATAACTTTTTTTTCTTCCTCTAGTTTCCATGCCAGTATTTTGCGTAAAGTTAAGGACTCATGTGAAAATTGAAGCTCATTTCTGTGAAGCATTATTTTGAAAATTCAAAGAAATCTGACTTTTTAATTTCCCACAGAACCAAAATTGCCATATAATTTATTAAAAGGCAAAGAATCTGGTTTTGACCTTTCTGAGATATTTCCAAATATCTCTGACATGATCATGCATGGTTCAGAACACAGCCATATGAATTAACCTCATAAGTTTTAGATGAAGACTTGCATCAATTTTCCATCTTTGGAGGACAATGTTTGCTTGGCTAAAGTCTTTGCAAATGGATTTCTTTTCTTTAATGATTCACGTTAATGCAAGCATAGATAACTAATAATAGAATGATGGTTCTATTAATAAGCTGGCAGTATAGTATTTTAACTCATGTTATTGGATGCTTCCAGTCTGGATCCTTCTTCTAAGTCAGAGTAATTTGAGTGGTAATATTTGACTTCTATACCTTAGTTGAAAGGTTTAAAAATGAGTACTGGCTATGGTCCAGTCTGGCCTCAGTTATAAGAGCTCACTAAGCTGCCTACAGTTCTCATTGTAAGATCATGATTACAGTTGATGAGCTTTGTTAGGCTATTTGTTTACTTCTTCAGTTTTGTTGGAGCATATTAATTCAGCTACACATTTATCAGATGGCCAAAATAGCTACCGGATAATCTAGTCTCTACTGTTCTCAGTTTTTAGCCTATAGCAGCATAGACTGTAATTAAGCGCTATAGCTGTGGACAACAACTAGCACCAAAAAGTCACAGGTTATGATGTGGAGCACGAGAAGCACAGTGCACCTGTATCAGTCATCCAGCAGGAAAAACCTAACGCTTCCAGAGAACACGTATATCACCAAGGAGGTGACGTTTTGTCAAGAAGAATCATCGAGACAGAACTTGGGGCGCTGTAGATAAAGTGGACATGAGGAGGAGCTACCCAATCTCACAGCTCTGAAACACATTAAATGTAATGTAACACCAGCCTCAAGCTGAAAGTAGCAGTGGAAAAACTACAGTAATCATTCTTCATGTTTTACGTCAGCTCCTCTCCTGGCAGATGGCCCTTGAAATATTTACTTACAGTAGGGCTACTTTTAATCCATACTTGCATTTTTACCATCTTCTGTTTCTTGCATTCAGAAGAATAAAACACATGGTAACTTGCAAATTATAAAACTAAGTCTCCTGGAAATTTTGTCTATTCCAGAAACTTCACCAAAATCACTGTAAGTTATTTACATACGGTGTCATCAATTTGCTTAACCTCTTGTAAAGGGAGAGACATAACTTCTATGATATGAACCTAGGTGCTCCACACAGCTCCTCTTTCTTTATAGCTCAACCAGTTCCTTCTACAGGCTTTTAATCTGGGAAATGAAACATGATTGTTATTTTCCAGTAGTTTCGTATGTAAGTCAAGAGGCATAAGTGTAATAATGTTTGTGTAATGCTTCCAACTTAACATGGAGAGAAAGGGGAGACCCTTCCACTCCTTGACTGAGTGGGATGAGAAGAGAGACCTTCCTGATGAGCTGAACAAAGACAGCATGGACAGTGGTGTGGACAAGCTTACTGGCAGCATGTCAGAAAAAAGACACAATTTGGCACCAAACTCCATCACCAGAGAGTGAATTGCGTCAAGCAAAGACTTAGGTTACCAGTCACAATTATAAAAGTTAATCAAACAATATTTTTTCCTCTCTGCAAGTAAACATATCTTTTGGTGAAGTGGCATGAGAATAACAGAAAGATGATT
Source organism: Pedionomus torquatus (assembly GCA_013398155.1). Classification (NCBI taxonomy): domain Eukaryota; kingdom Metazoa; phylum Chordata; class Aves; order Charadriiformes; family Pedionomidae; genus Pedionomus; species Pedionomus torquatus. The sequence goes on from VZRU01019359.1 coordinate 69,572, forward strand.
CTAAGATGCAGAAAACTTAACAAATTACTTTGGAGAAGTGCAGATATTATAAGCATTTAAAAAATGTGATTAGAGTTGGCAGGGCCACAACCTTGCAAAACTAGGATTTAAAGTTCATTGCTGTAGCCCAAACATAAGCTTTTAGGGTTCTTATGTGCAAATAAGAGTTAAAAACAGAATTAAAAAAAAAATCCATAAATAATGCAGATATATTTTTTACTGATCACTGGAGGAAAAATAATTTAGTCTGAAAGAGGTAACAAAATTAAATAATAATGAAATGTAATAGAGCATTAAAAAGACAGAACTATTTAATTATGGAATAACAGATTGATATTCACAAACTCTCCATAAACAGAATAATGTGTGTAAAAACCTTGACTCATGTTAATACTTCTATTTGTTTTTTGGTTTCTCTCTTTTTAAACTGGCAATCATAGCTGAATAGAATTCAAGGCAAAGACTTAATTGTATCATCTGGGGAACTTCTTTCATTTTATTAAATCAGCTTATTTAAACTTTTAGTATTTTAATTTTATTAACTAATTAATAAATTTTATTTAGTTTTAATGTTTAATTTTTCTTCTTTATACTCCTGTATTACCTGTCCCTTCTTTTTATATAATAGGAGTTTCCTTTCCAATTTGTTTTTCCTTTAATATCACTGCCTCTTCAAACACCACTAAGAAACCTACAATCTGATAGCAGAAGAAGCCACAGCAGTAAGCAGAAAGGTTTACAGGAAGTGAAATCCATTAAATGTGACTATAAGACCTTTAAGCCTAAATCTTTAGAGCCAGGCAGCTGATTGACATTTAGCTACCTACCTTTTCATGCATATCTTTTTTATTCTACTTTAGCTCTTAGTGCATTAGCAGTATATTTTGTTTCATTATGAAGAAATGTTATAATACAACTCCATATTAATTGTGAAATATAAGTGTGGTTTTTTAGTAGTATACAACACACACATCTTTGGACAGTATTGTCAAACAGGATCCTTTAGAGACTTCATCATAACCCCAGGTCAGTTCTTTGTTATACCATCATCTGCCAAGAAGGCTATTTTCCCACTTAATTTCTTTCCCTTAAGAAAATATTAGCTTCCTTCTAGGGATTCTATGAAAATAAAATACTTTGATAACCTTATCAGTAGTGTTACAAATGTATGATTACTACTGGTTGTTTTGTCTTTTCCTTTTCAGCGCATTAGACAATTAGTTATTTGAACTTGTGCAGCTTTTTTTGAAGGTGTATCGTCAGGATTACAGTATGTCTTTACAAGCTTGCAGTTCAATTGCAGAAAACACATCACCAACTCAAATCCTTTCTTTTTTCTAGCTGTTGCCCTCCAGTTTGTCTTTCTTGTAAAATTTTTAGAATACTTTTTGATCTTTCAACACTATTTTTTCCCCCTTCATTAAAAAGTATCAGCAAGGTACTTTTTTTTTTATTTTGGTGCAGTTGCCTGCTTGCACTGCAGATTTGATGCCATCTCTGATGATGTTTTTAATCTATAATGACATTTCTTCTCACCTGAAACTACCTACATCTTCAATACCTCTTTTTCTGCCAAATCCCAAAACACTTGAGGAAGCTTACCATGTCACTGCCTCTCTAAGAGTAGTTTTGTGACTCTACTCCCAAGAGAATTCAAATTCTGACTGAAAATTCAGAATCCAGAATCCTCCTTTTACTTTCCTTCTTGCTTCTTTTATTCTGACTCTACATCTCCTCCCTACAATGGAATAACCATCTTTCTGGTCAACTCCTGGCATCTCTTACAGGTTTACATAGCTCCAAGGACGCATCCTTAGGAAGGTTTTGTGTTTGTGCTGCAAAGGTCTGTTGAACAAGTCACAGTCCCACAGTTCTCCAGGTCCAGAAAAATCTTGTCTTCTAATCTATGAATTTCCTGTCCTTTATGGCTTTAAGTTAATAGTGGCAAAAAATGTGATCTTAATTTTTAGCTCTGTGTACACTGTTCTGTATACAAACTAGCATACAGACATAAACCTAGCAGAAAGTTCCCAATTTCAGTTTCCAAGTATGAAGAAAGTTGTATAGAAACTTCTAGAGAAAGTACGCATTTTTCTTCCTCAAAGTTTCAGTTTGTCTAGGCGTGTAATGTTTAACATAATAATGGCATAACTTGGTAATGTACAATATTGCTAAAGGGATTTATATAGAAGATGCTTTATGTGTTGAATGCATACATTATTGATGATAAAGTGATACGCTGGAATTGCTAATGAAAAACTAATTAGCCCTTAGATAAACAGATTATGGTTATGATGTGTGACATAAAGAGCACTGATGAAGAAAATTAAACAGTCTCCTGGTTCCAGAAACTATATCAAAACTTCTTATTTTCAAGAGTAAAAAAATAATCCTGGCTCCATGCCTTTCATGGCTGCATACTGAATTAGTCCTCTAACAACACATCAAGACAGAGAAGAGTTTAAAAATGAAATGTTTAGGTATACATCAACTAAATTATGATATTTTACTTATTTGTTTACAAAGTGATTGATAACAGGATACAAAAGAATTATGTGAATTGAGAAAAAGATCACTACAATGTAAAATAATTAAAAGGTTTCAAGAAATATGGATATTTTTGAAGAAGAAAATCATTCTGGCAATAAGTAAATAAGACAGAGTATAAAAGAGTTTTGTACTATCAGAGCAAGAAAAATCGCTTCTCTCTACAGCTGACAGCAAAAATGTTTCAGGAGTTGGTAAAACTACTTTCAACCAGAGTTAATGCAGATCCTGCCTTGCTGAAAGCAACATGGCCAGGCAGGTAAGGGCTGTGAGGACTAGGCATGGCACGGAGAAGCTGGCTGTCCCTCTCCATGAATGGGGCTAGGGCAGGGTATCTCTATCCTGGGAAGAGAAAAAATTTCAAACCTTATTCCTTTGTTTTTCAGGAGGACAAAACATAATGTCTGCGTAGTTCAGATGATCACAGCTGGATAGCTCAAAAAGTCTGATTGGTCCAGCTGTTTTCCAGCCTAAAAGATTCTATGAATCTATAGGCCCAATAGGATGCATATCTACCAATAACCATAGAATTACATAATAGAATCATAGAATTATTTGGGTTGGAAGGGGTCTTTAAAGTTCATCTAGTCTAACCATGCTGCAATCAACAGGGATATCTAGACAACTAGATCAGGTTGCTCAGAGCCCAGTCCAACCTGACCTTGAATGTTTCCAGGGATGGGGCATCTACCATCTCTCTGGGCAACTCAGACCGGTGTTTTGCCACTCTCATTGTAAAAAATTTCTTCCTTATATTTAGTCTAAATCTTCCTTCTTTTAGTTTAAACCCATTAGTCCTTGTCCTATTGCAACAGGCTCTACTAAAAAGTTTGTCCCTATCTTTCTTATAAGCCTTGTTTAAGTAATGAAAGGTCACAATAAGGTCTTCCCAGAGCCTTCTCTTCTCCAGACTGAACAACCCCAACTCTCTCAGCCTGTCTTCATAGAAGAGGTGTTCCATCTCTCTGATCATCTTTCTGACCATCCTCTTGACTCGCTACAACAGGTAGCACACAATTCATGTGCACTCACTTGGCCTTGTTGAATCTCATGAGATTCACACAAACTAAATTCTTGAGCTTGTCCGGGTCCCTCTGGATGGCATCCCACCCCTCAGGCATGTCAACCACACCACAACCAAACAGTCCACCCACCAAACACGTCTCCAATTCAGAGAGAAGGATGTTGTGGGAGGCTGTGTCAAAGACTATATTGGAGCCCAGAGAGATGACATCCATAGCTCCTGCCCTTTAGTTCAACCACCAGGTCTCAACTCAGCCAAGCCTTTTGCCTTCCTTTACTGATAAGAGATAGAACCTCTTCCGTTAGACACAACTTCCCTTTCCTCAGGCCACTAACCCAGCACAAGTCATACTCAGCCTTAAATCTTTCCAGGTTGTTGGCTTCACACAAATTCAAGTGGAAAAGAATATAGAAGAATGAAATATGTATTATTTAATAACAAAGAAGTGAATACCATACAGAAAAATAATTCAAATATTTGTAACAAGGTAGGCTAGGCAACGGGACAGAACATATCCAAAACTAATTACAGAAATCATTTTTCCTGTAGAAAAATCAGTCTCTGAAGAAACAGAAGTAAAGAAGTTGAAAGGTACAAAATCTCAGGATGTTTCCCCCTGCCCAAGGAAATGAAACCAATAAAATATGAAATAATTCTTGAAGTGCTTTTATAGAAACAACAAACATAGAGGTACCTGTGGGTATGGATTTAAAAGCAGACTTAAATTGCACCATTTCATATTAATTGTCAAAGCATTGTCCACATGTCAAGAAAAGCCAAATTATTTTTGACACATGCTGTGCACTGGTTGCTTTAAATATATTTGAAAACCAGAATTTATTATTTTGGCATATAAAAGAGAAAACTGGACTCTAGGTAACCCTTTCCAGAATTATCTGTGATCAGGACACCAAGATTCTTCAGGAAACAGATGAGTTCTAGACACCAGCAGGCTGATGTCTGAACCAGTCTAACCAGTGGACTTCTCCCCCGTGTTCTCATCTCTGACTCTAGTAACTTAAATTAAATCATTTACAGGAGGCTTATTTTTCAAGTACCTGGTGTCATTTGGGAATCCTGAACCAAAAGCAATCTATCTACAACCATCTTTCAAGTCAGTGGGGAAAAAGACCATCACAATAAAAAGCTCAACCAACAACATACAAAATCAAATTTTACAGCTAGTCATGCATAAGAAATGAGGAAAAGACAAAAGAGAAAATATCAATCAAGACATCAAGCACTGGGTCAAGTAAATACCCACCCTTGAATTACATACAACCAAGTTATAGAGTCTGAGAGCCTTATCCTGGTGAATACTGAAGCCACACATAAATTCTCTCAGTTATGAACAAAAGGAGTTTCAGAGTGGCTCTTTTGCATGGTTACTTCCAAATCAGAAAAATTCTGAGGGGTAGATGGCTTCTCTATAACAAGTATTTGATCAAAAATAATGTCTCAATTCCCAAGTAGTAACTTCAGGGGCTGTGATTTTGCATCTGTTTCCAGAACTGCAGTGAAAATTAATCTCCAGTTTGAAATCATGCCTGTACTGATTGAATCCTCAGTGAGGTTTCAGTTCTCCTTCCATTACAATTTAGATTTTCAAACTCTTAAAACTCAGTGCAGAATCCGCACAGAGAGAAGTAGACAGCAATATCGGACTCTTCAATGAAACCATTGTTTATAGGGAGACCATTCTTACCTAAGGTCCCTTCCTCACAAACTCCTCGTACCTCTTAAGTCTTTGCAGAATTCCTGATATTCTTTTCAGAAGCACAGTACTAGTAACTGTAAATGGAAAGAGGGAATGGCACAGAGATTAAAGGCATTTTACTGTAGCCTTAGAGGAAACTTCTCCAGATTAATCATTTGAAAACTATTGTCATTCTGAAGAGGTTGCCTACCATCATGCCTGGTTTTAATTAAAATCCATTAATGAGCTACATTCATCTACCCATTTAGACTCCTGTGTCAAGTATTTTTGTTAAAGTACAGTTTACTGTAAAATATAAGATTCAGCAGAAAAGACACTTCACGCTGAAAGACATCTTGAGCTATCAAAGAAGGGGGCTGATCCCTCCTGTGACAAAAGGCTGTTAATTGATCAGTCACGCATGGGAAATGACATCTGGTTTTAGAAAAACATTAAGGATATGAACCTACGCTTCTTTAAGAGGAATGGTAAGACTACCTTGTGAATAAGAAAGAAATTTAAAATTTTCATGGAGAAAGATTAAATTTACATAAATGGACTTAAAAAATTAGATTTTTTTTTTGTTGGGTGGGTTTTTTTAAGTAAAAGCCAGCATGCTTGGAGAAGATCTTTATCTGAGATCTAAGGCTTGCAGAAAGAATTCTTGATTAAATAGATATAAATTTTTTTAAGAATTCAAGTAGATAAAGGAGTGAGAATTTTTATTTCATCACATCTGACTTTTATAAGTACTTGTAGCAAGCATATCTATTCAGCTATTGTGAGCTCAATACCTTTAAGATGCATTTAACACCAAATTTACTTCAGTTAAGAGTGATTTTAGTGTAACTGAATAACAGAAGAGCATTTCTCTCCCAGGGATGTGATGAGTTAATGTCAGAGAAGCAGAAACTTCTTAAAAAAAAAATTTAAAAAATCCCAAGCATAAAGTGCAAAGTTCCTAAAGATAAACAAAATGCACACCCCAGGCACTGGATGGGCTGATATCCTTGTCTTCAGTAAAGGAAGAAATATTGTATGCGTCTATTGGTAATGAAGGAGGCTTTCTCTGATCCGAAGAGACAATGGGAAAAGCACCAGAAAACTCCAGCAGTCTCTCAGAGGTACTGAGAGGAGTCAATCCTGAAGGATTAAGGCCACTAAATAGGACTGGGATAAAAAGCTACCGTCTCCACTGGCATCTCCTCGTCTTTCATTTTGTTTTTCAAGACAATAATTTAATGTTACACATCTCCCACCTGGTTTTTGGCTGCCACCCCAAAAGATCACGAGACTCTCTTTCAAGTCCTGTATTATAACTTCTCAGCCCCACCAAACATGCAATACTCTAACTGAGACGGCCTTGGTGTTTTACCTCAGATAAATGAATTAAGCCATGAGTCTCACTCCTAACTAACGATAGTGGTCTACCTCATATAAAGGATTATTCTTTGAAATGAGACAGAAGTAGAAGACAAATTCAAATAGTTTTTGTGTTTAATTCAAGCAGAACTGATCCAATAGTAGACTAGCCAGACAGCTAATGCAATAATCCTGACTAATGAAAATTATGTGTCACGTTGCTACTGTCTACTTCCAAGTCTGTGGTTTGTAGAAATTTTCAGATCATCTTATTTTCATCACAAACCAAGAAAAGTTTTGAAATATGAAGCCTTTTCTGAAGTTTGGAAAAATCTTTCCCTATTTGTAATTTAAATTTCAAATATATTTTTAAGTATTTGTTAGACGGAAATCAGAACAGTACTCTAGCTAGTCCTACATTGGTATATATAGATATATATATATAAAAAGACTAAAACAGCTGAAGTATGAATAACATTAATCTTTTTCATATATACATTGATGAAAGGATAACAAGAGACAATTTCTGTTTTCCCAGTTAGTGGATTGTGTTATGCTGGTGTTCTTAAGAGTATATTTGAAAAGAAGATAACAGATTATTTAACATTGCACATCAGACAAAAAATATTCACTTTGTAGTATTTTGGCTGAAGGGAAAGGTATTGCCTCTAAATCCACACACTTCCAGTAGTGTCTGGACCAGTTCCAGCCAGCTTTGTTGAGACCTCTGTCAGCAATGAAAATGTTGAAGAATAATTTACTGCTATATACTAATCAAATTAAATAACTTCATACGAAAGCAAACAAACCTTGTTGTATGTTCCAATAATTAGTGAAACATCAAAGAGAGAAAGAAAAGGACGTAGTTGCAACACCCTTAAGAGCAGATTAGCTCACTAATTAAGACTCATAAAACCTCTATCCTTCCTCTCCATTGTTCGGAGATGGAAGTTAAGAAGACTAGATTAAAAAATAAACAAACAAATGATACACCAAACCGAAAAGAAACACAGAGAAGGTAGAAAGAGGCTAAAAGCTACCAAAATCTGCATAATCCTGGAAGTACACTTATCAGATACATCCCCAGTTGAACCTGAAATCTCCCAAAATGCCTGTTTTTTTTCATATGTCCCAAACTGCTGCAGGCTATGGAAGGGGATACTTGGCTCCTGTGAGGTAGATACTTCGGCATACCTGCCTCCAAGCTTCTATGCTCTGAAGTGTTTGGGAATAACGAGATTAGCCTTGTAGGGAACACAGGTCTATAAATTGCCTTTAAAACCACCCAGGTGTCAGGATGCCATGGCGCCAGGACCTCACTGGCATCTAGATGCTCTGGAGGTGGCCAGTTAGACCTTCACAGCCTAGACCCTTTCCACCAGCTTCATCAGGGAGCTTAGTGGGCAGGGACACTGGGTCAGTTTAGTGCTGAGAGAACACACATAAGAGAAAGAACATCTTAGTTCAGCATCCTCCTGGTTCAAGAGAGTTCAAATACATAGAATCATAGAATGGTTAGAGTTGGAAAGGACCTTGAAGATCATCGTGTTCCAACCCCCCTGCCATGGGCAGGGACACCTCCCATTAGACCAGGTTGCTCAAAGCCCTATCAAGCCTGGCCTTAAATACTTCCAGGGATGGGACATCCACAACCTCCCTGGGCAGCCTGTTCCAGTGCCTCACCACCCTCACAGGGAAGAATTTCTTCCTAATATCCAATCTAAATCTCCCCTCTTCCAGTTTAAAACCGTTACCCCTTGTCCTATCACTATACTTCCTGACAAAGAGTACCTCTCCTGCTCTCCTGTAGGCTCCCTTCAGATACATAAACCTTTCTGTTGGGCTAGATGATCACTGTAGCTCTCTTCTAACTGAATTTATTCTATTCTATTCCATTCCATTCTTTTCCATTCCATAATACCAAAACTTAAATGCTCAGATGTTGCTAAACTAGGGCTGACAGCAGAGATCCCCCACCCATCTGGAAAAATCACAGAACTGCATAACAGAGAGCAGATGGCTCACAGGGCCAGTGCCTTCCCTCCACTGTGACCTGGGTGGTTCACTCTCCAGACCTTTGGCCTGGCAGACCACTTCTCTCCACTCCCTCCTCAGACATTCAATCAACACACAAAGCATCCAGCAATCAACATTTTCTGTCCTCAGCACAGCTGTTATGACAATCAAAGGCTTGTCTGCACAGCAGACTGCATCCCATGCCACGGTATAAAGTTACTATCTGCTCGTGACTGTGAACCAAATGGATGGTCCTGGTGTGTTTGCATGGTACTAACCAACACTTCACAGTCAGAGGAAGCATCACATGCAAGAGGAGAAGACTGCAGCTCTACACTTTGTTACCTCTAAACATTCTCACTGAACTCTACCACAGAATTCCACTCTGCAGAGCACATGCATGCCCGCAATGTGCACAGGAAGCATCCACGGAGAGTATCAAGCTGAGATTGGGGTTTTTTGCGCTGTGAGGTGTTGGAATAGCTAGGCAAGCTGCCAAGAGAAACTCACTCCCATGGAGAATAATTTCTTGCATGCCAGCTCTTCACAATTGCAAAATACAGAGCATTCCAACACTGAACTCATTCCAACTGGCTAACTGCTCTTGATACACAGTCATTAATGGGGTTTAACCTAATTCTGCCTCTGCTTTGTAGAAAATGAAGATAAAAGTTAACAAAGAAAAAGGCAGGAATAACTGTACAGGAGCAAGAACTGAAGCAAAGACTTGAATAGTTATAATGATTCTAATCTGAGAGACCCTTCAGAAATTCCTGATCAATCTACCTTTAGGAAGAAAGAGGACTTTAGTACTGAAGTGGCAATATATTTTAATCAGTGGAGTGGTTCCCAATAGGTTTAGAACTTGATATCCTCAGATTTCGTAAGAGTTTCACCAATATATGATAGTCTCACAAATACATGCTTGAGTTCCTGGTGCATCAATTCCTTTTAGACTTGATTAATTCTTTGTCACAACTTTGGATAGTATCTTGGAGATGAATCATTTAGCATAGCAACATACTTCTTCAGCAATTTAAATCCCCAGTAACACTCCTGACTAACCTGATCTTGCAGAGGGATGTTCACAGGTATGTTATTTTGAAAGACTGATCCTAATGAAAGTTAGCCAGTGTGAGGACACATAGTGCTTGGACCTGAATCTTAAGTTTTGGTTAATTGAGCTGTCAGAAACATCGTGTCATAAGTCAGCCGAGAACACAGCCCATTCTGACATTTCCAGTCAAATACAGTATTAAAGTACTTTCTTAAAGTTCCCATATACAATCTCACCTAAAATTAAGAGCAGAAACTAACAGGGATCAGTACTTAAAGAGTTAAGATTTCTCCATAAGTTTTTATTGAAGTGTGTGTTGAAAAAGAAAGTAAGAGCCAATGGACAGGAAAGGCATGCATAGTAATTTTTTTTTTTTTTTTCTGGTTTCTTTTTGTCCTTTATTTGTATTTAGACTCCCTGTAAACTTTTCCTAGTTTAGGGGTCTCAAAAAATGTTGATGATTGAACATCACTTATGGCAATTTGTATGTAGTTTAGTGCTGGCAGGAGTTGAAAGATAAGAAATAACACCAACATAGACTTTCATTTGTAAATTTTCTTTTTTGTTTTCCCAGAAAGTTAACAGTCCACTAATTCTGCTCCCCCTGAAGTCAGTAGCACTTTGGAACTAATGTCACTCTTAGCAGAACTATGGAGAGTCCTGAATGCACTTCAGAAACCTATATTATCATTTAAAAAGGTGTATACACATTGAGTTAATTCTTTACCTTTTTTTCTTCCTAAAATTTCAAACTGACCATCCAGTTCACATAGTTATCATGAGACCAATCGATTCACCAACAAAAAATATTGTCAGGTAATTTAGTGATCGGTCCACAAGATTTAAAGGATGACTTTAGGTTTGCTTAAAGCTCTGGCAGGTCTAAGGTCAGTAAAGTTACAGGGTATACTGAAATAATGCATCAGTAACTATGGAGACTTCTATGGGAGACTTTCCAAGACTGTAGAGCAAACTCCCATATGAAATAAAAATGTTCCACAACTTTTTTGGTTTACATTCAAAGGCAGTTTTGACCTCCAATAATGTAGACGCACGAAACAGAAACCAGCTATTTTCACTTAACAATGAGAATCTGTCCCCCAAAAAACAGTCTAATGGCCACACTGTTTCTTTTCTTCTACAAAAGATGTGGGAGATAAGAGAGAAGTGCTATGAGACAGATATTCACAGAGATAAAGAAAACAGAGGAAAATTTTCAAATTCTTGAAGTGATGTAAAGAACAGAACAGCCTTATGGAAAAAGCAAATGAGCTCCAGAAAACTGTTTTCAAATATTTTAAGGTTTTGCAGTGAATCATAGTCTAGCTTCCATGGGACATATGGGAGTCCTGTCCATGAATCTCACTATAACATTACCGAGCCTGTTAAAAAAACAAAATAAAATGACCTGGTTCTACCCCTGTGTTAGAAGTCTGGGCAGAAACTACTGAAGAAGGTTGTCTCCAGCAAAACAAAATTCAGTTAACAAAACATATAGCTGCTGGGAGTTATGGTCCCTGGGTAGCAATTAAAGCACGATGACCATTAAACCACTTTGTGTCAAGCAAAAGGTCAAATAGCACTGGGAACTGATGAGTCACAGTACAACTTTTAACCAACAAAAAAGTATTGATGGTCACAGTGATTTGGTGAGAAGTCTCTTCACTCCTTCTTGTTAACAAAACAGTTACTTTAGGAACGTGTCAGCCTCCAGCAGAAGCCACCAGTGTGCTTAGCTGGAAGCTTTTTTATTAGCACAAACTTTTCAAAATATAGAAAAATAGGAAAATTTCAACAGGTATCCATTTGGATAAAATGTACCTGGTAATTTATCCCACTGCTGAGATCTTCCCAACCCTGCTTGCCTACCAGCGCAAAAGATAACTGAACATGATAACCGTCCATTTCTCTGTGTATATTTATAGCCATTTCAGAATGTAGCCTGTCCACAAACCTTCATCACTACTTCCGAACTGAATGTGCTTGCTCCCATTTCTCAGTGGGATCTTTTCTTCCTCTTGAAACTATTCCTCTTAGTATGAACAGCTAAACATTATTTGGAGCAGAGATTCTGCCTGTTTTTCTCTCATCCCATCTCTCACTGGCCTTAACCAATTAAAAAAAAATGCTGTTTTTTTTCATTTGTCTGCTGTATTTCCTCTGAAGAGTGTTTGTACATGGCAAATTATGTTACAGCCTCACTTGAAATATCACTCTGTATAGTTGAAATTAATGAGGACTGCACACTGCTTAAGAATCAACAGCTCCAGAAATACCATGGTGTCTACATCCTTTCTATTTCAATACAATTTTTTATTGAATCTGACATCTTTCATGGGAAAATAGTAAATTTAGTGACACTTTCACCAGAAACTAGACCTGTTTCATGGATCTCAAGCCTTTTCTCATACAACCTAGTGAGCCGTCACAGAGCCCAGATTTGTGTGTTAATGGCAATCAGTTCCTCTTGGGTGGAGCACAGAGGATTAGGGTTTTTTTTTTCATTTATATTTGGAAATACATGGTTTTAGCTGTGTGTTTGAAAGTGCACTTGTGCTATCAGTGGAGAAAAAAAAATTTGAATAAGAAATTAGTTTCCTATGATAGTTGCTTGTCTTAAGACATAGAGTATTAGAATATTTCCAATATACATTATTCAGCTGAAAGAATAATAATACTCTGACTGGTTAAGTATTTTGAAAACTACAACATAGTAACTCTATTAAGAAAAGATATGTTAAAAATACATTGCCTGAAATCTGGCAAAATGTCATTGGCTGCAAATGAGGTGGACAAGCTGTTCTGTCTAAAAATCAATGCCAAAGAAGGAGGACTTTGCTTCTAGCTAATTGTCCAACTAATGATCTGCTGAAGACAGCAAAGTACTTTGTACATAAGTTATCATTTGCTCTAGAAAACTGAATCTTTTGTTACACAATCACTTTTTCCGAGTCATCAGATGACTTTCAGTGTTCCGGAAAATATTTTATTTCTGCTAGCAGATATTGAACAATCTGTCTGGCTACCACTTTGCTTTGTAATTAAAGGACATTAAAATGTTGGCCAGTTGTTAGAAGTTACTTTGAGCATTAAGTGAGTCCACGTAAAATTTTATAAGTTCTTTTAAATAAAGAATGAATATGAAGGATGGAGGCTTTCCATTTCTGAAAGCAATTTTTTTTTTTTTAATGCAGAAATCTTATCATTATGACAATATGATCTTGATCATTATGAAATTTAGGACAAGAAATCATTCATAAAATGTCATTTACAGATCAAAAATGTAGAGACATTTTCTGGTCACAAATGTATTGCCTTAAAAAAATTGTGACAAAGTGGAAAAAATCAAAAGCAATTTATTTCATTCATATAATAGATCTCAGATTCCTGACTTACTATCTTCATTTAAAGAAACAAAATTACTTTCATCAAATTCAGCCACAATCTTTGACCAAAAAAAAAGAAAATCAACTTTTCAAAATATTTTCAATCTTTAATCTAGGCCTAGGGCTGAATATGGATGGTTTTAAATATTAAACACTGAAAATTTTATTAAAATGTTGATGCAGACTTGAATATTTTCATATTAGTGGTATAATGATAACTTTAAACCTGTTTTTCTTAAATTACTTAGTCTTGGACATAATATGGTCCAAAAATTCTCAAACACAGTATCAGAATATTTGCTTTGTTTAAACAGTAGAAGACAGTTGTCTAAATATTGATTCTGCTAAAGCAAAGCTTCAGATGAAGATTAGTTTTTTTATACTGTACATCTGTGTTTACTTTTTAAAAACTGGAGATATTAAAGCTACTAATAAATACCGCAGTTCACGATAATAGAATTCCATGATTGAAAGCAAATCTATACTGCATAGAAAACTAACTGATATGCTAAGCACTTATCTAAACTGTGATTCAGAAAGAAGACATTGTAATTTCTCGCCTTTCAGTTTTTCCTTTTTCCCGCAGAAAAAGAATGGTCACTTACTCCTGGCCTTTGGTTTGAGAAAGATAAAAATGGTATTGCTGTAAAAACCGAATACTTTCAGAAAAGCATGGAAAAATTCTCAGCTAAAAAGTAAAACCTGTGGAGATAAAAGGCACGGAAAGACACATCTAAGGTTTGGTTGCAGGTACCTGAGGTTTCAGGATTGTAACTTCTGAGTGAAAGCACAGAAATTAAATCTAAGTTCCATATTATGCACCTAATATCTGTGGATATAAGTACAGCTTTCAATTATGCTGTGCTATACAAGACAAGGTTGGTTTTAATTTAATTTTTTTGTATGGGTGCCCAAATGACTGAAATATCAGCAACTGGAGATCAGTTCAAATGCATCATAAATCCAAATAACCAAAACTAATGATGTTGCTCCTGCCTAGCAATAAGAATCTTTATTTGCTCCAGAACAGAATTCCCTTACTTGATTGATTAAAAAGGAGTAGAAAAGAAATAAAGTAACCTCCCCCACCCAACATTATTTTCAATGAAATGTTCATTACTTCTGTTACAGTTAAATAGGCTTATGGTATTCTGGGGTAAGGCCAAGAAGAACTCACTTGAAATTAAACGTTAACAAAAATATTTCATCAAACACACTAAGAAAAATCATCCAAAAAATTATGATTCTGAAGCAACAGTATATTCTCTAAGGATTACAGAAATTCAGAGGAAGATCCTGAAGCAGGTTTTGCAGAAATTCAGAGGAAGTTCCTCTAACTAGTTTAACAGAAAATTAGAACCTATGTAGTATATATATATATGCATATGTATATAAATGTATAGTACACGCCTGATTCTGTCATCAGTTTCCCAAATCTTCCTCTAATTTAATACCATGAAGTGTAATTCTTATTTACCTCAGTCTGAGAAGATCAGAATCAAATTTTGTTCCAAGTTCAGAAAGCTCCCAATTACCTCAAGTGAAGGAGAGTTCAGAGGGAAATGAGGATAAAACAGGGTAGGTTCAGAAAACATATTAATTTGTTCTTGCGTTTGCTGATCCATAGCACCCTGCTCCTTCCATCTTTTGCACTGCTCTTTTCCCAAGCTGAAAGGAGAAAAGTATTAGCTGAAAAATGGTACAGCAAGGAGAGGAGGAGGAAGAAGGCGTGTTAGAAACCAGCTCCTTCAGCAGCCTGCAGATATCAAAAGCTGTGTCTTTCCTCTACAGCAACCCTCTAAGATCATTATAATAAACTGATTAATCTCACATCAGTAAGCAAGAGCATTTAAAGAAGTGACTTAGATCTTGGTGATAATAGTTTAGTCAGTGATTGCTCTGATTACAGATTTGTCCCATCTGAAGGGGTCTCTCCTCAGTCTCAGGAAAGGGAAATCCTCATTTATTAGTAGAGATTTATTAG
Source organism: Pedionomus torquatus (assembly GCA_013398155.1). NCBI lineage: Eukaryota > Metazoa > Chordata > Aves > Charadriiformes > Pedionomidae > Pedionomus > Pedionomus torquatus. Next base: position 84,644 of record VZRU01019359.1, read on the forward strand.
CAGAAATTGATGGCAGCAGGACATTACTTATTGCACTTTCCCCGCCCTCCCCAGATAAGAGGCTTGAAAGGGAATCATTGTGAGGAACAGCAAATATAGTGGGGACAGGGAGTAAAACCTACTGCGGAACCTGGTGGAGGAAGAATCTATGTCTAGCCTATTGGGAAGTGAAAGGAAATAAAAAGGCATAATGGGAGACGCTGGAAGAAGGAAGATGATGAGAGAACTATGTAAACGACAAAATCAGGAAGTCAGGAGAAAGTTGTTTAATGAGAAAGAGAAGCAGCCTTTGAAGCTCACGAGGAAGACAGAAGTATGCTTGGCATAGCCTAGGAAGAGAAGGAGAAAAACACAGGTGTGATATGGGAGATATGTGGCCCACCTCCTTTAAACTGGTCTTACAAGAAAGCAAGCATGATTAATACTAGCTTTCTAATGGAAAGCAGGGACTCTTCTTCATGTCTTTAGGTACGAAATAAATCAGACTGGCAGGATGGAAGAGCACTAGTATTTAATAGGGGTGGGGTGGCTCTGACCAAGCTTGTGGCATCATTAAGCTGTCACCTATGGGAATTTTTGTTGCCAGGATCAATCAAAAGGTGGAAGATATAGAGAAGAAAAGAGATGGCTCAGAGAGTTATGTCAGTGGGGGGAGAGGAAGACCTGAGAAGTCCTGAATACACAAACTGCAAAACAAATTATTATGCCTGCTGTGAATGCTTCATGTTTTTTAGAAATGAAGCTTATCATTAGCGTACCAACTAGAATGTTAGTGCTGCAGAGCACTGAGGGCACATCAGATTGTTAGGAAAGGTGTATCTGCCAGCTGCTGAGAAACATTCATTAAAAGTGAGGCAGAGGAGCACAACCCAAAGGTATTCTACAGGGATTGATGCTGTGTTTAATTCAGCACCACTGAATTAACTGAACAATTATTACATGTAAACTGTGCAGGTAAAATGAAGAGTGATTTATCATAAATAGTAGTAAGAACAGTACAAAAGACAGGCCAATATTCCTATCATGATAAACAGAGGTCAATCACAGTGCATTTTTTTTTCAGCTACAGTCAAAATTACAGATATGACATATGAGATTCTTTTATATATGAGATGTTTTTAAAACATTTTTGAATGCTTTGGAAAGAAGGAATATAACTGAGATTACTGAGTAACAACAGGGAAGTGATTTTCACTTCTCTTTATGGCATGATAAGACCAACACAAGCATAATGAGTAGCAATGGGGGTTCATGCTACACAAAAACATTACTGAGAAATCACAAAGGGTACAGAAAAGTATTCAAAGGCTAGAGAAAATGCCTTCCTGTGGGAGATATAAAGAATTCAATCACTGCAGTTTATGCAAAAGAAAGTTAATGACAGTGGCTTCACACTGTCCTAGAGAGAAAATTTCTGTTATTAAGCCACTTTGTGAACTATAAGAGAAAAGAAAGGCAAAACCCAATGTCTGGAAGCTAAAACCAGACAAATCCAATATGAAAACACACAGAGTTTTAATAATGATTAATGAGTGGAAAAACAATTAACAGAGGAAGCGATAGATTTTCTTTCTCTCTTGATTTCTTCCCATTAAAACTGACTTTCTAGAAGCTAAACTGTAGCCAAATCAGTTAATGGGCACAGGAAAGACATAGCTGGAGATGAGCTGCATAACGATATACTAATCCTTCTAGACAGACATTCTAAGTCCCTGAATGCATCTCAAACTTGGGACATTAGCAGAACACTCGTAGAGTGCATCCACTAGTTTTTGCTCCCCTCCTCTTAGGGGGAGAGTGATGGGGCAGGGAGGAATGGGGCTAATAATTTTTCCCAGCACCAGACAAGGAACCTTTCTCAGTGAACTTGTGCTGCCCATTTGTATTTCAAATGGCAGCAAGCTGAAATGCTCTTGTGCTTGACCAGAAGACAAGATCCACTTTGAAGACAATGACAGTTTGAAAAGAGTTTCTCTACTTAGGTAGGTGACCACTGCATTAGATGCCAAGGTCACCACATGACTTGACAGTGGAGGGAGAAGTCCCTTTCTTATTGGCCTGTGCTTTACATCGCTTCAACAAAAGCAAAAGGCCTATCTAACTTGACCCATCTCCAGGTTCTTGTCCCTCAGAAAATCTCTCACACAGGCAGCTAGAAGGTAATTAAAGACAATAGTTGCTTTAATTATGAATGCCTTTGCTTTTATCCATCTTAGAAAAGGAGCTTCAATATGCTTTCAGGTGTTAAGTGTCTCTCAATGTCAATTGTCCGCAGACATCTGTTGTTTACAACTTCTAATCATATAGCTGTAGCTTTTCCATACAGAAGGTACATAACGAAGTTTAGTCTCTCTTGTTCTTTATATGGTTTATCAAAGTGAAAATTGTCAGCCGTCTTGGGCTTACTTGGGATATTAGATTTTCTGGACGTGTTTTTCTGGATAAACTTAATTTGAGAATAAGAGATACTATTTACAGATATTATTTGCAAATGTAGCTGCAGCCATTTATGCTGTCAGAAGGAGCAGAATACATAAAGGATTCAAAAATGTTTTGTTTACTAATCATGCTACTGAGTGAGCACTATAGAATTATATGGATGGTCATTTTCAAAGAAGGAAAAAAGAGACTGTCCTTGCAGATTTAGTGAAAGAGTGCACCTGCCCTTGTAATGGACTTGATGGGTTTGAAACATTGATATTTGACAATGTACTTCACCCAAAATGGTAAAAAATGAAGCATTTTAACAGCTGCTGTGTATTTTATAACTGATTTAATTGACTGTGCCATTTGAGACACGAATGACATTTTAGCTGACAAAGTTCACGATGAATTCAGCTGCTGGCAGTGTAATTATCTCTAATCATTTATTCATCTATACATTTCCAAGAGGCAAGATTTCTGTGGGTTTGCAGATGTGTTGGTTAACTGTGTTTCTTTCTTACAATATGATACCTATATTTCTTTTCACCTTGTTTGTTTTATTTCAGACAAAATAATGATTGAACTTGGTATGGTAGGAGGAGTAAATTCTTCCTAGCATGAGAGATACAGCACTGAAGAGTGGAAACTGGAGTAACTACCTTTTACAAATAATTCAGTGATGTCCAGGGAGTAAAGGAGAAAGTTGAGTAGTATCTGCCAGAGGTTCTTAACCAAAAAAAAGCCATACAAAATCTCTGGCATAATCAGTGAAAAATAGGTCTATTTGAATTTCAACAGATAGTTTTAAATACAAATTTACATTTTTGGATGAAAATGCAACATAGGCTTACAAATACTTGCCTGCATGAAATAGTTAGAGCAGCATAATTACACTGCAGGGATTTCTGCACATTAACTCCATGCCTGGAATACCTCACTCTGTGCTGAGGGATCCTATGCTGAGTCTCTCTCTAGATAAAGTTACCTCCTTTCTGTAAGTATAGAGGAGCCTCATGAGATTAACCTTGCTAGGCTAAAGCTAACCTTTGTGAATTTAATCTACAAGTGCTTGTGTGCTGTAATTTAGTAGCTGCCCAGGAAGAAAGTGGTGCCATAATTTATTTCCCTCATTTACTGTGGATTAACTGGTCTGTGAAGAAAAACTGTAAGTCACCTGGGTACCTTTGAAATTTATACTCACGTTTTTTAGCTTCACAGAACAACCACTTTCTTGTCATGCTCAGACATAACAATCAAAGTCTTGACCTTGAGCAGGATATAGGAAGCAGCAGTTACACAAAATCAATCTTTAAAAATATACAAAGGCATAAAATCAGGTTTTGGAGCACTTTACTTTCTAAGAAACCCTGGTAGACTCCTGGCTGATTTCTAGTGCTAGCTACAGAGGCACTAATCACACAAAGACATTTAATAGTTGATGACATATTTGCAACACTAGGCAATACTTTATTTTGTGAGGCATTTTTAAAGATCAACTAAATTTCATGTGAATTAAGACAGCAGGGATCCTCAGTTTGAATATGTTTTTTTCTGTTCTAATACTGTCCTTGTTTCAGCCAGTTGTTTTTTTTTTCTTTCTGGTGATTCCTGTGAAAGAAATGTCAACAAAACATATTGTTTTACTTGTTGCTAAGAGATGTTTATGCTTTTCAAGGACTTTTTTCAGCTCCCCGTAGAAGCTGGGAAGGTGCACAGACAGAACAAGGGAACGTCCAGTGCAATATTCTATACCACAGACATCATGCTTAGTATATACCTGGGAGTTGGCTGGGGTAGTGGAATCCATGATCACTGCTCTGGTTGGTACCAATTCACCAAGTGGTGAGAGTGACTTGTATCAGGATTATTACTATGCTATTGGTATTTTCCTTTTCTGTTATTGTTCTATTAAACTGTCTTTATGTCAACCCACAAGTTTTTTCTTTCCCTTTACCTTCCTTTTCTTTTGCCCTGCCCTTCTAGGGAACTTTCTGAATAAAGGGTAAGAGGACTTTCTGGGAATAGGGAAAGAAGACATCTAATAGACATCTGAAGCAGCTGCTGTTGATTTCCAGGACATCCTTCAACTAGAAGAAAATAAAGTAACAATATTTTTTTCTATTTTGGTTTGTTGCTTACCCTGAGAGAGGTAAATAGCAGTACCACCAGCTGAAGAAGAGATCTTGATTTTTTTTTTCTCTGAAAGTGTGCAGAATATTTAGCAAATTCTTTTAGAACATTTTAAATGTTTTGTATAATGAGATTTTCATCTTAGCCTAGAGATCTATATATCTAATTTGAATTACCACTTATTTTTATCAATTTTTATTAACAAGAAATTAGATGTGCAATCAGATGTGTTAACAAAATCAATGAACTCCAGCATTTAATTTTTAATACTGTTTTAATGGTTTTAGCATTGCTTTCCAGACTAAGGAAACAGTGAATGTAATTCTAATGCATTATTATAAGGCCTCTGGTCTAAATGCAGAATTTTCTTTGAAAAGAGTAGGGATATTTTGCTGGAATTGTAATAGCTGTTATTCAGGACTGTGCATACATCACAGATTTGTTATGTGATAATTCTAAGTGTACTAGCCTTATAAAAATTTCCATGAAATCTGGTCATTTGTAAAATAATGGAGGAGAGAGTAGGCAGTAGAAAATGAGATGACCATCCATGGTCATGGTTATTATGTGGCAGGTGGTTTAATTCTGTCAAATTTATAGCTCCAGATCTGATGTTTAGAAAACTTCATAAGCTTAGAGATATCCCTACTGACTTACGAATTAGCATGTGTAACATAAAAGCAAATGCAATTCTTAAACCATTACCATAGCAACATTATTAATGTTGTATTAGTTAAGACTGCAGCAATGTTTCTATTTAAANATTTCTCTCCAGGCAAACCAGGAGAACTGAGCAGAAGACAAAAAACCAAAAAAAAAAAAACACAAACCAACAGTGTTTCCTCCTCTTCAGTAGTTCATATGAAATGGAAAATGTACAGAAATATTTATTTCATGTCTACTTCACAACGAGAACTGTGAAGAGAGTTTATCATCTCAAATAATGTTACATCACCACTGAAATCGTGTAAAATCTTTGGTGACTGATGCATTGTATTAGAAATTAAACATCCTAAAAGAACAGATCTGAATATTTTAGTCACAACTGATTCACAAGTAATACTGAAAATCCCAATGAATCTTCTCAGTTGGAGTGTAAAATCAATATACTTTCCAACCATTCCAGCAGTTGCTACATAGAATACCTTTATGTACACATACACACTGAATTTGCTAGGCTAAATTTTCTGTATTATTTGCCACAAATTATTTCAGCACATAATATAGATACTTCAATATTTGCTGTCTTCACAGCAATAGGACTCACAGGACAGCATTTCTTATTACTGTTTGCATTTACTCAAAACTAACTAATTTAACCCTATTTCTGCATATGCTATAAGTAGGAACACATGACAGTTACCTTTTCTCTTTTTCTAGTCTTTTTTACAATTTTTCAGAACATTTTTGCAATTTGCCTAGCTGTCTTCCACTGTGGCTACCTCTTTCTTTTCCTGGGAGATTAAACCCTAAAATATTAATGTATGGTTTTTAATCATGAAAAGAGCAAGAGACGAAAAGTTTACTCGGGAGATTGTTGAGTGAAAAGAAGACTTATAAGGTGTCCTGGATCCTTCATCCTTTCAATATTATGTCAATATTTTAATGGATGAAAAATGAAATTACATTAGAATAATATGCTAAAGGGTAATTAGACAGCTGCTTAGGAGTAGAAATGCACATAAAACTCACAGGGAACAAGAATCACAGTTCTCCCTGATGCTCTCATTTGCACAGTGCTTGGATAACCTGCCTTTGCATTTCCAGATACCTGCAATGGAAACTGCAGTGGGAGAAGTAATTTCCCATAAAGCTGCTGTATCAGCCAGAATGTCAGATTATGCGCGCCACCTTTCTCCTTGCATGTACCTGTCTCACACTGGAAGACATTCTGGGCTGCAAGAGGGTGGGAAAGAAGGTATTAATTGTAATCAGCCAAGAATCCTTGGCAGAAAAAAGAACATTGAGTCTTTTGCCTTCAGCTACCTTTAAACTTTTTTTTTTCTTTTTTTCTTTTTTTCTTTTTTTTTTTTTTCTTTTGCAGCTGTGTGTCTTCAGGAAGGGACAAGCATTTTTCCAGGCCTTGCATAAAATTAATATAAAATACTTTCTATTCCCTACAGTAATAAATACCCATTCTGAACCAATTTATTGTAGTCAGCCTGAAATGAATAGCTTTCTCTTACTGCCAAAATCTTCATTTCTGAAATCAATTCCATATTCTCAATAAAAGAGCTTTTTGCTGTAGTGAATTGTTGATCTGCATGCTCTCATTTGAAATTACATTACTTTTAAATGTGCCAAATTTTCAGAATTTGGAAAAACACCCAAAAAATGAATATTTCACTTGTTGCTTTGAGATAACCAGGTCTCATACTGATAAAAGGTTGCTTATCCAGAATACTTGGGTTTCCATGAATAAAAGGCACCAGGAAAGATGAATTATAGCAGGAAGGGCAAAACTCATAATTAAATAGCAAGGGACTGTCTAATTGAAATTTGCAAAGTGAAGAATGAATCATGCTCTATGTCCTGGAATTTTGTGAAGCTTTCAAAGAAAAAAAAAACCTGCTCCTTTCAGAGTATTATCCAGGCCATTTATGTGATCTAGCAGGCCATCTCTGAGTCAGAGAGCATTCAGTATGCACTGACCTTTGAAAAGAAAATTTCTCTTTTAAACTCTCAATGACTGCATATGGAAGAGGTGGGGAAAAAGCATATGGTTGTTAGATGAAAAAGAGTTTTTGACTCTTTAGCAATAATGAAAAGACAACATTCCTCAACAATTCTTTTTTCAATGACGTTCCTAAGCTAATATAACAGAGAGAAATGCTGTATTTTTAGCCTTATACATTTGATTTAGACATGCTCCTCATTACCAATAAGCCCCCAAAATTGCGTGACACTGACTCAGTTCACAGTCCTATAATTTATCTGAAGTACTAAATTAATAATAATTGCTCCTCAATTGTAATTAAGAACTTAAAAGAGCTGTTGGATTAGTATTTCTAGCCTGATGGCCTATTTTCTTCTTCCTTTCAGAAGTGCAAGTGTCTCTGAAGGTATGTAAGGAAGCATACAGTAACTTAGCATCATTATAGAGATACTGAGGCAACATTCCCAGGGCTTCTGTTATCCTAGTATTTTTAAGTTTTCTTATCTCAGAAAGCCCTGTTGCAACAGGATTATCGCCTTTACAGAAGAATGACTTTCTTAGGCCAGAACAAATGTCCCTTTGCTGAATCTGTCTCAGCCTCAGTGATGGGTAAGAGTGGATGCTGAGAGAACACTAGAACAGGGCAATGAGACAGCAATGCTTTCCCAGAACACTCCCCCAGCCTCCAATAATTTGCAGCTCAAAGATTTATTCTGCCAAAAGTGATATGTTTGTATTTAACAGTCCTGAGACACTGGAAAAGGTTGCCCAGAGAAGTTGTGGATGCCCCATCCCTGGAGGTGCTTAAGGCCAGGCTGGGTGGGGCTTTGAGCAATCTTCTGTAGTGGGAGGTGTCCCTGCCTGTGGCAGGGGTGTTGGAACTCGCTGATCTTTAAGGTCCCTTCCAACTCCAACCATTCTATGATTCTATGATTCCACTGATTTCCTAATGGCTTTTTGAACTCATGATGGCTTTTAACAATTACAACATGTCATGTCATGGAGCTCCATAGCTCAACTGTCTTCCACAGACATCCTTTAGTTTCTTTTACATAAACCTATTACCAGTTTCACCTGGCCCCTTGCTCTTGTACTGGAGGAAATAGAGAACTGTATCTTTTCCAAGACGGTAACGAAGTTTTACCATCTTTGCTCCACTGTTTCATTTCTAAGGAGAAAGTCCTAGTTTCACCTGTTCCTTGTAGAAAATTATTCTGTATTTCATCATCCTTGCTACTCCCCTCTGAAGTTTTTCCAGCTTTACCACAGTTGGGTTTTTTTGAGAAGGCAAGGGTGTGTGGGAGAGGCAGATTTTCAGAAGTATGCGTGTTATCCAAGATACAGGAGTATCTTGGATTTACACAGTAGGTAAAATGTTTTTGTTAAGGGCCTGAGATTTCACTTCAGAGAACTAGTGGCCAGCTCACAGCCCAATAGGTTTTAAATTTCTAGCTCATTCCATTGCCAGCAATGAAATCTAAATTCTGTTTTCTTACTCCAGTAGAGGGCTGTGGCAATGAAGTCCTCCCACATGCTTCTGTAGTCATGTGTGGAAATACAACTTGGTGTCTTTAGTAATACCTCCCTGAGGTTTGTGCTACCCACTGCTCAGTCAAGAAGAAGGAATAATTGTTCCAGATGTTTGGAAGCCAATGTTATCAGTGGTGTAACAGCATTGAAACCAAGGGTGACCTGATAAGATAAGATGCATTTAAGGAAAATGCTAGATTCTCATGGGGAAAATAAAGCTCCTGCTCAGAATCTAAAGACTTTCAGATTATTTCAGCTTTATTTCATTTTGTCATGGCCCGTGATTAACAGCAGCCCTTTCTGCTTAATTTAACATGTTTTTATCACACAATCCTACCAGTTTAAAAATTCCAATATATGAACTGATGTGCCCCTAACAATTCACTGTTTGCTTATATTTATTTTATGCAAAAAATTTAATGATGATAAATTATGTTTTCTGGGATGTGTTATAGTTCTGTCTCAAATCTGAAGTGGCCAGAAGCTGAAGCACTTCATATTGACTCACTGTCATTCTTAATGTTATTCCATGTCTACAAATTATTATCTTCCTCAGATCAGCCAGCATTCACACAGGAGTTCAATGAGAGCTGCCGAGCTTAACAAAATAACATTTTCTTTCTCTTCAAAATATATTCAAAATCAAGCTGGATGAGACTGTAGTCCAAAACAACCAGTTTTAAGCACAGAAAAGGAGCACACCTCTCCTAGTATACTATTGAACTGGCTGTTTTCCGTTGTTCCCCATGTTGGCTGTTGATGTCAAGCTCATCATATTTTGTGTAATACACCTCCTGGTGATTTTGAAGGGTGCCGGGTTTTTTATTTTGGTATTTTGGTTTTAATGTGAATTTAACAAAGTTCAGAATGGCTTTCAAAATTAAATTCTGCTCTTCCATATTCATTATCTCACAATGCTTTCCCGTCCAATTTCCTCAATTGCAATGTAAAGATAATTTCACCTGACTGGAAGTCTTGTAAACACGTGCAAGGATATGTGGGTCACTGCATAGCCAGGTATTCAGAAACACATGCTCAGCAGCACTCAGCAGGACAATTGGGGCCCTTTCAACTGCCTTCATACCATTAAGGAACTCAGTATTTATGATTATTATCTCTGTATTTAAATTAATTATAATTCATTATGTTTGAATATTAATGTTACTTATAATACTGTGACACACAGGAGAAAGACTTTTAAATAAAAATACCTCTTATCTTACTTTGAATTATCATTTAAAAGTATCATTGTAAAGAACTATAAAGCTAAACAGTGGTACCTTTACTGCATAATTTATGTCTTTTAGCAAAAGATTTGGGCTGCAGACAGAAACAATTAAAATACAGAAAAAAATGTTTTAAGAAAAAATACTGTAACTCTAGGCTATGAGTTTCCATTAGGCTCAGTAAGTGAAAGAATCTTCTTTTCATCTAGCGGACTGTTATAAGTCATTGCTACTTAAATCCTGAGGTAGTCTCCATTGTATAACTGAAGAGAAGCCACTAGCCAAAAGTATTGCCATGGGGAGAGCCGTTGTGTGTTTTTCATCCAAAATATGTTTTCAAGCAAAGGATAATTCCATTCAATAATTTTAAACAGTAGGAAAATTCTATTTCACATTATTTTTAATGAAGCCTAGATCTTATGATTTTTTTAAAGTTGGAAAACTAGAATGTTATTAGTTTTTGTCTAAAAATAGCCTGATTTGATCAACATTACCCAATGTATAACTAACAGCAAAAAAAAACTCAGCTAAATTACTACAAACTGAGCTAAATTACTGTGCAGTTTACCAACTTTAGTTCAACAAATTAAAAAATTCAGACTTCGGACTTTGTTACTCAAATTTCAAAGTGGAATTGTAGTTTATAGCTTTGGATACTTCTCACCAGAATGCACAAAATAATTATGTTTTTTAAACCCCATGAAGAGGGCACTCGGTGCGTAAGAAACTCTGACACCACCACCTGGGAGCAACAGTCTATTCAAAAGGCCACTCTTCTTACACACCAAAGTTTCATTTCATGGTAATTGTTGACACCAACATTTTGGCAGACAGTCTTTCTTAGGAGCATCATAACAACAAACATATCTACACCATATCACTTTCCCAAATGCTAATCTCCAATAATGCCCTGGCGTTATTGGGTAGAAAGTCCCAAAATCCTGAAGTGTAGCTTACCAACATCCCTCCTGCCCCAGGAAGCATTGCCCGGTTTTGCCTATGAGTCCCAAAATCTAGTGATTTTAGTGATCACTTAATCTAGTGATAACAATTTAAGTGTCAATCTCCATTCCAGGTGTCTTCTATGACAGCTTCACCTTAACCAAGTGAAAAAAACACAACTGAGTTCTGTTTCACATGAAATACTCATAAAAGCAATGAAAACCACTACTCCGTTCCACGGGTTTTGGCTGGGACTGAGTTCATTTTCTTTAGAGCAGCTTGTATGGTGATATGTTTTGGATTTACAACCAAAAAGATGTTGACAGCACACCGGTGCTTTACCTGTTGCTGAGCGGTGCTTGCACAGCGTTAAGGCTTTTCTGTGTCTCACGCTGCCCCGGTGCATGAGTAGCCTGGAGTGCACAATTTGGGAGGGGACACAGCCAGGACAGCAGGTCTCAGGTGGCCAAAGGGATATCCCATACTGTATGGCACGCTCAGCAAGAAAAGCTGGGGAAAGAAAGAGGAAAGAGGGACGTTCAGAGTTATGGTGCACAAGAAGCTTTTACTTTATCTGTTAAACTGCCTTTATCTCAACCTACAGGGGAGAGTGAGCAAGCACCTGTGTGGGGCTGAGAAGCCCACTGGGGTTCACGAGAAACACTTATAAACAGCCAGATTTCCTACTCAATTCTGACTTTGTGTGGATTTACAGAGACCATTAAAGTCCTACACAATCTACTCAAAGGGAGCATCTTTCTGGTAATAAACTCCCTATTCAGAAATGGATGCAAGAAGAATACTTCAGGATTATTCTCCCCCTGGGTCCTTACTGCTCTCTTTGGAGCATTAGACCTAAAAATTGTCATTTTTGGCATTGGACACAGGTAGTTAAATGTGACCTACCCTTAAAATACACATTAGAGAAAACAGACAGTTGAAGAAAAAAACAGCTCAAGTGGTTTAGATTATCTCTGTAGTCTTTCAATGAAAGCACAGTACAGCATCTCTTCTTTCCTAAATGTGAACTTAAAAAAATTGAGAAAATTTTCTGTTCTTTCAGGTAGTACATTAAGGTCAAGTTTATCTAAGATGAATCAGGAAAAGAAAGTGAAAGACAGAAAGGTATCTGGAGTAGAAGAGTAGTAGATCTACGAAATCACACCAGAGTACAGTGAACTAATGGAAAATAAGCCATAAATTTACCTCATTTAATCCAGAAAAGCCCCGATGGGAGAGAAGACTGGCTGGCTGAATGTTTCAGAATCATGCTGAACATATACATTTCCTACCATCTTCCCCTTTGAAATTCTGAGAAAAATGTAGAGAAATGGAATAATGATCATGAACAGAACAAAGAAAAGGTGATAAAACTAAAATGGTAGTGCATTATAGAAGTGTTCATTAGCACTTTTAATATCCATTGGACATTTACTAATGCCAGAGATCACACAACAAGATTATACACCTTTTTCAACTCATTTAACAAGCAACACATTAATAAATGAGCATTCAGGTCCAATGATTTGTCCATCAAAGAGTAAAATTATATGTTATTTCATGAATTGTGCAAAATATATGGATACATTATGAGAAGTCTGTGAAGTGACCTCCTAAAATCCTTTAACTGCCTGAATGGTTAATGTACAATTTGCTGCAAGCTAAATTCATTGAATCATCCTTCAGTTGTCTAATAGAAGAGATAATGCACTGTACCAGGGGTTAATCTGGTTTACATGCATCTTTCTTTGGCATCTTCAGGCCTTGAGAAGAAATTATAAAGGTCAAACTCCAAGAAGTTATCTGTTCCAAGATTTTTTTTTCCTCTAAGTCAGCAAACTAAAAGGATCTTAATTAAAGATAATAAAGATTATAAATATAGAAAGTCTAAAATATTATTATAATAAAGATTTTTTTTTTTAAAAAAAGACACCTTTGTTTTCCTTTTTACATTCTTTGAGAATTAGATAAAATATTCATCAGAAAAAGGTAAACAGAAAGACCTCTGCAACAATATGAGACACACACCTTGCAGGTGAACCAAAGCTGACAATTCCCAACAGCTCTAGCAGTGGCTTTGTCCTGCTGAAGCTTGCCATTTAGGCTGGAACTAATCTTAATGTTTCTTTTGGAGCTGCACTGGTTGTCAGTATACTGGTGTATTGACTGTTGAGCCTGAGAGCAGTGAGCAAGGGACAAAGGGGAAAGAGAGAAGTTTTTGCATTGTACATGACTGAGCCAAGTTAGAGCTAGGGCTTGTTATTCCATAGTACTAGCAAAAGTCTGAGCCCTATATTCTAGAAACTGGTAAAGCTCAAAACCTTTCTGAAAACTATTTTATTTATTATTTCATTAATACTAGATGGGATTAGGAATCTCTTTGTGTGTATCAGATATAGTAAATGAGGTCATATGTGTAAGTGCCAGTTCTGACAAGACAGTAAAGTAATAGCCAGTTTTCTTGTCTTACCACAAGTTAGTTGTTATTCAGTGCTTGTTTTTTCTTTTGTTACAGTGCTGGTCTTGGACATTATGAATTAGCACTCTGTTATTTGAAGTATCAGATCCCATCTGGATTTCAAATATTCTTTCCGTAAACAACTTTTTTTTTTTTTTTCCCTAAATTAACCTCCTCAATCTTTTAATCTACTGTAACAACAAAAATGATCAGTGAGATTGTCAGGAAAGAGGTATAACTTTTTGAAGATTATTAAAATGATCCACATCAAGATCATTCCAGATTTTTATGGAAGTTTTTTTTGCAAGATACATTATGGGTTCCTCTCTACATGTATTGAATGAATGAGAAGGAAAGAAAATAGAGCCTGAGATCACTAAGGGAAACCAACAGTTATTCTACCAGAGCAAAGTAGAGTGCCCTACGAAAGGGAGTAATATTTCTTCTTGAAAGAAGAAAAGTCATTAAGAACTAGCCTTCATTTTCCTCGAGGCCATTTCCAAGTGTTGCTAACCACCAAATATAATTATTTGTTTTTAAAATAATGGGCAACTATACTATTATTGGAGTAAAAGTAAGCTTCTAATTTTTTTCTAAGATCTTATTACTCTATCTATTTTTCATAGACAGTGAACAATCCAGAGGAGCTATCCCTGCTTACCAATTCCTGATGAATGAGCAAGATACTCAGCTGCCAGTGATTAATTTTCTGCTGCTGCAGTGAGTATCAGTCAGGATCAAACCAGGTTAGTACGTCAGACAATGCACTGGAGAAGACTATATCATCTCTTCCTTATTTTTCAGTGGAACAGAAGTTTTAATCATTCATTGCCAGCACTGACAAGTACCTCTCAGTTCTCCACATTTCCACTCATGGAGTCAGCATGGAATTTAGTTCTTCACACAAAGAGCCTGCCATACTGTATGCTTCTGAGAGATGAATGTTGTACTGAAGCCTATCCACAACTAAGGAGATGTCAAAACACACCCTTTTGCATACCTAAGGAAAGGTATCTTAGGAAAACAAAATCCACAACCAAGAAAATAAATCGGGAATTATGAGCTTTTGAAGAATGCTGAGTTCATACCTGTCATGACATGAATAGTGGGGTTGCAATCAATTGGAAAGATGGATCGCAGCAATGCTGTGTAATTGCAGAAACAACTTCTAGCTGGTTAACTTGAGTCTGAAAGAAGAAAATTTGAAACCAGAGAAATCTTTTGAGATCTCGGCCATCGGCAGCAAGGGAACACCTAGGACAGGTAAGGCAGAGATGGGGAAGAGAAGGAGACATCACTCCCCAGGTGTTCAGCAGCACCCTATCATTATTTAGCCGTTTCTCCTGCTTCTTCACAAATATAAAAAAGTTCCACATGTGGAGAAGTTGCAGGACACACCAAGTAAAAAAAATCCTGCAAAAAGAGATCCAGAGCAGAAATGCAAACAGAAGTTAAGAATGCAGCAGCTCACTGAGATTAGATGGTGCACGAAACAGTACCATGTACACTGCTCACAACAGGAAATCAGTAGAGTTGTCAGCTGAGCCACCAGGCAGGGCTTCCTTCTTCTTCCTACCAAAAGAGTTGAGGGTGATAATACTATGAGAGATTTCTAACATGAAAATATGCTCAAAACACTTCAGTTCAATGCTGTGCTTTAAAGCAATTCCACATATAATAGTTTAGGATGTTGTAAGAACAAACTTTGTTTCTATATTCTCAAAACAACAATGCTTTGGAGTGAGCAGTTAGCTATGCACCAGACGTTTCAATATCAAGAACAGATTTCAGGCATAGCTCTGTATATTGGCTGTGGCCACCACTGAGCAGTGAGAGTAACACATTTTCCACTACTGGAAAGGCAGGACCATTAGACGCTTTATTTTCACTAATAGTTTCTGGCAAAGAAGAGGAATTGTAAAAGGAGGAAATATAAAAGGAAGACTAAAGATAATGAGATGCCAAGACACCTGGCAAGAATCTAAATGTTACTGGAAGATTCATGAATATACATAAGTAGATTAGCACAAAGGTGGGGAAAGCAGTCTTACTCCAGCTACAGAACAGTGAGATGGTGAAACGCTGATAAGATAGTCACCATGGGTCTAAGAAGGCTTCATAGGTTAGATGAACCCTAAATAAGAAAGACCAAAACGTGAGATTCCTCACCAAATTTCTCTCTGACTATGGCACAAATAATAATTTAAAAAAATTAGTCTGTATTTATCTTCAACATTTTAAATTATTAAAGTTTTGTATGCATAGTCTTCATTGAGTTCCAAAATATTTATAGATGAGCAAACTAATTCATCTTCATATCAGAAAATATTTTAGAATTAAAGGGAAGCAAAATGTGAATATAATTGCACAGTAGCATCTATTCTACACCAATTTAACTGCTCAGAAACTTAAATAACCTAGAAATCCATCTGAAATACTATTTCCCAAGCATTACAAAAAGCCAAAAAAAAAAAAAAAAAAAAAAAAAGAATAGTATCTTTCTCAGAAATCTGAGAAGACCTTTAATGTTAAAATTAGATCTTTAATATAGACTCCTTTAGGTTTTCTGGCATACATTTTTATTTTCTAAAGAGATGGAATTTGAAAACTCATATAGGAGTTTCTTTCAGTGATTAAAAAAGCTTTCAATGACAAAAGGAAAAAAAAAAAAAAGAGACAAAGAACAATTATGGTTTTTATTATTTTTTTTAGATACATTGAAAGGCAATTTTATAACACTTTGAGAAGTCCTGGTAATCCAGTGGAATCAAGATCAAACATTGCGCCACTCCACAGCAAATGGCATTCGTGGCATTCGTACTACCCTTGGACTTCCCTCTATCACCAAAAAATGCAATCTTGCTACAGTGGGAAAAACCCACAGATTAAAAGCTCACCATCCATGGAGTTATTCAAAAGACAGGTTGACATAGTGTTTAGTGACATGGTTTAGTGATGAGTTGTTGTCTTTTATCAGAGTTAGGTTGATGGTTGGACTAGATGACCTTAAAAGTCTCTTCCAACCTAGATAATTCTATGATTCTATGATTTTATGACTTAAGTGTATCTCATATGAGATCTTCACAAATTATTAAGGGCAAGATTTTAATGGTGAAAAAGATGATGAAGGAACCCTCCAGAAAGAAACCTGTATCTCTTTAATAAATAGATAGATAGATAGATAGATAGATAGATAGATAGATAGATAGATAGATTAATGTTCAATTTTATTATGTAAGAACTGTAAACAGCCCAAGCACAGGTGAAAAGTACAGGAAATTCAAGATGTCAAGCAGCAGCAAAGCAAAGCTCCCCGATGATATTTTTGAATTTCCACATACTGTGTTGTTTAACTGGCACAAATTCTACTGTATTAAATATATGCCAGACTCCGTCAGTGCTTGGCTATATTTCTGTGCAACAGGAGAATTTCCTTTATTGTCTGGAAGTGATTTCTTTCTCACTTCCAGACTGTGTATGTATAGCTCTGGATTCTGAAGAGGGAGTTATTCAAAAGATACTTAGCAACTAAAACACAAGCCAGGAAGAAGACATACACTGAGTCTCATCTAACATCAGACTCCCTGCACTGAAAGGCTTTCTCCTCATAACAAATGTTTGAGATAATGGAAGGCACTGAGCTTTTCCAAAAGCAGCCTCAAAGTTACGTGAGTAGAAAAGCACCATTTCACAGGCTGTAGGCTACTCCTGAAATTCCCAAGGTTCTATCAGAGCATTTCTAAATTGGAATTGGTTAGATGGAGAAACTGCTACATCAAAAACACACTGCTCTGAGCCTCACTGTGGAACCTTTATTTTTTCATAGGATTAAAAGAAATAAAATGGATTTTTTTTGCAGGAAAAGTCTTAGTTTGAATGAAGCAGTGAAGTGTGAATTATTCAAGCTTACCTGGAAAAATTTCAACTGCATGTATCTGAGGGAATTACTGACTCCTCCACATAAGTTTAGGTGAAAGCAAAGCCTTTAATGTAGACATAAATTTCCTGTTATCTTTCTCTAGTTCACCACAAACAGTAAGTTTAGTAGGTTTCTCTGTTTCAATTTCATTCTGCACACAAGTAGAATGAAAAATGTAACAGAAGCCCAAATTTATGAAGTTAAGGGATAAGATCTATATTCATTTACTCAGACATTTAGAATTTCAAATTAGCATTCAGTCACTTAATGGGGGATTTGAACGGCAATTTCATATAGGTAAGTTCAAAAGTAGGACCATGGGAATTTTGATATTTCTTCTTTGACTTAATTTCAAGTCTTTTTCTATTTGTGCTAATAAATACATTGTAACATATCTTCAGACAATAAGGACAAATGCTTCTTCACTGAAGTTAGAGGACTGCATCCATTTACCACCAGCTGCAGCTCTGGTCCATAATTCACAGTTTTGTTGAAATGTTCTATACAATAAGGTGAGTAAATAAAATTTATACCTTTGTGTTTAAAACCAGGCTTTGGACAACCAGCAAGAATAGTTCATGCCAAACCCTCTGCAAATCACAGGAATGTAGTTCAGCCCCTGAACAACCCACTTGCAGAATATAAACTGGAACATTTGCTGCTTTGTCTCTTAAGCTTCTCCATAGGTAACATAGGACACAAAAATTAAGCTTGCCCTCAGATACAGAAGTAATGTACCTGGTAGATATTAATAGTGCATGCTATCCTGATGTTAGAACAATGAATATAGGCATAAAAATAATTTTCAATATTTTTTTTTTCTGCAAGACACCGATTACTTGATTTTCTCCATTTTGACAGGTGAATGCACTTGACAAGAGAAGATCTAAATGTGTTAGTATCTAAAAAAAAAAAAAAATTAATCCTTTTTTCATCAGTGTTTTTAGTTCTCAAATGAAAGGTAAAAATAAAATAATTTATTTCCCCATAGATTCCTCTGCCCTATAGTGAAACCCACAAATTTGGTTGTCATTTACACCAAGAATATGTGTATTACTTTTAAACATAAAGACCTGTAAAAAAGACCTCAAATACTTTGTATCAGGGTTAAGCACAGGGAATTTTTATAAAGCTCTGAGAAGCACACTGCAAGGTTAGTGCTTGTTCTGCTTAGTGACAGTGAAGAGCAGGTTCTTTGTGCTGAGTGTTGTAAAAGGCCAAGTCTCCAAATGAGAACAGGGTAAGCTCGTTCATCTTGGCTTAGGTAGGCTCTTGCCTTCTAGTTGGTCCTCCTGTTCTCACTAGTGTCAGTGGATCCCACATCATCTGCCTTCTGGAAAGCCCACAAAATATCTCTAGAATGCTCAGCTGTAAGTTCTAGACAGTCGGCTCATTTTGATTTGTGTGTGTCATTAAGACATACACGTTAATACGATGCAGATGTCATTCAGCTGTTCACTAGTCAAAACTTAACTTTGTTCATCCAGACTTATGTCCTCCAGGGCATCATCCCTGGTTTGAACTTTACCATTGGCATTCCATGCATTGTCGCTAGAACCCACTTTCACATGCCAGTCAATATCTGTTTGTTTCTGAGAAACTTTCAATTTATAAGTGAAAACAAATGAACTTAAGTTTATAAAGACTAAGGTTGTCTTAAAGAAAAGGCTGGTCTGACTGTTCCAATAGCAATGACCCAGGAGAAGAACATTTCCCTGTGCTAGTGAAATGCAATAATTGTTCTCACAGCATAGTCATGTTTACAGTTCTAATCAAAAGGAAATAATAGCATCCATCCCTATAGGGGTAAGCAACTGCCTGATAAATACTGGAAATAGTAATTATATTCCTCACCTCAATTAATTTCACCTACAACATGTCAGATTGATCACTAGCTCATGGTTCTCTTATTTACTGTAATTAATATTGTGCTAGCACCTCAAAATCTAATCCACACTGGATTTTGGTCATATCTGGTTTGCACATAGAAAAAAAACATAAAGACCAGAAAGGGCTCCTAGAAACTCTGCAGTTCTCAACTTTAAGATTTAGATGGTGTGTACTGGGTAAACCAACAAAACAACTTAATGACCTATTCCCACTTCTATTACACTAAGTTATTTTCCCCTTCTTCCTTTTATCTGAAGAGTTCTTTGCAACACAGAAAAGTCAGATTACTTTGAAAAGTTACCACCTCATATTACACATTTATTTTCTCCTATTCATTTTGATAATGCACTCAGCGGTTTTAAATGGACCACAAACAGTTTTTCTATTATTTTTCTAAGGGATTTTTATTACCACTGATGGTTCTTCATTATCTTTTGTAAGGCATTGTTATAGAAAACATCAGTACCTACAAATGATAGCTATTCAAAGTTTACATACTGCAAGAAATTTGAGATAAAACAGCTTTATTACACACATGGGGTGAAACCATCATCTCTTGAACCCTATATGAAATTGTGTCTTCTGTGCGATAAGCAATGTTGTCTTGGTGTTGTGTAAGCAATGTTGTGTTAGTATGTCCTGAATCTGTAGATAAATACTAGAGAGAAAATGAAATGGAAAGACACAGCTATATTAAATAAGCAGAAGCTGGCTTTGCAAGTTTCCCAATGGAAGAAACAGCCTATTATTTTCTCCTTCTGGTAAGCAATAATTGAGATTATTAACTGTAATATTAGCTGGTTTTGTGACAAAAGCTTTGTGCCTGGATTTCTTCATTGCATTTATTTTGAGTTAAATGCTTTGGCATCATTGAATTAAAAATACTATCTTTTTTTGTCTTTCTCCAGTATTCAACCCTACTAAGGTTTTAAATAACTGTTAGATCCCATTGGAAAGACTAATTTTAATGAAGAAACTGTACAAACTTGTTTGAAATTTTCTGGAACTTTCTCAAGATGAATTTTTCACCTGTTATTGAGTTTTAGCAGCCAAAGTACATGGCTGGGAGATATTAAATCTAGAAGTGATGACTGTTCTTCATATATGTGCATATATGTATATGTACAGATATACATATATATATGTACAGATTTATATTCTTTCCCTAATCTGGAATTCTAAGCAAGGTGGAAATAGTTCAACAGATGATATAAAATGACCTATGAAGCCAGATGGATGAAGTCAAACTAAATTTATATTACAAAAGAGCTGTACAATATAATTGTTTATGACAGTTGTACTGCTGACAACACAAATGTGGACCAAAATTTTGGCAACACAAACATTGCCATAATTTTTCCACCTCCATGCCAGAAATTAGCAACACACATAGAACTAAAATAAAAGAAAAATACAGCAGCATCCTTCCATATGGAAGGATGATTAGAAAGAACAGATAAACATCTGTTCTCTAAAAACAAAACAAAACAAAAAAAGGAGTAAATTCTAGAGCTGAATTGAACAGGATAGATTAGCCTGTGATCTAAAAAAATGTCCTGTTTCAAGATATGAATACACGTACATGTGTCCTGGTTTCAACTGGGATAGAGTTAATTTTCTTTCTAGTAGCTGCTGTGGTCTGGGTTCGGCATGAGAATGATGTCAGTAATGGACATTGTTTTAGTTGCTACCAGGCAATGTTTAAATTGGTCAAGAACTTTTTCATCTTCCCGTAGAAGCTGAGAGGGAGCACAGGCAGAACAAGGTGGCCAAAGGAATATCCCACACCACAGACATCATTCTCGGTTATGTCACAGGCAGCAGCTTCTGCCTGACCGCATGGGAAGTTTGACCACGTCACCACTGGCCACGTTGGGGCAGCATGTAAACCTTGCACGACTGACGTGTCCTGGGCCTCTTACACGTCATGACTTCCCAGTCTTCATATAGCTGTATTGTTATCTTACTAACCAAATTCTTCAGAAAATTTGAGTGCCTCCTAGCCATAATCAGGGGAGTTATTAAATTTACATGAACTGTAGGTTATTTCTATAGTTGGTCTCTATCCATCATACAAATAATCATGCACCAGAGATCAAAGACAGAATCGCAAGATTGCTGAGGTGGGAAGGGACCTCTGGAGATCTCCTAGGCCAAGCAGTCATATCTACATGTTGCTCATGATTGTGTCCAGTTATGTTTTGATGGACTCCACAGCTGGTTTGGGCAACCTGGTCCAAATGTTTGAACACCCTCACAGTATAAACATTTTCATATGTATTTCAGTTTGTGCCTATTTCCTCTTGCCCTTTCTTTGGATACCACTGAGAAGATCCTTGCTCCCTCCTCTTTACATCCCCCCATGAGGGATTTACACAGATAGATCACATCCCCTGAACCTTCTCTTCTCCAGACTAAAAAGTTTCTCAGCTCTCTCAGTCTCTTCTCACAGTAGAGATGTTCCAGTCCCTATCAGCCATACCACAAAAGTTATAAACCTTATAATTTCCACATTGCACAAAGAAACTGAGCCAGACTAGTTAGTTTGCTGGAACTTATTGAAAATTGGAAGTACATCAAATTTAGTTTTCTTTTGAAGAAATGCCTGGTTTATAAAACAACATTAAGTCTTACTTTTACTACATTTAGTAGTCTTGTTTTTAATATAATAATTGGAAAACAAGAGGAAAGCATATACTAATATTGCTATTTATATTGCAATACTGCATCAAGATTCCACATAAATATTTATGAAGCTTTTATTTGCTGTTTCTTGAGAATATCTTGCTTACTTACAAGTTAGCAACAAGAAAAACATATCAGTTTTGTAGATACAACACTATATATCTGTGGACTCATGCTTGAAAACAGTGAATGTAGCTCATTAACATATCTTTCACTGAATCTACTTACCAAGCCAGCATATGTGAAAAAAATGAAGTTTAAAATAGTTGTCAAGTAAAAACTTGACTTTATATAATCATTTTCTTACTCTAAGTATGAATGCATGTTACTGGTTTGGGCTGTTTTGTTTGTTTTCTTGTTTTTAATTGCCAGCTGACCTTTCTTGGTAGAGACATGTATCTAGAGGCACCATAGTAAATGGAACTAGCAACGACTCAAGTATACTGAGCCTAAGGTTTGTACTTAATTTGGAAAAACTTACCTATTTGGAAAAAAAAAATTGTAAGACTTAAATTTTGAGAACTTCTTTGTTCATAATCCCGTATCTAAAAAAACAACTTTTGTCATTTGCCTGAAGTTTTAAGAAGACGTTCCGCTTGGCCTGGAGTAAAGCAGAAAATTCAAACCTGAAGTTTGTTAGGGTTTTGTACTAGGAGAAAAGGGTAAAAATAAACCTTAGAAATGTTTTTTTCTTATCTGCAGAAGACCTTCAACAGTTTTATAAAATCCTAAGAGTCCATAGGTTTAAGCATACTTGTGCTTACATTTTTCTAAATCCAAAATCAATGAAACTTGTTTATTCATTTTAACTGAATGGCCACACCTGCATACAGTAAAAGCATTCTTGGTTTTGATTAGGACCTTGTTCTGTCTACTCCACAGAAGGAAATCTCTTTATAACCTGCTGGTTGGTGTATGGCCAAGTGACTGTACCATATAGACACTTTCAATGTCCACATTAAATATGCTAGTGAATAAACAATGGAATATGAACATAGATATAGTCATACCTGTTGATTTTATTATTTCACTGTAGATGCAGAGAATAAAAAATTAATCCCACAGTCTTCACGAGATCCAGGTGAGATGTCATCCAGAAAATCTGCTGAAAGAAGACAAATTCTCAAATGCAGTCTTGTATATGCATGAGCCACAGCATCTGCTTTGAAAGGTAGCAGTACCAACCACAGTGTAGGACTCTTTTATACCCTTACATATCCTTTTTTTTGGACTTAGGTAGATCCTAACTAGATTCATGAGTGTAGGCAAAGACTTAAATTATTACATACTAAAATAAAATATGTAAACTAAAGATAATCACAGTTCAAGATTTTTTTATAGCATAGTTAATTTCTTCAGTTTACTTTATATTCTTGGAAGTTACCCAAGAAAGTTACCTTTTTTAGAAAAAGCTGAACCTTTAATTTTATTGGGATTTCTTTGCTTTCTCGTAAAATTATAAAAGGATTAGCAGCAGCTTCTTGTAAATTAACACCCACATGTCCCAGTTTTACAGAGAATCAATATTCATATCTAGTCAGTCCAAAACCTGAAAGAGAGAGTGCATCTATACGAACTTTCTAGTGAAGCTGAGGACTAGATTATGAAACAAGACTTGTGATTACCACCACCTACTGCAGTTTGGTTGGC
This sequence comes from Pedionomus torquatus, assembly GCA_013398155.1. NCBI lineage: Eukaryota > Metazoa > Chordata > Aves > Charadriiformes > Pedionomidae > Pedionomus > Pedionomus torquatus. The sequence goes on from VZRU01019359.1 coordinate 108,154, forward strand.
AGCGTGGAGTGGCCTGAAAGTACACTTATTTTGAATAAAACTAAACTGGGAAATAGAGATCAGGAGCATATCAGACCAGAGCTATTTCACATCACCCCTAGGATAATTATAATACAGCTGACAGGTCCTCAGGGCCTCTATATACACGACTTCTATTAAGCTCCACAGCTTGCTAATGGAGACATAGGCTTAAAGAACCTGTCTTTTCCCCTATATACATTTTTTTTTATCCCAGGGAGACATCTCTTACTCTCATCCCTGCTTTGAACTGAACTGTCACCTGTTCTCCCTGATATTATGAAATACAACTGCTATTAAAGCACTTGTCAGAGCCAAGTAAAAATGTTCCTGATACTATGACTGCAGTTTGTAAAAATCTGCAGACAAAAATCTTGCTATTGTGGATGCTTGACTAGCTGGCTTTTGCAACTGTTTCTGTGTTTCAATAATAATTACAAATTTAGGCCAAGATGCCTCAAAAATTTTTGCAAGCTGAATTCTAATCATTTGCTGTTATATACAAAATTATTCTGTTCCACTGTAGCACTTCATCTCAAAGAGTATCAACTTTGAACCCCTGATGGGAAACAATTTTGTGATTTTCTTTTCTGTATGACTTTTTGACATAAATAGATATACAGACACACTCATTTTAAAACATGACTTTCACTGACCATTTAATTTTGGTATTCTAGACCATACCTAAAGCATAGTCTAATGAAATTCAAAGACTGGATCTATCATAATGAAAATAATTATTGCAATCAGCATGAACGCTTTAACTTCCTAGGGATAGCTGCTTTCTGGCAAAGCAGGTAAACAATACTGCTTTTTTTTTTTCCTCCATGAATAGAATAAGATGGTACAGGTTTTTTTACCTAGAGTAACTCCTGCGGTGGCTGCTTATGGGAAAAATATTGATTGTTTGAAAAAAATCCACAGTTCTAGAGTGGAGTAAGTGAAAACTATTAAGCAGCTGCTAAAATTTTTTTTCAAGAGAAAGTATACAGCTTCTATGTCAGAAGTGAAAAGTAAACTGTAGCTCTGTGAAGATTAGCTCTAAGATGAAGAATCTGAATGAACCATTTTTATCTTGGGTTTCAAATCCCCATTGTAGAGGTTCATAAAGAAAAGGTCATTTTGTATTCAGAGGCCTCATATCTTTCAACAAGAGAACATAGTCAAGTATTATGAAGAAAAATTTGTGTTTACTTTTATAAAGAGCTTTTGCTTTATCTGTGATTTCCATTCTTTTCAAGAAAACATCTCTTAAAGATGTCTTGTGACTGCATAATGTTTAAATATATATATTTGTGAAAGAAGAGGATAAGGATGAAAAAGGGCTTCATATTTTGCACATAATGACAATCCATGTTCTTGCCACAATAACCTAACAATATAGTTCAGTGTCTTTGCAGGTACCAAACCAGCAAAAATTCAGAAGTTCTTGGTTTCTTCCTGTCAAAGGACAAAAAGAGTTTCAGTTCATTATTTGCAAGTGTTCCTTTCTTTACCAGCCTTGAAGAGAGGACAGTAGAAAGCATTTTTCATTCATTTTCGCTCTGCATAAAAATGAATCTGGTTGTGTTTCCCTTTTAAAAAATTCTCATGCTGCAATTACCACACTGCTTACAAGTTAAATAGGTCTAAACACAACTGTCACATTAATTTGATACTCCAGAATATTTGATACCCGTTCCTTAGAAGTTCTGATCTGTTTACCTGCAACTTTAAATTTCTATTGATTTCCAGTGACCAGGACATCACTCCAGTTCATTTCCTTACACCTCGTGCAAATAACCTTGGAGAAGTGCTATTACAGAACTCACAATAGAAAGGCAATAAACGTCTGGCTCCACATGTTGTTTTCAGACACTTAATTCCTTCAGCTGTCTTCATGATTAATCTTTCCTTTTTCCTGTAATTGTACAACATTATCCAAAATATTATAAGGACTTCCAGTAACGTTTTGTCGTGGTTTCAGCCAAATTTACAAAAACCTGATTGACAGATGTCCCCCCCCACCCTTTTGGGTAAAAGAGAGGAGAGGAAGAAATTAAAGGGATTCAAGAGTTTAGAGAAAAAACCTAAACTACTTTAATGAAAATATAAATAATAATAATATAATAAATAATAAAAAGAAAATTTAGGAAAAAAAGG
>VZRU01019359.1:110521-200548 GCA_013398155.1 Pedionomus torquatus
GAGGCCTAGCTAAGAAAGTAAAACTCTAAAACAGAAAATTGGTTCGTTGTACCTCAAACCAGGACATGTTTACATATCATAAGGAAAGGTCTACTTTATCATCAGGGTGGAGGTGAAGAATAAAAAAAAAAAAAAAAAGCCAAGTTCACTCTTTTCAGCTTCTTGATACTAAGAAGCATAGGAAAACATAGAACATCTTTTCCATTCCTACAGCTCCCCAGAACTGACTGTAATCTGCTCACAGCTGCATATTCTACTTACCTTAATGAGATGCTACCTTATTCCTGCCAAAGGCCATGAAAAAGGATGTTGAAATGTCATCCCTCATAAGCTCCAGGCAGAGAAATCGAAATGGAGTACGAGTTTTAGGAAAGCCACTTTTGCTGACTATTATTAGATCTATCTCCATTTAAATGACTTGTGTGTTGGAAAATTATTATTACTACACTAAATGTGTCATGTTCTTTCCACAAACGACATAATATAGTTCAATATAATGAAATAGTTTAAATCTATCTAGTTTAATTGTCCCTGCTTGTATTACATAACTGTTGGTGTGTAATCAATGGGATATGCTCACTTAACAAAGGCAAATTATTTCACTTGATGTTCTTCTGGCTCTATCAGGCTGAACTATACCTCTAGACAGCGCTATGAGCTGTATTCAAAGTGTAATATTGATATCTAAAACAATAAGGATTTTTTTTTTAAAAAAAGGCTCTTCGTCTTTTATAAAATATAGAAAAATAAAACATAGTCTCAATTTGCCACTTACAGAAACTTTAATGAAATTTTTAAACTCAAGAGAAAGGACCTCTTGGCATGTGTGCCTTGCACTGATGCTGGCTTCTCATGCACATGTAGTGAGATCAATATTGTCTCACGGGCACTTAAAGGATCATGGATTGGACTGGTAAAATCAACTACTTTACATGCTCAGATGACTTCCATTATTGGATGTATCCAAGTACCCAAAAGCACCTGAATCAGCATCAGCATCAGCCCTCTTAAGAACTCTGCGTACTCATAGTGATATGGTTGGAATGGGAGGAAAAAAGATAGCAAAAGATTAAAAATAAAGACTTACCTGAAAAAATCTACATAGGAAAACAATAGCAAAGCAGATAATTTGAAAGCAACCATTATGTTTTCAGGCTTTGTCCTATAAACTGGACTAATCTTATGCACTCAGAAATGCAAAATAAAGCACAAAAGGTGCACATTCTCATTTAATTTTTGGTGAACAGACAAGATGCTATTTGTGATGTAGTCCTTCCACTTGAAAGGAGGACCTGTTTCCTAAAGAGATGCAGAAGGGATCATCTCCACTGGATTAGCCCATCCTCACAAGTGCTTCTAGAGTGCATTATAACAGAGATTCTGTCTCACTTGCACAGGTCACTCCTTACCTTTTCATAGGTAGGAGACTGACTGTATTTACACTTATATTGATTGTAAGTGTTAATGTAATTGAACACAAATTGCCAATAGCTTTTCTATCAGCCAAGTCAGAATATTAACAACAGAACAACACGGGATTCCTAAAGCATTGGGAAACCCAGAAAAAAACAGCAACAAATTCCAAGTATGTCAAAGATTATGCTGCACTACTTCCAAGTGCTTTAGAATTTGATTTTCTACATACAGGGGATTTTAGATCTACCTTTTCTCTTTTAATTCATGGCATATAGAATGGCTTAATGCAAACTGAGTCAGAGACAAATATATTTCAATAACCTCCTGGGACTTACATAGGTCTTGGCACGACTCTGACTATGTGGCTGCTGGCAAGTTGACTTCAGTCAGGGTAATATTTATAGAGAAAACTTTAATTAGGTATTTCATGTAATTGGCATGAACATACCTTCTGCAGAGCAGCCTGATTAGTCGTAAATAAACATTGCATTACTGCTGAGGGTAATAGATGAATACTGTTTTTTACCAGTACCAAAGCTTGTTGACTTGAATAGATCATGATGATAACATTGTTTTAATGAACTGGAGCTGCCAAGGCAAAGTAGAGGACAGTTTGTGTCATAAAGCTATAGCCCCAACATTTTAGATCATGATCATAGATGACACATAAGCATTTGAGATGACACAAAATACGTCCCTGAGCTTCCTTTGCAATTGGGCAAACAGAAATTTATAGAGACTTACGTAGGTGTAATTGAAGTTTGATAGTTAACCTTTTTGCAGAATAATCACAATTATATATGCAGATCTGATTTGCTGCAATGTCCTAAGGGAAGATTATTACAGTTATTGCCAAACTGACTGTACGTTTATAATGCCATCTGACAGTCAGAGACTGGAAGTCAAATGTTGTTTCTCAGTCCACAGGAGTATTCTAGTTCCATATGAAGAATTACATTAACTAGAATTTGTGTTTAATAAGCAGTTTTGTTTTAAGACTGTCGCGGTTTCAGCCAAACCCACCAAACCCTGAGCGACAGATGCCCCCCACCCCCCTCCCTTTTCCCCCCTTTTGGGTAAAGAGAGGAGAGGAAGGAGGTAAAGAGATTCAAGAGTTTCAGAGCCCAGCTAGCTAGGAGAGGCCTAGCTAAGAAAGCAAAACTGTAAAACAGAAAATTGGTTCATTTTACCTCAAACCAGGACATTGACACTAAAGATACAGATTTTTCTTTGTTTCATAATTATATATACACATATGTATACACAGGTGTTACGAAGCTATATATACACATAATTCTCTATAATTATGCAATTAAAAATGTATGTGTGGGTACCATATGTACATACATTTCCATTTTTAAAAAAAAAAGAGATTTTTAATTCCTGAGCGCTTGTGAACATTGGCATATGAACTTTGTGATAAAAGCAACAGCAACAATCTTTAAAACTCATTAGAATTAGAAATTAAATCCTCTCACTAAGGTTACAATAGTTTGCTGTATAAAAGGCTATATGGGAACTAGAGTGGAAAAGGTGGAATTCTAGATAAGAAAATGCTACAAGTAATAGATACTATGAAAATTTTAATGAAAATGGCACCCATCCAAGTGTGTATGCAATCGAGTTTGGGTATACCTATCAATTATAGACACTTTAATATTGTTGGCTACTAACAAACTATCATTATTAACAATAAATACATTTAAAATCTTTATTACAGATACAACAGAAAGAAAAAATCATGCATAAATTTTACCCTTATCTGTAAAGTTTTCTCTTCAGAATTCTTTTCTCTTGTTTTCTGGGATGGTTTTTGTAGACAACACCAGAGGGTAATAATCACTCTTGTTCAAGGAAAAGTGAGCTGCTCAAGGAATGATGAGAAAATATTTTGAGCTTTTGTTAGTGGAGCTTAATCCTATTTTCCTGAAGATGAAACAAGATAGAAATACCCAAAAAGGGAGAGAAAAGAGCAGGAAAGGTAAAAAACACTGGTGTACAGTCTCTTTAATGACATCTTTGCTGGATAATGAGACACTGGATATTTTGGACAGTCTTATGACTTTCAGTGAACTTAATGAAAAGCATTCTTTTCATTAATCTTTAACTGTAGACAAGATTTTCTTACTGACTTTCTTCTACCTTCTGACAAAGTAGTTCCTGTTATTTGCTTTTGGTGACTTACTCATTTTTCTAAACTCAAAATAATTATTTCTGCTGCCTTTAAAAAGTTCCATGTTTCTTTTTGGTGACTTTACAGAAAAAAATGCAGTTGTGAAGATTATTTACAACATAATCATAGAATCATAGAATGGTTAGAGTTGGAAGGGACCTTGAAGATCATCGAGTTCCAACCCCCCGGCCATGGGCACCTCCCACTAAAGCAGGTTGCTCAAAGCCCCATCAAGCCTGGCCTTAAATACTTCCAATAATGGTGATTGGTAATTAATCTAATCAGATTTACAAACCAAATGAGCTTTTTCCTATTTTAAACTTCATTTTGATCACAAAACTCAGCCTAAATCCAAAATTCTGTATGGTCTCCACCGTTGTCTGTTCCCTCCCCTGGCCTCTCAAGGAGCCTTCCTTTACCATTTTCTTACTGTACCATTGCTTCTGAGCCTGAAGTCCATCTTCTTGCTATAAGACCATATTTGATATTGGTCTTTTTGCCCAAGAAAATATTTTGTCAATAGATGAGAAACACAGGCAGTAGTGTGGAAAAATAGGCTAGGTTTTTTTTTTTTTTTTCCTGAGAATATTAATTTCAGTGAAATGCACTAGAAGTTGGTAAATACACAGGGCTTCAGACACAGTTTATTACTACAGTCCAGCCCGCAGCAGTTAAAGGTATAAACAGTTGACAATTGTTTTCCTACGAAGAACAAAGAGAACTGAGCATTACTCATATATTTGCTGAAGGAAAGCTTAGTAAGGATGAAGAATCCAAACAGAAGACAAAACCAGGACATGAATTCACAGCAGATTCAAGCTCATCTGGGTTCAGCTTTAGCCAGATGCTGTTCATCCATGGGCTGACCTTTTATGTGCTCTAAGCCATTTTGCCAGCAAGTGCAGAGTCACACGAAATGCAAAGCAAAGAATGACGATGTGCAACCCAGCCTGCACAGTTTGCAAACCTCAGCTACTGGCTGTATATGAATTCTGAAAAGGGATGGAGAGAACAGACACCCATTCCACAAACGGAAGGCTGCACACTAGAAGTACAGCTCCTGATTATTAATCTTTATACGCAGAACTTGAACAACATACCTTTTCCCCCCTCCACCCCAAACAACAGTAATTTCTTCGAGTAATACTTCAGTAATTTCAACGGCAATAGCAATCTGGAATGACACTGAAGACTAAAATTTAGTTGATATAAGCCATCGATGCAGAAGTGATCAAAAGGAAAAGCACTGACTGTGTAGGAAACAAGAGAAATTCTGTGACCTGAATTTTAAAAATCTTTTCTTCTATTAGCTATAATAGTTATTTTTCTTTCCTCACCACTGTCTCAAAATGTGACTGTGCACTCTGTAAAAGAACATCATGCAGTGGTCATAAGTATTCTGGAAAGAATATAACATTTTCTTCTTGAACATCTCTGCAGAACTCCAACTGATGCCCACTGATGGAGATTACCTTTGCACTGTTGTGCTGATGAGCCTGCCCAGCAGATGCACCAGGGGAACCGCTATCTCTGTTCCCAACATTTGCTTAGTTACACCTATCACAACAGTTTGCCAATGTAGCTGAGGAGCTCCTTCCACCCAAAAGTCCACTTTATAAAATTCTATAAAAACTTCTAAGGACATCTTCCAGTTTCACTGGTCTTGCAGTAAATTAATAGAGCTTTAAAGGCATCTTATATAACGGTATTTCTGAAGAAACTGGTTTTACTCTACTGCTCACTCAGCTGGCTTGTAACCACTATTTATGGAACAGGCATAGAGTGATAGCTGTTAATCTGTACCACTGTTTCTCCTGATCATCTTGCTAAGCATCTGAATTTCAAGTAAGATCATGTAGGAGAATAAGAGCTGATTTAATGTCAGAGTGTAAGTACCATAGAATAATAGTTACCACACAGTAATGCATTTTGCTTATTCTTTCTTTTTTTTTTTTTTTTTTTTTTTTTTTTTTTTTCGGGAAAAAATTTTAAANTTCTTCAGGAAAACATTATAAAAATACTGAAAACTTTTTTTTTCTTTTACTAGATTTGTTACATTAACATGTATGAAATAATCTAATTTTAATTATGATAAATTATTAGAGCTTACTATTCAATCTATTACTTGCTCTTTGTAAGTGTCATGGGGAAAAAAAATAAGGTGCTGAACTTAGAAACATTTGCAGGCAAAGCTTTTGCCAAACTAGAAACAACAAGTTCTATTCTTGTTTTAAAGTAAATTTAGAAGACACATTTGTATAGCAACTGGTAGATAGTAAAAATCACAAATTCATCTTACAGTTTTATCCTTTCTTCTATGGTTACCAATAAAACATACAAAATTTTACAGGACTTTTTCTCTTTCTGGTTTTTTTTTTTGTTTTTTTTTTTTCCCCCACTGCCAGTTTGTTACACAGGTTGCACATATACAAAGTACAGAGGAGAAGTTCTAAATAGATATCAATATATAAAGCACTTATTAGAAAGAAATCAAAGCTTTGGTGCAGGGAGTCCCATACCTCTCTGATGAAGACATNGGTGCTGAACTTAGAAACATTTGCAGGCAAAGCTTTTGCCAAACTAGAAACAACAAGTTCTATTCTTGTTTTAAAGTAAATTTAGAAGACACATTTGTATAGCAACTGGTAGATAGTAAAAATCACAAATTCATCTTACAGTTTTATCCTTTCTTCTATGGTTACCAATAAAACATACAAAATTTTACAGGACTTTTTCTCTTTCTGGTTTTTTTTTTTTGTTTTTTTTTTTTTTCCCCCTTCCCATTTTTTTCAANTGTTACACAGGTTGCACATATACAAAGTACAGAGGAGAAGTTCTAAATAGATATCAATATATAAAGCACTTATTAGAAAGAAATCAAAGCTTTGGTGCAGGGAGTCCCATACCTCTCTGATGAAGACATTCCAAATTGAAGTGCTGGCAGTCACATGGAGAAATGACAAATCACATTGTTCACTACAGTACAGAATCAGCTGGCCAAATCCCTGATCAGATTTGAACACAGTCTGGTCTCCCAACATCAGATTCAGTGAAGAGCCAATATTTACTGCAAAGTTCCTGATTTTAACCCCATCGAGAGACAATGTCAAAGTATTGACCATTTCACTAAGTGTCTTAAATGTTGATTCTGTTGCTCAAAAATATGTTTTCATTTATGACACACAATTTGTCCAAAATGATGATCTTATTTGCATGAAACACATCTTTTTAAAAAAATGAAACAAAACAAACAAACAAACAAAAACAATAACGAAAAATACCCACACCAAAACCAAAACACATCAATCTATTTCCTTTAATGTGAGCTTTAATACAGGATTTACATCTTTTCTCTATTGCTTTTCCCAATTTTTTTCATTAATAGGTTTTTAAAAAGCTTATTAGCACTTTACCATTGTCTATTCCTGCAATGATCAGCTGGTAATAATTTGCCAGATAATTTGAAACTAAGGTCCAAGTTTTGACTCCAGTCTCTTCTTTAATGACAATTAATTCCTTTCTACTGTCATATGCCAAATAAACACTCTTTTTCTTTTTTCACTCAAGTTTTAGTTTAAGCTAACAATGTATAAGGCAGCATTTTCTTTTACTAGTATCATGCTGTAAACAATTTTTTTCTTTTTTTTTTCATGGTACCCAATTGGCATGAGAGGAATTTTCCTGCCATAAGTTCACTGGGAGTATTATTTACCGATACCATTTTCCGTCTAGCAGTTATAATCTTCTAATCATTATTTTTAATCATTGAAAGCAAGCAGGCACACAGAAATATGCATTTAAATGGTGCCTGTTCTCCTTTTTCTATCAGTTGTCTTTATCTGTATGCTGGTACATAGACACTTACAAATGAGTCTGTGTGGAAGCAATTGGTCTTTGACTGATGCTCGGATGCAGCAAAGACACTCCTGCATAATCAGAGAGAGAAGAGTTTCTCCCTTCTAAGCTTGCAACAGGGAAAGGGAATTCACAGCTGAGGGGAGCTGAATACAGCTCTTCTTATCTTAGTCAGAAACACTCTCTTCTAAACTGCCTGACTGAGTTTCACCATACCAGTAAGTTTCAGGTAACTATATCCCAAAATCAAAGCTCAATTATTGCAGCTGCAGTGTGAAGAGTTGCTTTGCAGTCCCAAGTCAATGAGAGTGGGTGCTATGAGGAGTGACAGATAACTGAGAAGCTGAAAAAAAAAAACCAATAACAAACAGATCAAGTTTCAAGACCAGCATGTTGATCTAGATCAAGCCATTTAAAGTGGGCTGAAGAGAACACTTTTGTTATTAGTTTTCAGAGTCCTTTATTCTTGTTCTCTTTAATCCCTAAAACTGTCACATCATCATAAATTAAGCCTCCTGAAAAACAAATGTAGATTTAGGAGTCTGCCGTATCACCCAGTCTCCTCTGACTCTCCTTTTCTGAAATTGGGGTTGCCAATGTTATCTGATGACATTTCGTAAACAGGTCAGAGCAACAGAACCAGAGGTGAAAACCAGAAAAGACACCTTTTTGCTGTGCTGAAATACTGTGGTCCTCTGACATTCTGATTTTTGAAAATATATCTGGGGGCAAGAGTTGTAGAGCTACACACATACATCATCAGTATAAGAATTGATTTTGTACTGACAGAAATTAAGTCTTGGTGATTTCAGACAGCTTCAAGACTAAGGAGATACAATTTGAGGTCACAATTTTGGATTTCAGCACTAAATGTCTGCATGAATCCTGCTTCAGGTATCTTAATCCTTTACAATGTCTGGCTCCTGATCCTATTTGCTTTGCAAAGACTTGCACCAGTTTAAGGATAGGGGGGTTTGCCACCTTTCTAATCAGAAGCGTAAAACATTTTTATTAAAGAAAATCTGTCCCAGACTGACAGCAAAATAGTCAGCAGAACACAAATGGAGACAGAGACAAAAAATAAACGTGGCTGGAGAAGGAAAAGGAGACACAAGAGAGAAAGAGAAAAGAAAGAATCCATATTATACATCCAAATCTAGTGTTGTTAAGTTCAGTGGTGAAAATACCTCTCTTTGATTTATTCTGGTCAGGATGTCTTTCAGAACAAGGTTGATGATCAGACATGGTGAGAGTAGCAGCTAGAAATGCAAAACTCACTGTCTTGGGTTCACCCATCCCTGTAGCACTATCATTAAGTGAAGGTCTATAAGAAGTAGAAAGCCTATTATTTTGTACCTCAGTTTGTCACAAGAGTTTTGATCCATGTATGTGTAGTTGTTCTTCTTGCTCATCTGACATAATTCTAAATATAGACTTCAGAATGGGCAGATTTAGTCCATCTGTAAACCCTTGTTGAATATTAACACTTTTCTCTTGAGCTAAGTTGGACCTCTGTTTCCTAGGATAACTTGCCAAAATTCTACATATTTCTCAGCATCTAAGCATATTTCTACCATTTAGTAACTTGAACTGTTGCAGAGTATTACACTGGAGTCCCCATAGTTCATGCCAGAGACTCTTAAATATCTTTCCAAGAGTAAACATGGCCAAATAAAAAAGAGAAGTCCTTCCCATTACAAAGCCAGCTGGCAGATGACAAGCTTCTCTAGACAGAAAAGAACAAGACACTAGAGGAAAAAATATTAGATTTTCATCTTCCACTAGATTGTTGAGGCTAATGTAAATCAGAATATGGAAGTCTGGTTAGAGTCAATCGGGAGCTCAGTGGGTAGCATTTTTGCTTCAAATCAGTTTTATGGCCGAGAAAAAGGCATAGTAAGCTACCAAAAAAAAAAAAAAAAAAAAAAAAAAAAAAGGTGCTCATTCATTTGAGACCTTTTTTTTATATCTGCAGTTATGGCAGTTTTAGGAAATAACCATTCCGCATTCATGCAAAAAGCTCTCGGGCAGATTTAATCAACTTGAGCACCTCAGGAAGTAGCTCTGGGCCCTGCTAAAGTTGATGAGCCCACTTATCTTTCTGAAATGGTGTATTTCAGTCTTTATAGACCAAATTCTATTCAACCCTCCTGCAGCAGCTGTGCTAAACCTCAAAGGCCTCTTCGTCTTTCATTTGAAGCTCCTGTTTTAAATTGCCTGGTCTACCTGCATAGCTTAGTATTCCTCCAGATCTTAACACTGCTTAATGTAATGCGATGTGATGCTAATGTCAGCTTGAATCCCTGCTAAAAACAAATGACAGTTTTTGGGACAGCCCAGGAATTAGAAATGGTAAATAAATATTCTGCTGTCAGCATGTCTCTACATCAGGTTGATCAACAGCCAGCTGATCTGGCCTTTCCCTGCTGGTGTACTCTGAATAGTGGCAATTTTGCTTTCACGTTTTAATAAGACTAGCAAACATCATCAAGGGGGCTAGGGCTTTGAAATGGTAAATATTCAGTCTCATGCAAGATGTTATCCTTGGATAAAACAAGATCAATACTGTGCATCTGTAGGGACAAATCAAAACAATTCGCTCTGGAAAAACTATTTAGGTGATATAAATAGTATTCTTCTTGCCAAAGGAAAATTTAGTTAGTTACTGGACTCCATTGCAATGTTTTGTTAGCAGTAGATTTACTTTAACTTGGCCATTCTTAACATCACTCAAGCAGTTAGAATAATTTAATAGTATGGAAAAAAAACATAAATTGATCAGAGGAATGTAGCTTCCTGACTGACAGAAATTACCTCTAAACTTTGAGGCTTACTTGCAGAATTTGTAATTCATGACTGATTTAAATCAATGGTAGTACACTGAGACTCAGTGAAGATAAGCTATTTTGTGATCAACAGATACGTTTTTAGACCACAACTCTCATTCATGAAGATGAATGGCCGAATTTTATCCTCCTGTGATAAGGAATGTACTGTTTCCATAACCATCCTCAGTCCTGGAGGACTTCAAGAGGGAAAGTGGTCTTCTCGGTACAGTCATGCCATATGATATTTCTCCCATGACTCTTTCATAGTCCAAATAAGATGTTTCGAGTTTCTAAACGCTTGCACAAAGTTTAATTCTCAAAGTAAATTTCAGGCATAACTAGGAGTCTGTACAAGATTGTCCTTGGGAACAGACCAGGTTCCAACAGACCCACCACAGGACACAGGTGAGACCATCAGACACACTGATGGCATCTCCATGAAAATGTATTTTGAAAAGGGTAGAAAACACCACACAGGCAGTGGAGCAGGGAACAAACAAGTGAGAAACAGCAGTGAGAACACCAAGGCCAGAAGAAAAAGAGGTGGAGGTGCTCCATGGTGGACCAGGTACTCCTGGAGAACTGCTGCCCTTGGAGAGCCCAAGATGGAGCAGGGGGGGAAATGTGAGGAGGAAGAAGCAGGAATAAGGAACCACTGCTTCCTGATGGTAACCAGCCACTCCTCACCTTCCTGCACCACTTGGTGGTGGAGAGGAGGAGTCTGGAATGAAATGAGGATGAGGCTGGGAAAGGAGGAAGGAAAGATGCTTTAATGTTTTTCTTTTTGTTTCTCCTACCCAAATCAGTAATTAAATATTTATTTTCATTTGCAAAAAGCAGCTGTAGTTTATTTCGCCTGCGATAACAACTTGCAAGGGAACTTCTTGTCTTTATCTTGGCCCGTGGGCTTTCAGACTCCTTTTCCTGCTATTTTTACACCCTTCAGTAAGCTGAGGAGGGGAGAGTGAGTAAGCAGCAAGGAGGGTATTTAGCTTCTGGCCAAGGCTAACCCACCACAGACAGAACCATTTTTCAAGAGGTACTAGAAATAGAGGGGGCGCATTTTACCTGCCGACTAAGAATAGCTAGATAGATACTTAACCACAGCAAAGGAAAAACATTTCAAAGGAGCTTACTAGCATTTCCACAATACAGGTACCAGAAATATCATGTCAGGAAGGCTGTTCTGCAGATCAATAATAAAGCTTGGCCATGCTGCAATGACAAGAGCTGTCACTTTCCAAAGCAATATCCTCACAGCTTGATTCACTTGTGTAAATGTCACCAAGACTAAATTTCTGTGCTTCATTTTGTTTCCTTGCTTATAAAAACTCCTGACAGAGATATGGGAACAATCTGCTTATGTCAGATGTCTCCATTGTAGGATTGCAGTAATTCTCCAGAGTTCCAGTTTCCAGATATACAGAATGTTCTTCTTTCTAGCTCAGAAAGAGCAAGATTGTTATTCTAGCACAGCCCAAAGAATGGGATAGTACACATACCAAATCCCCTCTGGATGGCGCTTTGGTTTAGAAACATCTTTAGCTGACCAGAGGGTAATTTAGTAAAATTATGACTCAGCCATCCTGATTACTAAGTAGAAGCAGTCCCAAACCTCTGTAGTCTGCTTTGTCTCTGACAAACAAATCTACTATTGTGATTAAAAAATTATTTGTTAAGAAGGAATTTCAGTAGAATTTCTTGAACCCTCTTGACAAAGAGAAGCCTCTGCAGCAGTTGGGATTCTTTCCCTTCAGATGTGTATATATGAAGTTCTTTACTTTCCCAAAGGTTTGAACAATTGAAGCAGAAAAAAAAAAAATCTAAATGTGATGAAGATTCAGCTTAAACCTCTTGGTAATATCCAGCAGAACTGTAAACAAGATTATCCAAACCCCACTGTTTCAATTGCAAAGGAAGATTTGCTTAGTATTTCATTACATTTCCATATTTTCTTTTGTCTGTTTACTCTGTGAACTGGAGAATTAAAAAAAAAAAATTAAAAAAATCATCTACTATCAGCTTACAGAGAGACTTCAAAGCAAACCCTGTAAGATCAAATCAGTTCTCTCTAACCCCATAATTTATCATCTTCTGTAGAAGCCAAAGGCCTAACCCAACTGAATCTTTCATTCAGGTCCTACACAATTGATTGAGGCTTTCTAATTAGTTCTGCAGATGTTCTTGCACCAGGCTTAGTCTAAGTAATTGCCTAGAAGCACAGGTCCAAACAAGAGTTGGTAATTTTGGATGAGCTTAGCTCTCCACAGAGACACAAGCCATTTCTGAGCAGCCAACCATATATGGCCTCCAAGACTCTGCTGCTTGGAGGTGAGACATGGGGGAAAATAAGTTGTCATTTAAAGTTGATTAAACTAAATAACTTCCAACTTATCCTTGCTGTAAGTTCTATAACATGATCCACAAAGAAAGATCCCTTGGCTCTTAAGTTTCACAAAGATTTGTGAAAATCTCTGAGAGAAGCCTACATTTCATGAAGAAATGTCATTAAAAGATGTTAACACAACTGTTACTGGCTACCTGCATGGCAGGAGTTGTCAGGCTTCAATAACTTCCTACTTAGGAGAAATCTCTGGCAAATCTGTGATTTGACCATTTCACATCTAGAAAGGGTTTAAGAAGATTACACACACACAGAGCAATGACACAGAGTCATATCTCAGGGTCTTACCTCCAGCCAATTCTTATCAGGCCATTCTGCCTCAAGAATGGGTCATTAGCAAAGATAAATCACTGGACACCTAGTGCATGACAGAAGCTCCTAAAAACTGGAAAGTCATGTGGAATGCCATGTCAAAGACAGATCATACATTGAGAAGAGCTTTTTGTATTACCGGAAGAATGATGTGATAACCTCTTCCACAGAATAAAGTGTGTTTACATTCAAAGTGTAGCATGGAGAATAAACGAGAGGAGTTGGAGATGTGCACACCTGCAGGGCTATCATTGGCATCACAGACACATGGTGGGATGGCTCATATAACTGGAATGTTGAATGGAAGGATGAAGGCTCTACAGAAAGGACAAGCAGGGGAGACAAGTGGGGAGTGTCTTGCCCTTTATGTCAATGAGTAGCTGCAGTGCATGGAACTCCTTCCGGGAGTGGGTGAGGAGCCAACTAAGACCTTATGGGTCAGAATTAGAGGAAAGGGGGAGGTGACATGACAGTGGGAGTCTGCTACAGGCTACCTGACCAGGATGACGGAGCAGCTGATGCCCTCTCATCACAGAGTGTACAGCAAGCTCACTACCCTGGACTTCAGGAGACCAATTTTGGTCTCTTCAGGGATCTGATTGGCAGAGTGCCATGGGATAAACCCCTGGAAGGAAAAAGAGACCAAGAAAGCTGGCCAATATTCTACATCACCTTCTCCAAGCTCAGGAGCCATGAACGACAATAAAAAAGAAGTTAGGCAAAAACATCAGGAAGCGTGCATGCATAAACAAGATTCTCCAGGACATTCTCAAATAGAAAAAGCAAGCCTGCAAAGGGTGGAAACAAAAATGAGTGGGCTAGGAGGAACATGGAGATAACATGTCTGCTACAGCACCATTCCTATGAAGACAGGCTGAGAGAGTTGGGGCTGTTCAGCCTGGAGAAGAGAAGACTCCAGGGAGACTTTATAGCAGCCTTCCAGTATTTGTAGGGGTCCTACAGGAAAGATGGAGAGGGAATGGAGCTATAGGAAGAGGGGGGGGTAATGGATTTAAACCAAAAAAGGTAGATTTAGATTAGATCTTAGGAAGAAATTCTTTAACCTTAAATGGGTAGTTGCTGTCAAACATTCCCATTCATAGCAAGGAGGTGATGAGCACTGAAATGCAAGCTTAAAGTAAGATATTGAAATTATGGCTCAGAACAAAAAAAAAAAAAAATCTTTCTACAGAACTGTATGGAAAATGGTTTAAAAACAGACAGCTGTAAGAGATACAAACTGGTAAGCAGGAACTCCAGGTAGCCTCCTACCATTTTTTTGTTTATTATTTCAATAGCATTGAAAACTAAAAATTAAAAAGCATATATTTAATGATTGACGGGTTACTAATAAGCTTTGGATATTCTGCAAGGAAACCTTCAGGAGTCTTTCTTTTTTGTGGTCAGCCACATATACAGATAAATTATTCCGTTCACAGTAAAACGTCTGCCACGCTACTTCCACTAGGTTTTAAGAATAGGAAAATTAAAATCTTTGTATGGTGTTTTCAAAAGTATATTCTCCATTTTCATTCTGTTCTGTTATATGAATCTGTTCCCACATTTCTGTCCAGTGTCTGAACATGGTCTTCTTCATATACAACTATATGAACCTTCTTCATATACAACTATATACAACCTTCTTTCTTAATGACAGCTTCACTGTGTCAGTGGCATACAGCTATTCTGGAAGGAAATTCCTTCAGGAGGAAGCACATGTAGATCCTAAATTCTGAGAATAACATCCAGTAACAGAGAGAATACCAGTAAATTAGCACTGGCATCAAGATTATGTATATTGCCTATAGTATTTGCTATGCAAAAATAATTGAATCTTCAAATTCTTGTAGAAGTCTTTGATGCATTTCTATTTTCTATTCTTTAAAAAAAAAAAGAATAAAGCAAGAAAAGATAGTTGATGAAGTCAACTATATTCTATAGTTCTCAGTCTATAATTCAAAAAGTCAAGAGCATATTAGACAGATGAGACACAGAAAATAAAATAATCTGTATTCATGGAAGCACTACAGCCTGCAGCTGAACTTACAATTTATCTAAGACAGCTCTACGCCCACTGCTCACTGTTTTGGGGAAGTGCTTTCCCATTGCCCACCTGTTGCTGCATGTGCAGTTAATAAACATTTTGGTACCATAAGTTTTAAGCCACCTCTTTGACAGTGTCTCCAAATGAGGGGCTTCTTCCCTACCTACCTCTAAGTTCTGATAAGAGCTCTGCTCAGATGTAAGTCTGAACATGACAGTGTAACATGAACTGGAGTTTCAAAAGTATTGAGAGGCAATTCAGAAGGAAAGAATTGGTCCCATGTGAATATATAAGGTTAATTAAAATACTGGAAGTAGAGGTTTTCTCTCAACTAGACCACTGATTAGTCTGATATAAGAAAACTGTTCTCATCCACAGCATTGAAGAGCTCTCAGAGAACACAGAGTTCCAAATATAATTCAAAACCCAAAGAAAGATGACTCTGAAAAAGAGCTCTTTTAGCTTATCATAAAGAGGATTAGGTTATATGACAGAATAAAATGTCAAGTTCCCTTCCAAGTAGAAGGCATTGGCTACTCACAGGTTCATTAGTTCTACAGATACAAATATTACAAATATAATTTAAACCACATCATTTACAGAGAAAATCAGCAACAATGAAAAAACAGTGAGAAAACTGGAACTTTTTTCTATGTTACCAAGTTAAATGTTCCCATCTCCATTTTCTGTGGTTTTGGTCATGAACAGATACTCTTTTGAAAGCTTGATGCAGTCAGACTTATATTTTGGATTCTATGTTCCTATATGAAATGTACCACTTTATGATATACGGTAGGTCATACCAGATAATCTTCTGGAATCTCCTCAATATCCTCAGACAGCAATAAGAGCAACATCTCTATGTTCTGGAAAGCAATACCTAAAAGAACATAAACCTTCCAGCAATAAGTATTATTTCAATCTCAAACAAAAACCAGTCCTCACCAGTTATTTATCCATGTTATTCACTGACTATAGATTTTATCTATTTAAAGTATCCTTCTTAAGCAACTTCCTACTTCATTAGACTAAAAGTGACTTTTCTATCTGTCCTAGAACAGTGAGTATACCTTTAAGGTACTTCCACCCATGAAAAAGAAAAAAATGATCTTTGTAAGAGGAAAAAAAAAAAAAAGAAGATACATTTTTTCTGGGAAAAAAAATGTGCCATAGTCTTGGTAAAAGGAAAATTAATGACTCCATCTTAAAAACAAGTTATGTAATTAGTCTTTAGTTCTGAACTGAATCAGAAAGAAAAAATGTGCAGCCTTTTTTACTATACCTCAGATATCTCTCTGCTTCAAGTCAGGCCAGAAATTTATTTCCTCAAGACTCTTCACAGCTTTGAAGTAGAAGATACTGGATATGGCTTTCATTTTCTGAGTCCTGAGTTTGTAATCAGGCAGTTGTTCAACTCCAAACTTTCAGAAGGCACCTACTCAGAACCTTGCTGATAAACGTAACTTTGTATGCACTATAAATAAAAGAAAACATTTTTAAACAGTGAGAGCTAGTAACTTCTAAACAGAAGGTTTTGCGCAGTTGATTCGCTAGCGTATTCCCTGTTTTTTAAGATAATTGGTATAAATTATAGGCCCTGAACATCTCCTCCTTCATTAATGAAGGGCTAATTCCTTGCTTATGCAATTGATAGGGAAAAAAAAAATTCCTAGTGCAAAAGCTATTGCCACTGGTGTTTTCAAGTAAGTCCAGCTCTTGACCTTGTGTCACTTTCTGCAGATGACCCTTTCCATAGGACTCTGTGCGCCTTCACATGGTGCACAGGATTTGGGAGTAGAGCTCCCTCGGGTGACTGCATGAGTGGGTACCACTTCTCTAAGGAAAGGGACCAGCTTCTGTCCCAGGAACACCACAGTCACATTGCCACATCTCTACAGTCTAACTTTAGCGTAGAGCAAGCATCCCTAGTTCTGATGTTTGCTATATCAGCAGTAATTTGAGGGCGTGTGCTGTATAGACCTCCTAGCACAATTTCTAACTGAAATTAGTGAGATTCTTGTCAAACACCGAGATCAAAACTGGCAAATAATAAAAAGTCATATTTGACTGGGTTTTTTTACTTCATAAGACATTTCTAAACAAGACAGAAAGACAGATATGTATTCAAAATAATTAAAATTTTTGAGAATAGCTTATTTATTAATGAAGTAGCTCTAAAGATATTTTTATTTCATTCCTTTCCTCCCTAGCTTATTTTCCTTCCTTTCCTCACTCCTCTTCATTCCCCAGCAGTCGAAAGCAACATTTGAAACATTTCCCATGAAATTTCTCTACAAAGTTCCTCACCTCTCCCCAGAGAAGTTCTGAACAGTTCAGCTGTCAAGTTTAGTTTATACCTTTATCCAACAATTTAAAGCAACTACACACAGTCCCTTAAGGTACAGGAAATACCTTCCATCAGTTCCAGCCTTTGGATCTTGATATTCTCTCCTTCTACAACCAATTCTTACCTCATATCTCTCTTAGCAGAGCTTTCTCTGTTCCTCCTTGGCACAGTCTCAGAAACCCCTTCTTACGCTGTTTGTAAACTTTCATATAACCTTCCTGGTTATACTGCTGTAGCTTTTTCTTAAGTCCATGCAAAGAGACAAAAAACTTATCTCTGCTTCTGCTCTTCCTGTAGAGGAACTTGTGTCTGGGAAGGAGAAAACATAGAGAGCAGTCTCTACCTTTCTCAGTCATTCTTCAAACTTTTTAAACAGAAAGAGCAGAAAACTGTCTCATTCCCTTTTCCTTTGCTTTCTGTAAAATAACCGTTCGTATCTCGTACAGCTCTTATGCTTTCCCAGCTTTCATGATGACAGCCACTACACTAAACATATTTTTTTGAGTAGTCTCTTGCACCAAGACTGTGCTGGCTATCACAAAGATCACAAAGGGATCAGCAAATAAAATCAGTAAAATGACCAGAACAAAGTTTTATGGTAACAAAGGTTCCACATTAGCAATATTGTGGTATTTCACATTATTTGGTTTTCATGTTTAACCAGGGAAAAAAGAAAAGTTGTAGACTGCAATTCTTTTTCTGTGCTATTTAAGATTTTCAAGATGCAGTTTACCTCAGACAGTTTGAATAGGCTTTAACCAGCCTTTCCCTGATCCTAACATTCTTTGCTCTTTAGATAGATTTCCCAGCAGCTAATCCTACAGTTCTCAAACTTTTATGCCTTGAAGACTAAACCATCTGACAATGGATTGAAAGGTATAGCGTCTTCCACTCCCATTTAAAGTTTTGTTTAGTTCCTTCCCTGCTTGGATCTTCCTGCTTCCCATTGCTTTCTAGGGAATGGCCCTGCAGCAGGAAACTGTGAAGGTCTATCTGGGTAGCCGAAGGAGCAAGGAGGCATCCTCAGTTTCCATCTCCCAGTGAGAGTGTCTCCAGGTAAAATATTGCCTTCATATGACATTTCCTAAAGGAATAACGACTATTAAAATGCAGTTTTAATATACCTCACAGAAGACTGTAATTCCTCTTCTGGACTCATGAATCATGAACTAGTGGTTTATTTTCAGTCTAAATTATCAGCTAGTTATTATTTCTCAGGCAAGCAATAATTCCTTTCGTGAGGGAAAGCTTTCAAAGGGAATATTTAAATCGAGAACACAAAGGGTTTAGAAACACAAAGCAAAGAAAGGTTAATCTCAGTTTAGTGCAAGCTTCCTCCCTTCTCTAACCAGTCAAGAGACCCAAGTGGTTAGAAAGGCCTAGAATACAGACATTTTCATTTACCCCTCTGCTATAATCCAGCTAAAATATACTGTTGTGAACCTGACCAACTGGTATTTTAAGGCAGCAGTCTGAAAGCAAGATGGTCACAGGCAAGATAAAACAGAAAGGCAGAGAAACAGCAGTGCTAGTGAAAGTGATGCAAACTAATGAAGAGAAACACAACTTGCCCAGGAGAACAGTAAATTAGATGATTTTGGGTTAGATGATAGCACTAGCCAGCAAGTACTCTGCAGAATAAATTTTACAAGGGAAGTTACTCTAATATTTTTCACCAATCAGGAAGGATACAGATATTCTCACAGATATTAATTTCAGGTTTCATTCTGAAGTACTGCACCAACCAGCCCTGAAAGAATGCCAATACAGACTGTGGGGTTAATGTGGAGGGAGAAAGATAGTAGTAGCCTTCCTCCCCTTGGCCCATTAATCTCTGAGCAGAAGGCATGGCTGCCTTTCTCCCAAGAAGCAGGAGACTGGAGCGATGCCAAGAAGTCTGTGTGTTGTTTTTTAAAGCTTCCTGTTTCCCTGCTGAGATGCTGGAAAGACTCACGCTGAGTAGAGCAGCTGATCAATAATGCTATGTGTACAACACCAGGCTGATGTGCCTGCAGCACACCAGCAGCCTTGGGCTGGACACCTGGGGAGCTGCCCAGAACATGCTGATAGTCCACCTGTGGGCCACCTGCTCATAGAAATCACCAGACGAGCAGCAGGGTTCATGTGGGTCCTGTCACAGTCTCCCTTGCCTGTCTGATCCCAGTTCAGAGTCAGTTCTGTGTCTGTCTCTGGGAAAGAAGTACTAGCGCAGCTGTACGAAGGATCACAGCACTTGGGAAAAGATCTCTCAGCAGAGCATGGCATAACACTCTTCATAATACCAAGGGGTTTTCAGGAACCCACAACAATTCCTATCATACCTCCAAAATTTTCATTTGAGCTCAGCCTTTTCACCCTTCATTGTCATGCTTTGCCAAGAAAGGATCAAAGGAAATTATGCACCTGCCTTTTCAGTCTGTTACAAAACAAGAATTCCATTATTTTAATTTTATTTTAGTGGTGGGTCATATCTTCTTAGAATCAGAGAATCATCTAGATTGGCAGGCACTTTCAGGATCAAATCCAAGCATTAACCTAACCCTGCCAAGTCCACCACTAAACCATATCCTTGACGTATCCATTACATCTACTTTTTAAATACCTCCAGGGATGGTGATTCTACCAGTTCCCTGTGAAGCCTGTTCCAATGTTTGACAAACATTTCAGTGAAGAAGTTTTTCCTAATATTCAAATTAAACCTCCTCTGGTGAAACTTGAGGGCATTTCCTCTTGTCCTGTCATCTATAACTTGGGAAAAGAGACTGACCCCCACCTTGCTACAACCTCCTTCCATGCAGCTGTAGGACTTGATCCAGTCCTGCCTGTTTCTCTGGCTTTGAACTTTACATGGGTGCTTGAAATGTTGAGCTCTTCATCTGCCTGGCAAACTGCTCAAAATGCCTGTCAAACCTCACTTCATAGTTTGGTGATTTACATGAGTATTAGTTCAGCTGACAAAGCTGAGTTTTCCCAAAGGGGAAGTGATGGTAGGGAGGGTCAGAGGAGATAAGAAAGAAGAAAATAATGAAAATAATGAAAATCTCCAAAGCAAAGTCAGAGATGGGAAGAAACGGTACCTCCAGATGCTAGACCTTGCTGGGATAAGGAATTGAAGGGATTATTGAGAGTTGAGAAAAACATTTACAAAGTCAAAATTCCAACTATTGGGAAAAGCAAACCAGCTAAAAATAATTTGAAAGCATTACAAGACTTTATTAATTTTTAATTTAGGATTAGAAATTGAATTGTAGCAGGTACTCCTAATCTCTCAGCTGGTGTGCTTTAGCCGTGTAGGCTACTATACCTTAGGGGCAATTTTTGTTCACTTGCATCTCTTTTAAACTCCTTGATTATTGTATGGCTTTTAGTTGTTTAACTCTTTACCCAGTATTGAAACATCTTTAGAGAAAGGGAGCCGTTCCAGTGAACAAAGGCAATCCACATTAATTCTACAGAGTGGTATAAAATAAGGTTCTGTAAACCAGACTTGTAATAGAATAAACATTACTCCAGTGCAGAGTTCATGCAGAAATATACATTCAGAATATGCAAACCTGTCTTAAAATTTAAAGGTGGTAACTAAGGATATTTCTGTTGTGTGTTCCCTCCACTGCAGTTAAATCAACAATTCCAGTCTCTCAGTGGAAATCACAATGATGCTCTTGATCAAGTTCTGAGAATAACATCTGGCAAAGAGTCTCCTGTCCTCTTTCCTAAGGCAGAAATAGGATGGCTACTGGCTCTGTGCTAACAGAGATATTAAAAAGTTTTCTCCTGGAGAGAAACAAACTGAAATGTTTCAGGACACAAAGGCTACACAGTGTACAGAAAGCTGATAGGTCTTAAAGGCAGTCATACACTGAGAAATGCGTAATTCCCACTGATTAAATAGCATACAAGGTGGGCCACATAGTCAAATACCATTTATTTCTACATATCTCCACAACATCCAAGTTTTTACCAGTTCATGACTGCTGCCTGTATCACAGGACTCTCTGGCTGGTAGCAAGTGCACCACTAATGGTTGTCTGCAAGCTCCTGACTCTGCTACCCAGTTATTAACCACTAATCCCCAGTAGTGTGGAGGACAAGTCAGTTTTGATGTACAACTTCCCTTAATGTATTTTTTTTGGAATACTGTGACGATAACACATGCACATTTATCTTATTGTTGCTGCTGGGAAATTTGATGGGTTGTGTAACAAGATTTTCCCATTTAGTTCAATAATCATACCAGGACTTTAAAGCACCGTTCTTTCAGAAGGCAGCAACACATCTCTAACCTTACAAATGGTACATGAGTGAAGATATTTTAGCAAATAATATTTCAAAGCCCTTCTGCACATTGCTGTGGAATTCCAAATACACAGAATCAAACACTGTTCTCCACAAAGGTGTCGCAGCTGTTAAGTCATGAACGTACATACTCAACGCAACTGGCTGCATGGATCAAATATCAGCTACTGATGAGAATTATGTCAAACGTTCATTGACAGTCTGAACAACGATGGCATGATCTCCATATCTGCTAAGAAGGCTGTAATTCCAAAACCAATACTTCTTCCATGCAAAACACCGGTGATACTTCTCACCCATGTCAGAATATACAGCTCTTAATGATAAAATAATTTTGGTCATGGAGTTGCAGCTGTAAATCACTATAATTCTATTGATTTCAGAGGAGCAAGACTGCCTTACACTGAGTGTCTGATCCTTTCCACTTTTCAATAAAATTAGATCAGCAGTCTCGCTACACAGACCAAACTTTGCTATTAACTTTATCTAGTCTCTGACAGATGTTCTTTTCTCCCTATTTGTTCAGACCTTAGGCAGTGCTGAGCTGCACTTGTGACTACAACTTAAGTTACTGCAACTATGAAGGTCTTAGAGTCTTCCAATACTGCCTATAGGACAAACTGCAAATAAAACCAGCATTAAGATAACGTGGTTTTTTATCAGCAACAGACCTGAAACAGGCAACAGATAAGCAGGATAAAATTGCTTTTGTGTATTATCATTAATAACAGAAAGATATCACAGTACTTTGTTACACACCTCTCTTCAGAGAGTTTTCATATTCAGAGTATACTGGCCAGTTAGCTCTGCTCCTGATTACTTCTTGAGGTGAATCCTCATCACTAAGTCCTTCTGAGGATCTGTCTGCATTAATGAGTATTATATTTACCTTTTAATACTTGCATCAAAAATATTTATATTAGCAGCGAAGTTCCAGGCACGTGACTACCACCTGTCTCCTTTATCAGTATAGTTCCCATTGAAGAAATGCATACATTTTCCTTCTCAGAATTGAAGATCAACAATGTAATTTGTTCTAGTTCTTTGAAAGGTCCTTCTTTACAAGAAGAGCTGGGTACTTGCATTCATTAATTGAGTGTAAGTTTAACAGCTCCACGAGTAACATCATTGACATCTTACGGACAGAAACCAAGGCACAGGGAAAATTCTTATCTCAGAACAGAAAGATATTTGAGTCATGCAAATTCAGTAGTAGAATAAGAAAAGGAGAACGATAAAAATATAAGTCTAAAGGCTCATATCTAAATTTGATCCATGCTCCGAGCACAGACCCCAGCATCAGTCTTAAGCTATGGTTTCTCATAGTGGTCTCTAAATGACAGTTACAAGCCAAGAAATAAGGTCAATACTGAAGTATCAGTGCCCCTATTTGTTTATCCATTGCTGGCAGGAAGCATAGTAAAGTATCTGAACTTTTGCCAGGTTACCCATCTTTAACATGCCATAGAGAAAATGCAGTCAAGAATCCAACCAACTTTGGAGGCACTGATGAGAACTCACTGAGCTCAACAGCAGGGCCATGCAAGAATGTCCCAAGCAGAATCATTCTCAAGGACATTTTGTCCTTTTTGCTTTTTGTCATCCTTAAGAGAGTGCTATGAAAGATCTGCTGCTTATTTACCATTTCTTGTCAGATGACTTGACACCAGACAGAAGCCTCTGGAGGGTTCTTCAGACAGCAGGAGGCTGATATACTGCATCATCAGACTGCTGGTGGTGTGAGGGGTGGAAATGTCTCATTTCTTACGTCAGCATCACTTTCACAGCCATCATCTCTCACCTTCCACAGTTCTCGTCCATGAGTGTGTGAATTAACCCCGGACTAAACAGAAAATAAAAAAATGAAGTGCAGAAGCAGGTAAAAGGAAGGACAGGACAGGGGACATTCAGGAATACACAATGATTTCTAATGCAAAGAGAAGAAGCAGGTATCAGATTTGATGAGGAACATTATGAGAAGATGGTAACGGAATGCTTTAAATGAGGAGAAGAGGTAGGCAAACCTGAGGTGGTGTTTCTCACAGAAAGGAATACGTGAGAAAAAAGATGAGCAGCAGCCAACTTGACACAGTCCGTCAGGGACTGGTAACAGATGGTGAAAATTTTCAGTTACTGCTATGTACCTAACATTAGCTAGTTGGGTCTGAAAGCTGTTACCATGTGCTGGCTGCTACTTGGCCTGTGTGGAATGACTCCAGTGCTCACGGTCCCCTTCCCAAAAGAGAGGTGAGAGCATGACACCCTTCCCTGGGGCAGCTGCGCTGGCAGGGGTTACTGGGTTACTGGTTGGACTGGGTTACTCCCTGACAACAAGTCACGGTGCAGGACCTTAGGGCATGCAAGAGAGCCCAAGGACAGCTTTACCTAGTACTCTGGAAAGTAGCAGTTCCTTCCTTTTGACTAGGACTGTTAAGTATCCACAGGTTTCATTTGGACACTTTGACCCCCTAATTCACATTTTAAAAGAGCTCTTCAATTTCTATTGAAGATATTGCTAGCAAATAGTAATATCGGATATTATTAAGAAATATTTTCTTATAATTATTTTTGTTTACTAATCACTACAAAGTAAATTCCAGTATTAGATATTACTAAAATTAACTAGTTGGGAACTCTTATAAATTTACTGCCTTATTTTGGGTCAGTATTGACATTTAGTAACTTCAGTCAACAAGGCTTGTGCCCACCCCAAGTCTTAGCAGTCTCAGTTTCATAGAAAATAATATACTGTGGCCTGTCAATGAGAAATTAATTCATTTTAGCTCCTTGCAGGCATGTGTTGCTGAAATTCACCCTACTGACAGTAATATAGAAAAATATTTACCTTAAAAATATAGATGACATATTTTACTTGCAAGTCTGTAGATAAAAGCTTTGCCTAATTCTCTCATTCATCAGCTACTTTAATAGTGTGGAAGCTAAAGGTTTAATTTTTTTAAGCTAAAAAGCCATTCAAAACATTATGCTTTCAGAGGTTTGATGTTATGAAATACCACAGTTCATTGTACCATTTGTACAATGGAGAGGACATCAACAATCTAAAAGAAAAAGATAAATAGATTCTCTTATGCCTTACGTAACCTTAATAATTTAAGTAACAGCTGGCAAGACATAATACCAGAGGTAGTTACTAGGTAAAAAAAAACAAACATGCAGTGCTAAAGGGAATGCAGGTGTTGCTGGGATCCCTGACTTTAATCTGAAAAGGATGTTTAAGAGGCTGCAGAAATCTGTGTGGCATTTTCCAGAACTCTGAGATATTTAAAGCACATTTGACTCCTTTCCCAGAGTTTTTATGTTAACTGCATCTCTCTTCCATCACCTTTCCACACTCTGTTTAGAACAAATTAAAAACATTTCCTGGGACGATTACACGAGGAAGCTGATGCTTGCAGGCAGGTCCCCCAGTGGGCCAGCAAGGC
Source organism: Pedionomus torquatus (assembly GCA_013398155.1). Classification (NCBI taxonomy): domain Eukaryota; kingdom Metazoa; phylum Chordata; class Aves; order Charadriiformes; family Pedionomidae; genus Pedionomus; species Pedionomus torquatus. The sequence goes on from VZRU01019359.1 coordinate 135,640, forward strand.
CAAGGAACAAAACTGGCATGTCTAATAGAAGGTTACGACCTTTTCTAAAATGACAAACAAGAAAATTAAGTGGGAGCCACACATCACAGCCATGAGGGATGCTGGAAGGGGAAGGAGATTGGGATTAGCCAAGCACTAGCGCTGGCAGAAGTGGAGAGGTGGAGGGGGAGAGCAGGACCACTCTTCTCAGCAGTAACAAATGAGATCTTTCATTAACTTGCTGCTATAAAACCAGCACCAGCCAAAATGGCTGATAAAGTGAAATTTTAGCTCCAGAGCTTTACTTCTGAGAGATGATTGATAGTCTGTTTACATTATTATTTCAGGAAGGAAAGAGAGGGGAAAAGGAGAGGAAAGGAGGGGGGAAGGAAAATTTTTATTGCTCTTGGTTGGAGCAGTGTATGAGACTATTTTCTCCAGAATGACTATTATCATGGTCCTAAAGAGAAAAGAATATATGGCCATTTAGAAAATAAATAACATCAGAAAGTAAGTAGCCAGGCACTATTTATTTTTTTCACAGTGTAACCAATCAACTTCACAGCAGATACAGTAAAAACGATGCATTACAACTGCTTTACAAAGTTCAGTGTTGGAACTCTCTTGATTCGTATAAGTTTAAGAGACATCAGAGCACAAACATCTAAACTGTTCATTTTGCACAGAACACATGGCATTCAATGGCATTTTTTTTAAATTATTTTTAAGAGTATGGCTTTCATAGTTTTACATTTAGAAGATCACAGGCCACATCTCAGAAACACCTGTATGAACCATGCCCCAGGGTGCAAGCACACTTCCATTCAATGCACAAGGACTAGTGCGACATTTATGTGAAAATTCAATAGACATTAACATTCACAGTACAGTCATGAGCTATAAAACCTATCATTCAAAAGACTTTCAGTCTTCTCCTGGCAAGAGGTTTCTGAGATTTTGGTTTTTTTCTAGAAGTCCTTATAACCCAGCTTTCTCCCATAGTCTTACTTCAAAAACTCAGTTTTCAAAGCCTCCAGCAGCCAAGCCCCTTCTGATAATGAGGGCCACAAGCATCTCCTTTCTGAGCTTGTTACTATTCTTCCTGGCATCAGCCTTAAAGTCTCCTCAGTCCTCAAATAAATCAGCTTTTAGCAACTGATATACTCTGCATGAGGTATACTACAGTAAAAAAAACCAAAAACAAAACCAAAAACAAACCCCAAACCCAAAGCCAAACAAACAAAAACAACAATACAAAGAAAAACCAAAACAAACAAAAAACATAGGATGAAAGCATTCCATTTGCTTTCATCTCTCCCCAGACCTCAAGAAAATAAATAAGTAAATGAAAATTCCACATGTGAGAGAGAACAAAGAGCTTAGAAAATTCTAGCCTTGAACCATATTTGATCTCTCTGCAATATTCTATAGCCATCTAATTTTTTTTAATCTAAAACACTATCAGTGATACCTAGTTATTCACTTTTAGGATGCTTCAAAGTGAAAGCTTAAGGGATGACTTTAGAAAGGGCTGAACATTAATGATCTGAAAGGCAGGTCTCTTTCATATGTGTTAAACTGCATATCAGAAAATGAGGTATCCAAAAACTGAGGGTATACTAAAAAGTGTAAAACTCCAAGTTGATCTTTTACCACAGCAGCAGGAGAGTTACCAAAACAAGGAGCAGAATTCATCTACTCTGCAAATGCAATCACAGCAACTTCAGTACTGAGAGCACTGAAAAAATTTGCTCCTACCTACATCTATAAATCAGCTTTTCACCAAAGAGGGAATTTTCATGTTTACCTTCAGTGATATCAATGCCTGTCTTCAACCAGAATACTTATGCTCTTCCTTTCTTCTTTAGTAAAAAGGAATTAAATTAAAAATTTCATTTAACAAGACCCATCAAATGGAACCATAATTATTTTAAGGTTCTGAACCATTTCTACATTCTAACTGAAAATTTAAATGGGTTTAAGACCCTTTTGGTCATATTTTGGACACAAATTTTATGGGAGGAAAAAAAGCTTGTTGAAACAACAATCAGGACTTGGTAGATATTTAAAAGTTTTCCTATCTTACTTTTCAGGCTACATGTGGATATATATACATATGTCTTTTCTATTGTGAATAGAATTTCTACCACACCAACAAAGTCTCCGCTCATGGCATTTACCCAAGAGCATCATCATTCTATCACCTCTGGTCTGCTGGTTCAGACATGTTCATTAATAACATCATCAAATATTAAAATAATTGTGTTAATGTTTCACTCTAACCCAGCAGACAGACTATCATAATGGAGAAGCAAATAACAATCAACTTAATACCTGTGAATGTTTTAGTTTTTGCATTGCACAAAAACAACTGGTATTTTAAGACAGCCTGAAGAAGCCATGGCTTAATCACATTAAAAGCCTGTGAGGATACCTTGATGTTTCTAGGAAATTGAATATAATATTGGATGAGTGCATACCAAGGCTATTGGAAAAGTACCAAATAATTGAGTACAACTGTAAATATCAGCACACATAATAATAGTAGTCCATCTGAGGAGGCTTCTGGAAGGAAAACTGAAATGGAAGAATAAATTTGCATCAATACTGCATATTATATATATAACCCTTAGAAGCAGCACTGAGAGTTACACAATTTATCTTAATGTTCCATATGTTTTTCAGTAAGTTACCCACAAGGGCTTTAATAAATAATTTTAAAAGGAATGTTGATGCACAATATTGCAACATTGTCCACTGGTGCCAAAACACTATCAAATTAAATGCATGGTATGAATGTTCACTTAGGTAGTTAAAAATATTAGCATATTTTAAAAACAGACTGAAAAAAAAAGGATGCACTAGTAGCACTAGTAAGGGGCATACTGTGACTCACTGAAACACCATGCAAACTATAGATGCTGAGAGAGAGACTTGCATTTAAAGTGTAATTGAATAATGAAATCTCAATATAATAAACACTAAGATACATAATAAATCAACAAGATTTATTTTTAGAAGATATTTAGATTTTAGACCGTGGATTGTAATTGTTTATAAAACTTCAATTAAGGGGAATAAAAGTTATAGCAGTATTATTTATTTATTTTGAAACAGCAACTTAAAATAGATATTAGATGTTTTCAAGATAGGAATCGCCATGAGATTGCCAGATACTGATTCCTTAGTTTCATTCAAGGAAGTATTTATAAACTATAGAAATTTAAAGTAAAGGCATCATAATGCAACCCTTCTTGTTCAGCACAAAAAATCCAGGCTTTCACAGTGGAAATACAAAAGATACCCTGAAGATGCTCAAACCATTGAGGGTTTTTTCAGTGGCTAAAGTATGAACACAGATTTTATAGTTACACTGGGCCTACAAGTATACAAATATCCACATTTACCTATCTTGGAAAATGTCAGCCATAGTGCAAGAGCCTTCATTGTTCCTGCTCAGTGGCAGAAGGACAAACATGACTTTATCTATTTAAAATGACTATGACCCATTTTCTGCTAATTTCATAAGCCAAAAGATTCTTATTTACCATAGTTCTAGGGAGGAAAACTAATTCAAGAGGAATTCTGCAGTGACATAATGACTCAACCTCACTTCTCACCCACAGTGGCTGGTTTTGGTTTTTGTTTATAAATACTGAATTGGCAAAATATACCCTCTGTGACGGCAGTACTGGTCATAATTGTTAACGGTCTTCAACCTTTCCAATTCTAAATGACAAAGCAATCTACAAAATGCAGTCCTACAGAGCCAGTCTTCCTCCTCAGCTGGACCAACCGAAAACCAATCTTCCAATGTCTGGTGGCAAGACATCTCATACCTGCAATGCCCAGACATCAAGTGGAAATCTTTCCTTTTGAGTTCAGCAAGGCTCAGACAACAATGATAAAGATCATTCTGTGAAGCTAGAAACACACAAAAGAATTGCTTCGAGCATGAAAAAATGTCTGAGTCTCAGGTAGGCATGCAGAGAGGTATGGAAAAGCTGCTACCACAAGGAATTACAGAAGAGAAGCCTTATTACTGCAAGCAGACTCCTGTCTCTCTTGATCCTGCCAGCTACTGGGACTCAGACCCCATTGTCAGTGGTAAAATTGTCTTCATTTACACACACCATACTCCTGTTTTTCTGAAACTCTTTTCTTGACTAAGAAAAGGAAGAACAAGGAAGAGAAAGAACAAGGTAGAACGGTTTACAGGTCTTTTATCTTACATACCCTGTGGCTCTCCTCACTCAACTCAAGTAATGTTGATCTACCATAAGCAAAGTTTGCAGGCAAAATGAGATTTGTCACTGTGAAGGGGAATGAGATTGCCCAGGAATTTTATGGTGGGTTTGGGGTTGTTTTTTTTTTTTCCTTAAAGGGCCATGAGGCTTTTAATTTTTTTTTAGAAAAAATATATTGCTAGCAGGCAACAAGACCCACCTAGGGAGGAAGGGCTAGATCCTTTAGCCTATTTCAATTTTAGCTAAACTATCTCCATGGGCTGTCTGAAGTTTCTTCCAAAGCATTTATAATGCTCTGGCTTTCTCAGTGAGATTTACTAGTAAATAACACCAAAAGTTTAGTGTTCATTGCCTTTTCAATAACATCATAACAGATCCGAGAGACAACTCAAAACTCATAATACTCAACCATATGACAAGATTTAGACATCTTTCCCAGGAGTGCAATTAAAACTCTCCCCCTATACCATGCAAGGAACACACCAATGCTTCCTATCAGGACAGTGAACTCAGTGAAACTGCTCCTGTGCAAAGATATACATCAAGTGCAGGGATGCTTTTCCATCATTCTGGAAATCACAGCATAGATCCATCTTCTGAAGGGGAGCATGTACTCTGTTTCAAATCATAGTCTAGCAGGTAGAAATCACCCTTCCTTTTAACTAGAAACTGTTACCACCCTCCCTGGGGAGCACCAGCCATCCTGGTTCATGCCCAATGTGATCAAAATCCACCATTCTCAATCCCTACAGGCAAGAGAGACTCAATGAAAGGAGTCTGGGTCAGGTTTCCATTCCCAAATGATTTAGCCCTCAAGAGGACTAACAGTGATGTAGACACCCGAGTACTATCTCTTTCCCAGTATCTGGTGTACTAATTAATACTCAATAACTTTAAAAATATTTGTATCATTAATAATAAAAGGAGAAAGAAGATAATCTTTTTCTGATGTAACCTGACTTCCAATTTTCTGCCTGACATTTCACTGGAATGATCACTCAAGATAACTGTCTATTGCTCATTCAGTCTGTAACTGATATATAGCAAATGTATGGCAATTTTTCTAATTGAAAAAAAAAGTAATTATGTTGCAAGGAAATCAAGAGCACGATCACAGAACCAGTGAGAAGCCTATTAACTAAATAAAAGCCACTCAGATCCACAACACTGGATTCCAGTATGACTTCCCCTTGCTACCTCTTATCGTCCATCTCTCCCTTTCCTTCAAACCAGCTTTCAGTACAGATTCTCAACAGAATGAAATATGCCCATCATGAGAAGCTATTCCTCTGCCTCCAGCTGCAAACTCCCGTAGTCATAATCTTGCAGCGTTCAGTCAGATGTTAAGTCCCGCTCATCTGGCCGAAACATCAATTTAAAAAAGAGTAAAATAAAAATAAATTTTCATGTTCTGATTCATCTGGCAACGTGGCTTTGCAACTGCTATTGCCGGCAGAAGCAAAGCAGAAGCAAGAGAGAACCAAAAAAGGAAGGACAGATCTAGTCCTTTCATTGCCTTCAACCACTAGAGAAGCAAGCCCATGGTATGAACCAATGCAATGGCCTTCTCTAAAGCTCAGAGAATACTCTTCCTCTCCCCATGAGTCAGCCTCCTCACAGCACATTACTCAGGCTGGCACGTGGACATTCACCAAGTGTTTTCAGAAACAGAAGCACAGCAATCATTTCTAGTTCCTGGCCTTGCATTCTTTAGCTGACGAATTCTATGTTAGTTTCTATTTTCCATATCTATTATAATGACCACAAAATACAGCATTATTTTACAAACATAAAAGACCACATTTAATGTATAACTGAGAGAAACTATAACAAATTAAAAAAATAATTATACTAACAGCTATTTAAAAAATAAATTAGATGTATTAACACCAATTCTCAGGTATTTAGAAACAGTAAACTCAAATGATGACTGATGCAACTAAATAAAACATATCTTACTTTAGGCAGATGACAGATATTTAAATCCAGACTCATCCTGTTGGGCTTTCAATTGAAAGGTCAAAGACGTTCACGAATTACAAAGCACAGTTCATACATCAATTTTTAACAAATCTTTCACTAGCATAGCAACTAAGCAACAGAAAATTACAAAAAAAAACATATTGCAGGCAATTCTCCTTCAAAGTCTTACACAACCCCATGTCTCTGAATGTCAGAAAATTGGGTAAGGTTAAAGCCTTTGAAGCACATCGACATGTGAATATAAAAGCTCATGCTTTGGCTGCACTGCCACTACATAAAACAGATTCATTCAGACACAGAAGACATGCACTGAAGATCAGTGAGGTACAATCGTAGACAAAACCTTACCAAAAATAACACACTGAGCTGTAGTCACTACTAAAACAGACAAGTGGTGAACACAAATACAGAAATACCAAGGAAAAGTCTCTTCTTTTTTTTTTTTTTTTTTTTTTTTTTTTTTAAAAAAATTTTTTGGTGTTGTTTTTATATGGTGTNACATTTCAGGCGATGTCTAAGTTAGGTGCAGTATAAAACAGTTTCACCAGATTTTCACTTCTGTGTCCCTATGTCAATTTCTCCTCTTACGTCCTTCTCTTTCAGTGGGAAAAATTACTTAAGAGGCTCTGGCTCACATCCTTAATATTCAATCATTTGAGCTACTGAACACTCATTATTGAAATTAGTGCAAATTAAGCATGTGATAATGGCATCAATTCAGGATAGCATCGCTCTTTATGACAGTACATAAGCACACGCTTTTCTGAATTCTGGTCTAATTACAATACTGATTAGGAAAAGGTTTGAGCACGTGCTCAAGCAGTAATGGCCAGAATAATATGACTCCAAATACTGTGATCCCAGCTATTGGTAAGAAAACTTTTATCCAGGTAGGCTTGAAAAATGATTGCAGCATCTAAATCCAAGTTATTATAGTCTCAGTCTCTTGTCATATTTTGAGTGTCACTTAGATTGCTTGGAATCAAGTATTTACATGCAGATTAGAAAGAAAACACATAGGACTAAAATAACATGTTTATTACATGCCATGTTACAGTTCACTGCACTCCCTTTTCTATTTGCACCCACCATACTACGGGGAACTAAAATTATTTCATCAGAAACAAATGAAGTACACAGAAAAGTTTGTCAACAGAGAGAAGCAAGTATATCCATAAGCCAAACAGTCATAACATTCAATAGCTTTAATACATTGTTTCACAGAAATTAGAGATGAAAGACTTCTTACCCATCCCTTGCCAATTGAGGATGTTTTCTGTTCTCTAATTCAGTCACTGGAGGCTGATTGGCAACTGACAACCACATGAATAGAAAAAGCTAACTAGATGTGCCAGAGGAGAGCAGGCTGTGAAATCTCTCTTTCCCCTTGTGAAGTGCCAAGTTCTTTCAAGATCCTTTTGTTTAAAGGTGAATTAGTGAAACTCATGAGCTCGAAAAATCTGGGTCTTGTCTTGTGTTGTACAGTGAGTAGACTGCTTTTCAAGTACACGTTGAGGCAGTAGTGTGCCCTTGTCGCCAAGAGGGCCAATGGGCTGCGTAGGGAAGAGTGTGGCCAGTAGGCTGAGGAAGGTCATTCTCCCCCTCTTTTCCCCACTGGTGAGGCCACAACTGGAATACTGCATCCAGTTCTGGTCTTCCCACTTCAAGAGAGACAGGGCAGGAGAGAGTCCAGCATAGGGCAAGAAAGATGATTAAGGGATTGGAGCATCTCTCTTATGAAGAAAAGCAGAGAGAGCTAGAACTCTTTAGCCCGGAGAAGAGAAGACTGAGGGGAGACCTTATTTATGCTTTTAAGTGTCTAAAGGGTGTGCTAAAGGAGGACAGAGCCAGACCCAGTGGTTCCCACTGACAGGATGAGGGGCAACAGGCAAAAATCTGGAACATAGGAAGTACCATTCAAATATGAGGAATACCTTCTTTAGAGTGAACTTGCCAGAGATCTAGAAGAGGCTGCCCAGGGAGGGTGTGGAGCCCCCTTCTGTGGAAATTTTCAAGACCCACCTGGATGCAGTCCCGAGTACTGTGCTGTAGGCAATCCTGCTTTAGCAGAGGAGTTGGACTAGATGATCTCTAGAGGTCCCTTCCAACTCTGACAATTGCATGATCCAACATACCGTTGCTGCAGCCACCGTCATCCCTCCTACAGAGGAATGTGTTTAGTGTGCTGTCAAAAAGCATCAAACTGCACTATGGAATTAAAACTGACACATTTCCATTGTACTGAACATTTTCTGAAAATGAGACTCTAAAGAAACAACATATTATAGTAGATCAGTGTTGTTAATGATGCTGCACCTCTACTCTCAGCCTAACAGTCAGAACAAGTTGGTGCTCAGAAAGGTCACACAATCGACATCAGGCTTTCAGATTCTCTCAACAACCTTCATATTTCATCAGCTAAATACTGAAATAAAGTTTGCATTAAAATGGGATCTTCTCTGCCACACTTCCTTCCAGAATCACTGCACATAGTCCTCCATTCTCTATTAAACTTCGGGGCTGAACACTGCAATAACAATTCATCTGCAATATGTATTGCATATCATATCTTATTATGTCTGGCACCAACTAGAATATAAAAATACATTAATCTTTTCTGAGAAATTCAGAGGAGGGAGTACATTCAACAAAAATATTGGGGAGGAGGGGTCCTTCATGTATCATTTTCTATTATTAGCCATTAATCATGTCTTTATCTCCAGTACTGAACATCCTTACCTACAGCCAAATGCTAATCCCATTAATCCTCTTTAAAGATCTGTAAGGTCTTCTGTGTAATTCTGACTTTTAGTTAATGCATATCTTAATTTTACAGTGATTTTTGCAAGCTCATTCGAGACCAGTTTCTTTTTGAGAAAGGGGGAAAACCTGCAGTTTTCCATTATGAAGACAATGGATTTAAAAATAGAAATGACATACTATACGCTGCCAGCCAGCAACAGTCAACACAGAGAAGTCAGTCCAGAAAGGCTACTACTGAAAAATTGCTATCAAGGTGAACAGAAGCTCTTTCTGTGGTCACAGAAAGGCTGGAAAACTGTATTCCTCCCACCCTTCTGTGATTTTGGGGGGAATACATCCCATCTTGGAGAAGGATNAATCTCTCTTTCCCCTTGTGAAGTGCCAAGTTCTTTCAAGATCCTTTTGTTTAAAGGTGAATTAGTGAAACTCATGAGCTCAAAAAATCTGGGTCGTCTTGTGTTGTACAGTGAGTAGACTACTTTTCAAGTACACGTTGAGGCAGTAGTGTGCCCTTGTCACCAAGAGGGCCAATGGGCTGCGTAGGGAAGAGTGTGGCCAGTAGGCTGAGGAAGGACATTCTCCCCCTCTTTTCCCCACTGGTGAGGCCACAACTGGAATACTGCATCCAGTTCTGGTCTTCCCACTTCAAGAGAGACAGGGCAGGAGAGAGTCCAGCATAGGGCAAGAAAGATGATTAAGGGATTGGAGCATCTCTCTTATGAAGAAAAGCAGAGAGAGCTAGAACTCTTTAGCCCGGAGAAGAGAAGACTGAGGGGAGACCTTATTTATGCTTTTAAGTGTCTAAAGGGTGCGCTAAAGGAGGACAGAGCCAGACCCAGTGGTTCCCACTGACAGGATGAGGGGCAACAGGCAAAAATCTGGAACATAGGAAGTACCATTCAAATATGAGGAATACCTTCTTTAGAGTGAACTTGCCAGAGATCTAGAAGAGGCTGCCCAGGGAGGGTGTGGAGCCCCCTTCTGTGGAAATTTTCAAGACCCACCTGGATGCAGTCCCGAGTACTGTGCTGTAGGCAATCCTGCTTTAGCAGAGGAGTTGGACTAGATGATCTCTAGAAGTCCCTTCCAACTCCGACAATTGCATGATCCAACATACCGTTGCTGCAGCCACCGTCATCCCTCCTACAGAGGAATGTGTTTAGTGTGCTGTCAAAAAGCATCAAACTGCACTATGGAATTAAAACTGACACATTTCCATTGTACTGAACATTTTCTGAAAATGAGACTCTAAAGAAACAACATATTATAGTAGATCAGTGTTGTTAATGATGCTGCACCTCTACTCTCAGCCTAACAGTCAGAACAAGTTGGTGCTCAGAAAGGTCACACAATCGACATCAGGCTTTCAGATTCTCTCAACAACCTTCATATTTCATCAGCTAAATACTGAAATAAAGTTTGCATTAAAATGGGATCTTCTCTGCCACACTTCCTTCCAGAATCACTGCACATAGTCCTCCATTCTCTATTAAACTTCGGGGCTGAACACTGCAATAACAATTCATCTGCAATATGTATTGCATATCATATCTTATTATGTCTGGCACCAACTAGAATATAAAAATACATTAATCTTTTCTGAGAAATTCAGAGGAGGGAGTACATTCAACAAAAATATTGGGGAGGAGGGGTCCTTCATGTATCATTTTCTATTATTAGCCATTAATCATGTCTTTATCTCCAGTACTGAACATCCTTACCTACAGCCAAATGCTAATCCCATTAATCCTCTTTAAAGATCTGTAAGGTCTTCTGTGTAATTCTGACTTTTAGTTAATGCATATCTTAATTTTACAGTGATTTTTGCAAGCTCATTCGAGACCAGTTTCTTTTTGAGAAAGGGGGAAAACCTGCAGTTTTCCATTATGAAGACAATGGATTTAAAAATAGAAATGACATACTATACGCTGCCAGCCAGCAACAGTCAACACAGAGAAGTCAGTCCAGAAAGGCTACTACTGAAAAATTGCTATCAAGGTGAACAGAAGCTCTTTCTGTGGTCACAGAAAGGCTGGAAAACTGTATTCCTCCCACCCTTCTGTGATTTTGGGGGGAATACATCCCATCTTGGAGAAGGATTTGCAACGCCTAAGGATTATTTTTACTTCTCCTCTTCCACCTCAACCCCTACCCCCAGTAACAGGGCTTTTCCATTAGAAACAAACACATATCAAGGTGGTAATTACACAGCAATCCCTAACACGGGGTCAGTCAACTCATACCATTTGGCTTTGCCTCAGTGAGTAGCACACACAGTAACAAGCAGAATCTACAAAATCATTCTGTATGCAAAGTGCAGCAGGTCACACACTAGGCTCTTAGGGCTGGAGATTTAACACAGCAGCGCTGAACACAACAACTATAGCACAGCTACAGGTTTTCCAAACTCTGATGGTACAAATTCTATGGAATGTAGAGTCATGACTTTTTCCTCTGGCTCTGCGTTTGAGTAAGACTCAGAGAGGGGGATGGGGAGGATGTGAAGAGCATTATGCTTAACGGCTGGAATCTCAGTCAGCCAACACCAGTCTGGTTTCCACAGACTGAGCAAGCAATGGCAGCTGGGTAGGAATTTTTGAAAATTGTAGCCCTCTTGAAGAACTTCAGGGAACTCTCAACGGTGAAGTAATGGCAGATGGAGAACAGGCAAAAATGTAATTTAATACTGGAAGCCAAAAGCCTGTATCAGTGGTCAGGATAAGACAACCTCAGAATTACCCTTGGGGTTTTTTGTGATATATCCACTTCTTGCTACTCTAATCTCTGCATTCTGTATAAATCTGAATGTGATTTATTATGACTTAATCATTCTGTTTAACATACTGCAGAGAACAAATGGTTGGTTGAAAAATGAAAATGTTCCATTTTAACTTTTTTAAATCAGGGATTAATGAAATCATCACCTTGTAGATGAAATGCATGAGAATAATCCCATTTTATTAAGGCTTTCTCTGTAAAGGTGTAAGAGATGCTACAAAATTCATCTGCATTATCATTTAGGATTAAAATTGAAAGGTTATGTAGAACTAGTGAAATAACATAGCCTATTGACTCTGCATTTCGTTAAAGCCAGGCAAAAATATATGCATGTTCTGGTAAGTAAAATTTTAAGGATGTTTATTTTTAAATTTTCTCTTCAAAATACCAATATCAGTTCTATAGTTGATCACAAGAGGGAGACTACACCACCATATTTCCTCTCATTGTTTCAAATTTGTAAAGCATCCAAACAATTTGAGTCATTTTGGACCAGCTCTAATCTTCAACCGCTCACTGAAAAGTGTTAATGACTGTTCAATTAGCATTTTTTTTCTGAGTTTGTCGAACCTCTGAAATTTATAGATACAGATATCCTATCCAGTAAACAAGATTGAACAATGCAAAGGCAGTTGGAAAGAAGATTCGAGAATATGAGTCAATTTTTGCAATACGGATGTGTATTCTTCCTTCTCTCCAAGATCCTGTGCGGCAGTCTTCAAAACAACAAAAGAAGCTAGCACAGTCTTTCCCTTCTAGGCACTCATATCCATAATCATCATCACGTTCAGGGAGATGATTAATGTTATTAATTGGGATTAGAGTTGATCCAGGTCGAACAGCAATTGCAGGTGGTTTCTTAAGAAAAACAAAAAAGAAAAATACAGTTTTACAGTTGGTTTTCATCCTCATAATAAATAATTCCAAAGGCTTTCCATAGCAAAGGCCAATATAAGCATCTTCAGCACAATATATAGAAATTCTAATATTAGAGAAAACAGTTTGAGGAGCTTTATGAATTATGAACTGCTCTGTATAATTAGCTCATGCAGGCTAAAGATCATGAATGATTTTCACCTGCCACAGTAAGAAGTGGGTTGTGTTGGGATTTGGGAATAGTGGATAATTAGTTACACAGACAGGGTTAGCTGATCCCATCTACACAACACAAAAGAACATTTTGAAGTCAGGCACAGACTGACAACAGGATCATCAAGTCCACAAGCAGGGTATAAGCGTCACTACCAAGGGAATGATGGTTCTCCCAACATTTGGGGTTGGTCTTTAGACCTAGACCAGAAGACACATTTTCACCAAAAGAAAAAAAAAAAAAAAAAAGCTAATGGGATTAGTACAGCATCACTGGTGAAGTTTGAGAGACCAAGACACATAAGGCTGGGCTATGTCATCTAACCCTCTGATGTTGAATCCCTAAACAATATGCCCCACCCAGAAGCCAAGACACAAGACTCCTTAAGGAGAACGCTATTGAAGGCAGTGAAATATTAATTCAACTCTCAATTCTTGCTTTTACTTTCTGTGGGCATAGCTCAACCCCCTTGCAATCTGGTAAAAAATACTCAGTGTAGTAAATGTTAAGAATCATAAATAATTTCCACAGAAAAACATAGAAAAAACTCTGTGTGCCTTATGGCCCAGTACACTTACTGTTTGACATTTCCTCTCTTGTGCCTTTTGCCTTTTCACCTTCCGTTTGTTTGCATTATCACAGCTCATCTTTCCCCCTTTTCTTAATTTGTTTTCACGCAGTTCCTGGCTCTTTATTTTTGTTTTCCTGAATATTTCAAAAGACATTGTCTTTCTCTCTGTCTTTTTTTCTTTCTTTAAATCCCATAGCCTTTTTAAACTAATCCATAATCCTCTTTCTTTCCAACCCCCACCCTCCTCACTCTTGGCATCTCTTCTAAAATCTTCAGACTGAAGACAGGGGTTACGTCAACACTTATGTTGTATTTTCTCTTTTCTACTGACTCCATATTTTGTCATGTAAGGAGTAAATACATCAGGAAAGGATGCAATCAGAAGAACGAACTGCATGTTTAAATGAAGAGAATAATCTCTCTTAAACAATTAGAAATGACAGGGAATGAAAAGTTACGAAAAAAATATGAGAAGTAGGAAGCCACATAATTTGGATTCTTGTTATGTTTCAGAGTCCTGCTGTCCCACTTCCAGAGAATTACTTTGTCCAGTACAGATCTCTATACATCGTTAAGGAGACATTATTGCTGCAGGAGCATTTTACCCAGCATCCCAAGAGGGGATATTAAAGTCATGCAGTATTAACCACATTTTCAAATAGCTTTATTTAGTAAGTGTCTTTACCAGAAGTTTCACACAGACTGCTGTTTCAACACTTTTTAGACATGATGACCTAGGGAGCTAATTATCATCCTAAAGGACCTCATTATTCTTTTCATTTATGATAAAATACCGACAACACTAACAAACAGGAGTTACATTCTTCTACCCTAATGTGAGGCATTACAGACAGGGCTGATTTTTATAAAACATAAAAAGTAAGTTCAAATTCTTTTCTTGAACTTAAAAAAAATGTTGTGAGGGGTATTTTTGGGGTTTTTTTGTTTTTTTTTTTTTTTTTTTTTTTTTTTTTTTCTTATTTCTGATTTATGCCTACTCTGGCCTTACAAGACTTTCCTGACTGTTGGTTCTGCCAACGTAATATTCATGTCATGATTTGTTTCGATGAGTGGGGTAAAACAGGAATCTCCAACTCAAAAAAAACATGGGTGGAGGAAAAAATAACAGCACTGCTTTTCACTGCTCATGTCACCAGTGCAAACTGGAGCTGGCTACTGAATTAGAGGTCTAAAGAGGTGGCCTGAGGGAGGCAAAAAGACATTGCCATGTTATAGGTCTACCTACCTAAAGGGAATACATGAAATGTGCATAAGAAAGAGCGAGTGTGAGGGAAAAGGGGAAAAGAAAAAGACCAATACCTTACAAGAAAGTGACCTTACCTCAACTGGTAGACACTTAAAAATAAAATAAAATAAAAAATTAAAAACATGTAGATAGAGTAGTACATGCTGATTGTTCATCTACATGCCTCCTGATATTGTAGACAAACTCCACATATAGTAAGAAGCATTTATGATGCAATCTAAAAGAACCAAACCCAAACTATTCTGCACTAACACTAGCACATATACAAACATCTGTGGTGATTGTAGCACAGATGATGCATTTACTTCAGCTGATGTGATCGTCAGAACAAGATCCACAATTAATTAAGTTTAATCTTTCCTGCCCAAACTCATTATCCTTCCTAATATGGATTTACATAAGCCAATTCAAACTACCTTTCTTGTATGATGCCAGCACATATTTTGTAAGATAAAACTGCTCTAATCATCTGTAAAATCTCACCATTTGTTTGAAAGATCACCTTAGTGGCAGCAGTTGCCAGACTAATAAGGTTTTGTTGCATTTTACAATAGAAATAGAAGAACTGGGCAAGGCAAGCTTACCAAGGAAGAAACACCTGTAAATGAGAACTTTTCAGAAGGAATTAAACTGACTATTTTAATTAAATTGTTATTCTATATAGTTATATATCCATAACTACAAGAGAAACAGAATGAATAGAAGTCTTTTACAAAGATAAAAGGAGGGAGAAAAGGAAAAAAAAAAAATAAAGGATTTGTAATTGTATGACTTTTCATTGATTAATCAGATGGATTCTTTAATTATTCTATTTGGAACAAGAAATTTTACAGGTTTTTATAAAACGTCAGCCAAAAGAAAATCTATTTATCAAATTAGAATCCCTGCATCTAAGTATATTAAATGTAATCCCCCGTTGTTTTTTTTTTTTAAATTAATCTCTTATCTAATATCGTCTTATAGTCATAATGTGCTGAAACATGTTTAAAGAAGTCTGTGTGAAAAGATGGTTGTTTTTTAACTACTTAGAAATGAAAAGCATGCTTTAAGAACACAGTAAAACAGAAACAGTGTTTTGAGTATTACATTGCTAATTTTAATCTTAGCTCTAGCTATTTTTTCTGTGTGTCAGAGTTTCTATCTCACCATTATTCTACATTTTAAATTGTCATGTGTGCTGAAAATCTCAAAGCACTTGGCAGATTATTTCACAAATGGCTGATGTGAAACAGATTCTGAAAAGTCTCGTTACTCCATTCAATAAGGTATACTTGCAAACCACTTCAGTGGCTGATCTATAGATCTCCCTGGTTTGAACAAGCATCGTTTCCTCCTTGCACATGCTGAGAGCAGACCTATTTCACCTCACCGGTCCCTAAGTGTTGTTGAGACCTCACTGCGACAACAACCTAAAATTAACATCCCTAAAGCCCTCCTTGGGATCAGATGACTAGAGTCTCAAGAGCTTGTGTGTGAGGATGAAGGGGCAGGAGCCAATATGAGGGACATTGTTGTGGGAGTTTATTACAAGCCACCCGATCAGGATTGGGAAGCTGATGACGCCTTTTACAGACAACTCAAAGCAGCCTCACAGTCACAAGCGTTGGTTCTCATGGGGATCTTCAACCATCCTGATATCTGCTGGGAAAGCTATGCAGCCAGACATGAACAGTCCAGGAGGTTCCTCCAGCATATTGATAACTTCTTGACTCAGGTGGTGGAGGAGTCAAGAAAGTGAGATGTACTACTGGACCTAATACTGACAGACCAAGAGGGACTAGTGGAGGACATTAAGGTTGGGTGTAGCTGTGGCTGCAGTGACCATGAAAAGATAGAGTTCGGGATCATGGGTAATATGCACAACACAAGTAAGATTGAAACCTTGAATTCCAGGAGATCTAACTCCAGCCTCTTCAAGAAAACACTTGGAGATATCCCATGGGTTAGGGCTCTGGAAGATAGGGAGACTTGAGAGAGCTGGATATTTGAATATCTCTTTCTCCAAGCACAGGATTGGTGCATCCCTAAGGAAAATAAAAAGTCAGGCAAGGGAAACAGGAGACCTGCATGGTTGAGCAGGGCGGTTCTGAAAAAACTCAAGTGGAAGAAGAAAGTTTACACCAAGTGGAAGAAGGGACTGACCACCTGGGAAGATTACAAGAAGGTTGTTAGAGTATGCAGAGATGAAACAAGGAAATCCAAGGCCTCCTTGGAATTAAAATTGGCAAGGGATGTCAAAGTCAACAAGAAGGGTTTTTTTTCAAGTATATTGGAGACAAAGGAAAACATGAAAAAATGTTGAAAATGCCATGGTGACAGAGGACACAGAGAAGGCGGAATTGCTGAATGCCTTTTTTGCTTCAGTCCTTTCTGCTCAGGCCAACCCTCAGGGCTCCCAGTTCCCTGGTGCCAAGCCACAGCAACCCCGCAGTGCCCCCATAAGACAGTCTCCCCCAGCAGCACTGCTCACGATGAGCGGTCAGCTCTTTCCAGCACTAGTCACAGACTGAATACAGTTTGTAACAGGACTCCTGCATTTTCATATCTGGGCTTCTGTAATTTCATTTTCTATTCCTGTTTGATATTATGTAGGTGGTATTCAGCCTTCACCCAGAAAAGACAACTGATATTATGATTCAACTATGCTCCAGCTTCCTTTGATGAAGTGATCTCCAAGGGGGCTTTATTACACTGTCCTTCCTCTTATTCTCTCCAAAAGATAACTGCAATCGAGCCTCAGATATTAAGACTAGTGTTCAAATGAATAAGCTATTTAATGCCTTTACCTCAATACAGTTTTTTTATTAGTTTAAGGATTGGCTTTAAATGTTTGTACTGACTCCCAACAACAGATTTTTTTGTAAGTTCCATTATTCTTACTACACAAACAGAAAGCCTCTTAAAATTGAATAATACTTGTTCCTGAGATATATGGGGATTCACACCATCAAAGCAGAAGGTTCATTTTTACCAGAAAGAAATATGGAAGTAAATGAAAGAAAAAAAGAAAAAAAAAAGGCGGGGGGGTGGTGGTGGTATTAAAGTAGAATTTCTGAAGTGGAAGGGACTCAGAATACTGATCTAGAATAAGAAATTTCACCTTTGCAGAGTTAATGGAGTAAGATCCAACTTAGGTGACACAGACCCAAACAAATCCTCATACCTTCAGTCCATTTACATTATCTTTACTGCTACAGTCTTATCTATGGTTCTCTGCCAGATGGTGTTTTCAGAAGCACTGTGCCCAGACAGAATTGCTTCCACAAGCACACAATCCACAGGCAGCTCTAGGAACACCAAGGACTTGGGCACGGCAAATATTAGATCAAGCCATTCTCTAGCTTAGGCTCAAGTGCTCTCATTTGTGTGTAAGTGGAATGATCTAAAACCTTCATTCATTAGTAAAATTTACAGAAAATGAGTACGAGTCCTCAACTGGGAAAAAAAAAAAAAAGATAATATATATATTAGTGTTAATTATCTTTGAACATTAGCCCCTCCAATTAAGAATGAGTCCCTCAAAGTTAATGCTGCAATAAAGAACATTCTGGGGTATTTTTTTCTTCTTGTTTAGCTAAATTTACCGATGGTTTTGATTTTGCCTTCTTTTCTTTTCCTTTGTCCCCTTTTCTGTTGCTGGTAAAGTAATGCAAGGTGCCGTATTCCATCAAGGCAGCAAACACAAAAATGAAGCAAACTGAAACAAAAAGGTCCATTGCTGTCACATAGGAAACCTTTGGGAGTGACTTCCTAGCAATTGTACTCAAAGTTGTCATGGTCAGCACCGTCGTAATGCCTATTTGAGAAAGAAAGAAAGAAAGATAGGAAGAGGGAAGCGTGTAAGCAACCTGATCATATCATCACAGAAAAATCCTCAAATTAGCCCTTAATTCATTCATGACGCATGCAGGAACTGAGCCATGGCTGGGTTCACTGCTGGTCATATCAACACACATCAGTGCTATTGCAAGAAGCTATCCCTATGGATCCAGCAGTTACTGTGGGATCATACAGAAGGGAACACATTTCACCTTCCATTTAAATCTTTCCCATTTTCAACACACACTGAATAAGCAATGACTGAGAAAGTTTGTGTAATTTTATATATCTGTTTTAGAATGGACTCATAAAGTAAATACATTGGACAAACAAGTATACATATGCACACAAATTTTATAAACACAAAGAAGTCCGTTGGCTCTTGAAAAATTAAAATGTATGAAAGGACACATCCAGGAAAAAAAAAAAAAAGTGTGTTACTTAACAATTATTTCAAACTTTCAGACAGCACAAGAAGAAATAACATTTTCAATTGTTTGCTTCTGACATGTAACAGATCAAATTAGATGACCTTCAAGGCCTTTCTAGTCCTACTCTTTAAATTACTAGGTATTTTTTCGATAGTGTGTCTTAAGTAATAGAAAATGTTTCCCTTGATTCACTTACATACAAGTTAATTAAAAGAACAAGCTGCCCTTAATAGCTATGTGTTCAGAATCTAAACCATACCACTCTTCACTGGTTTAACATTTAGAAGGTGTTAACACTTTCTTCTTATATTTGATGCCTCAGGGAGATGCAAAGCCTTTTCATAGTAGTCCAAAATTAAGATGTGACCTTTCCTTTAGAGAGCAATGCTTGAACACACAAATAATTTGTTATTTACATGCACAAGCTTATTGCAAAAAGAATGTGTTACACCAGTGTAAGGCTGTCCATGACGTTTAAATCAAAGCATGAAATCAGGGGTCGCTACGGACTGATCCTGCAGTGGGAAAGCAGTAGTGATTTTGCAATAGATTTCCCAATAAAATTACATGCCTAAAAGGGCAAACAGACAACCACAGAGTTTTTTAAAAGTGCTTCATTCCCACTAAATGGTTTTGAAAATCAATTAAGCATTTCTCTGCATAGTTAAATATCCAAATACCTTTAATCTTCTCAAACCTTTTGCTTTGGGAAACAACAATCTGCCAGGATCTTCCAAGATATACAGAAGAAAAATGCCAAAGACTTTTCAGCCTAGTAGACCCCAGCACAGCCCGCAGGTGGGAAGTCACACCCACCATTCCCTTTACTGACTTCTGTTCAGAGAGGACAAAAGGAAATATGGACTTCTCCAGTCCTCTTCACTCTGCAAAAAGCATACAGGGGGCTGCCACAGGGAGCAAATCTTCCACAGCATCACAACTGCTTGCCACAATGGACTTTGCTTTGTCTTGGCTTTCTTGTCTTAATTTCTGTTGCTTTCTAAAAAAAATCGTGTCTTCTTGACTGGTATTCTCTTTCTTCTTCACCAGAGCATCTTCATGTGAGAAAGCCATTCTACAATCTGTCAAACAATGGCTTCTGCACGTTCACACAAAAGGAGCTCAGAGTTAACTACAGGGAGCTGTAAACGTGGCATTGCAAACCTTTGTGGTACATCTCAAGTAGATGAAGGTTAGTGTTGCTGAAGTGGGGGCATGAAAACTCTAGTTTAACCATGAGATCAAAGGCAAAATTGCTGACTTCACGGCATAGAAAAAGTATTCTGTAAAAAGAAGAAACTGGATACAGAACTAGCAGGATACCAATGCAACAGTTCATCTTCCTACAGCTAGTATCTTTCCAGATGGTACCCACTATCATGTCCATTTATTAGCTGGCCAATAAATCTTCCTGGTAAGGAACACTCTTATAATGGCGTAATAGTGTATCCACAATCTTATAGACTGGTGAAGAAAATTAACTCACATCTCTCACTTCCTATGATACCCTTTCAGCTCTTGTTCTTTTCACTCAAATAGGCCATACTGCCATCAAGAGTTTTACTGAAAGTATCTGTCACTGCTAAGGCCAAAGTTGCTAGTCCTGGAGTCCTGTACACTCCACATACCCCTGTCTGTTGTGGTTTAGGTGGGGTCTATGACTCATCTCCAAGGCAGTACATGAATCCATCAATCCTTAATGGTTCAGAGAAGGAGATGGACACCGTGCTAAATAGGTCAGCCAAGATGACACTAACACAGAATTATGTCTGTAGAAGAATTCACAACACACCTCAGTGAGTCAGTTCTTCTAAGTTATATGCTTAACTGCTTGAAATGCCACTTTGGTTGCAAATTTTCTGTCCTATCCTTGGCTTAAAAAACAACCAAATCATTTTTATTATTAAAAAAAAAAAAAACCAAAACAAAAAAACAAAACCACCAACAAAAACAGAAACCCAACAAAAAATTCCAACAAACACATCTTCATGGTTTTTGCCTGTGTAGTAACAACATCCTTTGTTCCACGATGTTAAATAAATTTTAATCATACTTGTCAGACTAATGATTGCCATGTTACTATCCCTGGAGACAATAAAAATAATATAAAGGAGGAAAAAAATTATTTATGTGAACAATAACATATCCACAAGGTTTGGATCAGGATTTCTGGATTTCCAGATTTCCCTTTTCAACACTCCCTCCTTAAGCCCTCTGTGAAACCACAGCAGGATCCTCCTACTCTTAATCTTGTTCTTCAAGAGAAAGAGGGACCAATGGTCACAATCTGAATGGGAATAACCATGGTTAATTTACTCTCTGATGCAGATTTGTATTCCTGGGACTTTCAGACCCTTCAAGGTTGAAAAAGACATTCTTACCCAGAGAAGTCCTTGCAGGAACTGCATCCTTGTTGATCCAAAATGACACCCATGAAAGAACAACTGTGAGTATACAAGGAATGTATGTCTGAATAGTGAAATATCCCATACGTCTGCTGAGATCAAAGAAGATTGTCATAATAATATAATCACCTATAAATTAAAACAAAAAAAAATATGTACATGACATTTAAAAAGGTTTTCTGTTGTATCTTCATCTGTTAGTCTTGTTCTACATAGATATTACAGGAAATAAAATTTAACACTTTGTCTTACCCGACAAGGTATGAGAAATTTCAGTTGTATTTCGTAACCCCACAAACGCAAACTGATACAGTCTCCAGTATTTTGGATCTGCCACTTCAACAGAGGTTTTCTTCCATTTGTATTCAATTTCATTTCTGGGATATCCATCTACAATAAAACAGAGCAAATCAAGCATTCAGCCACAGTATATATCAAAGCATATTTTCTGATCTCTGAAGTTGTTTATAATCTAAACCAGGTCTATATATAAAGTGCATCAGAGACAAAGCCAGACTTCAATTTTAACCCCAAAACTTTCTAGCCTCAGTGTAAGATCAATAAAGAAGTATGTAAATACAAATGTTTAGGGAATATCTACACAATATTGTGAAACTCAGATATGAAAAACTGGCTCAGAATCACTACTATGAATTAATACACAAATATGATATACATTATCATTAAAAGACCACAAAGAGCTTAGAAGGGCAGATACTTATTAGTACATAATTTGATAAAGTTCCTATGGACATTTCTTGAAACTTTCTTTGCCTATTATTCCTAGAATGGATTTTTGTGGCCCGATTCACTGCCCAATATTTCAGCTTTAAGGAAGTGCAACCTTCTCAATTTTGAGGTGCCTGACATGTTGCCCCAAAGTATCTTGCAGAAAGGCAGAAATGAAATTAATCAAGACTCGCTTGTGTGGCACAAGTATCTAATCGATGGAGCTACCAAAGCTCATTTAGTTGGACGCACTCAAAAAGGAAGTAATAAATGAAAACATTAATTTAAAAGGAATCACTGAAGTCTGATATCATTGCCTATTAGGTTTCATATTTAGGAATAATTGTTTAGCTGTGTTCAGTTTGGGTTTCTTTCACCAATAATAGCACAACTCCCTTAGGAATTTTTTTTTTTCTTTAAATATACGTTATATTAAAGAAATGAAGCCTGAGAGTTGTGTTTCTGCTTCACATAAATAAGTCCCTCTGAAAGGAGTGCTTCTTATACTGNTTTCCCAAAAATGCACAAATCCCCTTGGGATTTTTTTTTTTCTTTAAATATACGTTATATTAAAGAAATGAAGCCTGAGAGTTGTGTTTCTGCTTCACATAAATAAGTCCCTCTGAAAGGAGTGCTTCTTATACTGATTAAGCATTTACAGGAACAGGTTGAAGAAGACAGATCTCACTTTTACTTTTACTAAGTATACCACACAGAATTAATTCAAAGCTGGCAAGTCTGGCAGGCATAAAAATAAAGTTCTTTCAGGGTAATAGATTTTCATTAACTTGAATGGGCATTGTATTAGTCTCCTAAGCCCCACGATTATTTTTTAAAGGTGCAACTAAATGAAATGCATGCAATTCAACTCATTCATCACTGCATTAAAAAATGCATTACAAAATGCTATATATCTAACCAAAATATAAACAGGTCATTTCTTTTCTTCACTTTTCTTTACTTTAAGAAGTAAACACTTGATCTCTTCCTGATAGAATTTAAGGAAATGTAAAGCCTGATTGTAAAGAAGAAAAAAAAACCAAAACGTTTTACCACCTACAGCTTGAAAACTCCAGTGGACAGGAGTGTTCATCCATAGGAAAGTTATGAAGCTGAAGATAACATTCAGCATTAATTGTCAGCCTGATTAGAGAAGGAAAGGGAAAAAAAAAATGTACAAGATTACATTCAAGGATCAAGACAATTCAGACTAGATAGTAAAGAACATGCACAGAAATCAATTTTGCAAATTAATGCATATTATGTATAGCCAATTGTGTGTCTGCAAAAAACATCCAGCATCACCTTCAAAAAACAAAAAAATTCTTATCATATGAAACCATCATTTCAGTTGGCATTTTGAACTATTTCAAAAATTTCAATTGATTTGGGGGATCTCTCAGCTCTCTACCAGAAATGGGGGATAAAGGAAGGGACTGAAGGCAGGGAAAAGAGGGGAGTTTATGAATGCAAATAAAGGAACTTTCTGAAGAATGCATTTGTCAAGTCAAATTGCATTTGGTATCATTATATCTGGGGGCTATATACACAAGAGAGAAAGTGGGGACACTCTTGGACTTGCTCTGGTGAAGGCAGTAACATGGAGAGGAAAGAGCAGACTTGATATTTCTGCCCATTTAATGTCTAAGGCATTCAAGTAATTCACACATTTAAGATACATTTTAGAAGTAGTTTAGGACTTATAGTGGTATCAACTTAATCATTTGCTGCTGTTGAAAATACTGTCAGAGATTTCACAGAATCATGGAATAGTTTTGGTTGGAAGGGACCTTTAAAGTTCATCTACTCCAAGTCCTGTGCAATGAGCAGGGACATCTTCAACTAGATCAGGTTTTTCTCTGAGCTTCATCCAGCCTGACCTTGAACGTTTCCAGGGATGGGGCATCTACCACCTCCCTGGTCAACCTGGGCCAGGGTTTCACCACCAATATTGTGAAAAATGTCTTCATTACATCTAGTCTAAGCCTTCCCTTTTCCAGATTAAAGCCATATACTCCACTATTCCTTGTCCTATAGCAACAGGTCTTGCTATTTCCAAAGAATTTTCAAGCAACCAATGCAAAACTCCATTCTGCTAAGTTTCACTGGGAAGCTAGAATAGAAAGCTAGACTGCTTTCTTTGCATGTAAAATACTTCCTCCTTTGTTGGGAACACTGTAAAGAAAGTCAGAATGTCTTCTAAAATCAACTTCAAAAACTAAGATGATATTTACATGCTTGACTGTATGGAATACTTACACACTAGACAAAAAGGGATGAGGAAATGAAGATTCTGTCACACGCTGCCAGAAAGCTCTATATGTCTATGAACAAAGTAGTTATTCTTCACAAAGTGTTACTAGGACCTTTCTAGAAATTTGTCCCAACTAGGACAGAGGTTTGTAACAGTGTCTTTCATAGAATGGTTCAGGTTGGAAGGGACCTTAAAGATCAACCAGTTCCAACCCCCCTGCCCTGGGCAAGGGCACTTTCCACTAAACCAGGTTGCTGGAAATTTCTTGCCATAAACTGTGGGGATGGGCTGGAGAAAGAGAACCCTCCACACACATTTCCAAGTAAAACACTGACATCCTCTGAAGAGGATGTTTTTTGCAAACTGGCAAACGCTGAAGATGTTTTTCATATTTGCCAACTATGATATATGCATTTATTGCCTTTGTTTTCCCTTTTCAATTTTTGGATAGCCAAAGGCTTAACGAAAAAGAAAACAAAACCAGACTTTTACTGGAAGTAATACAGCTAGATCTAGATTCACTAATGGGTGCAATGGACAGATGAAGGACCACCTCCAGAATGAGACTCAGTAAACATGACTAACAGAATCATCACATCTGCTCCTGAATTACCAAGAGGGAAAGAGTGGTGGTACAGAGGAGCCTGAGAAGCTGGAACACTGTCAGATCTTATTATTGTTCCTTCAATAATCAACATATGAATGTCTCAAAGTTATTACATCTTAGGCCAAATTCAGGCCTTATCCTCACCTATACACTTTTGCACGGTACAGTGCTGGGTGAATATCTATTCTCCCCATTTGCCAAAAAGAATTATCACCAACATGTTTGCTTGTGTGTGATTTGGAATCACAGATTTCTTGTTTCTAACAGCTTGCAAGGGTAACCATGCTAAGAAGTATATGCAAGACTTAGCTTTAATCAAAATTAATATGATTTTTATGATCTGAAGCATTTAATATTTTCCTTACAGAACATAATTCACTGAATATTACATACTTAAATATTTAGAACAGAAAGTCTGTAAAACAGGGTATGACTCGATCTGCAATGTCTTAGTGCCAGACCACCATGGTGCTACATGCTATATAACAACTTTTTTTTAAAGCTTGCCTGTACCTAAATGATTAGAATTTGCTATCCCTTTCAATTGTCTTTACTTGATAGTATTTATATAGTATTGAAATTTATTGCCTCTACAATTAACTTCATGTTTTTCATGATCAAATAATATTGTTTTTTCTTCTCTAGTGAACTTCTTGAAAATTTCTGTGTTCCACAACAAAAGAGATGCCAAGGATTTGATACATATTGATTAATTTTATGTTCCTGGTCATAAGAGTTTTATTTTTTTCTAGTAAAAACCCACCTTAGGGTGTATAATACTCTTCCATCACTCCAGATTCGAAGCAAACGATTTGGAGTTGTAATCCAGTGAGCGTCAGATTTCCTTGAGTTCCGGAAGAAAGTGTCTGGAATCCAAATTTTTCCAACCATGTTGCTATTAAGCATAAGCACCTTCATTGAGCTGTTAAATTTTAGACGACTGTCATACCAAGTCTGGGCAAAAATTATATCTATAGTGTATTCCTAAAAACAGAGAAACAACCATATCTATGTATATGTTTACTGAAATCTATAAGCCAACAACTTTTAATTCATATTAAAATTTATTTTAATTCATATTAGTGGTCTAAGGCCACTCCCTCTATTCTCCTATGTATTACTATTTGCATAGCACACAGCAGCCTGTAACCCCAAACAGAGAAATGATAGGCTGATGAAAGACACCCACAGCCTTCTGTTCCTAACTCCCCTCCCCTGACACATATTGATTAGTTGAGGAAGAGGAGATGTGATGGGATCTTGCTGTAACTTGGAGGTTCCCACATGGTGCCACCATGCCTCCGGGCAACCTAAGGGTAACCTTAATACTGCAGGGATAAACTGTGTGTGTTAAGACAAAGATTCTACATCACTTGAGAAGAAAACCAAATAAACTTTAAATGTTTTCCCCCAAACTTTACAACATGCAATTTAAGATCCTTCAAGAAATTTCAGATTTTGAAAAATTCATGAATATGTGGGAAGTAAACATCACAGTTTACAGAACTGTCTGTTACCATCTGCCTCATAAATCTACCTACATACACACTAAAGTATACATCATCATCCTCAGGAAGGAAACTTCCACTAAAACAATTCCACTTCACTTATTAAAGCCTCAAGAAAGCTCCTTTTGTGGTAGAATGCCAAATTCCTCAGCAGACTTATGGTCAGAAAAGTGAAAAATAAAATAAACAAATAAAAGGAAAACCCACAGCCTTTTAATGAGACAACTCTCGACACAGTAAAACTTGAGGGAGATAAACATTACAGATGCAATAACTATTGTTTTTCAAAGAATTCAGCCAGGTTTTGGTGCACTCCGGAGAGAGGAGCGAAGCTGCAGCCTCTTCTCTGTTGCATCTGTTAACAGCTCCAGACCACAACTCTGACTTTAAGGGCAACAGCCTCTCTACTTAATGGCAGATGTCCTCTTTCCCACATGACTGCCCCATGAGGTTTCTAACGAGCTCCTCTGCAGAGTAAAAGAGCTGGGGACCAGACTTAGGCACTTGATGTTGGCTGTTCAGCTCTCAGTCACGGGTGAAGCAAGGAGACAGAGGTTCGAACTGTTGCCTGAACCAAAGGGCTCACTACTAGTTCCCTTGTTCAATAAAAAAGCACAGTGCAGACAGTCAATTCTGTTTTTTAAATAAAATAAAAATTAAAGGCACTGCTGGTTGGAGTAGGGAGGTTTTTTCACTTCACTTTTAAATAATCAGAGCACCCGACTGTATGAGTTACAGACTCCTCACTCATTTCTGCAACAGATACAACAATCCATCTTCCAGGAAAGTTTGTCAAATCTGGCACTTCATCCATGAGAAGTGCCAAGGCAGATATTCCAGGACTACTTAAATATCTCTCAATCTTCCCACTCTTCCAGGTGGGAGAAAAACAAGTTCAGGAAATAGATATGCAAGAGGGAGGCTTGCCCTTGCTCTGTGATGTGTGGCAGATAAATTAGCACCTGAACTGTGGGAACTCAGTGATTCTCAAAAGTTATGAATAGGTAGTGTAAGAGGTAAACAGTGGAGGGACAGAGGGAACAAACAGACTAATCAAAATGCATTTTAGAGGTGACTTTGCTCTAAATCACTCTTTATTCCTTGAGAGGCACTGCCATCAGAGGAAGATTCTGCAGGTCAAAACAAGTCCCTTGATTACTTTACTTCTGTAAACGAAATTCAAGACACCCGTGAAAACTCAGGGCCTGTTTAACCTTTAAATTCAGTTTTCTGTGCTCCTCTACAGTGGTTACAACTGAAAAGGAAACTAGCCCTGCTGTAGTGTAAATGAGAGCCCGAGGCAGTGCACTGGAAAAGTGTTTTAATGGGCTTAAATGGAACAGAACGAACAAAGATTTACATGTTACCTTTACAGTACAAATAGGAGAAGAAAGAAAAAAAAGAAGTCAGCGAGGGAAATCAACAGACACAGCCAAACGTATGAAAAGAGCAGACTGTCTGGATTTGAAGGTGCTACTCTAAGCAACCACTTCACAGTAACACTGCGTTGTCTGAGAAAAAGAAATTTATCAAAGTGTCACTACAGTCAAATCCGCCCAGAGCAAGAAAACTCTGGTTTTCACAGAATACCAACCACTCTAACAAATTAAGATAAAAAGGAAGAGGAGCTCGAGGACCATTTTGAACACACAAAGCAATGGAACAACCTCAGCAGACCCAGATGTTTACGTTTTCTTACCTTTCAGTATTAAATGTTTTTATCATACCCATGTATTACAGGTGTTGTTTAAAGAACTTTTTGAAGAAAAAGAAAAAGAAAAAAAAAGATCTTTGTCAAAATTCTTCATGGTACATTTATCACTGTTCAAAAAGAATCCAATACATATCATACAAATACATGTTTATATTATATGAATATGTTTAATATCATAAAATTACTAACTACTTGTTTCCAAGTACCTTGCTGAACATATAAGAAGAGATCCATTTGCTAGCCTCTTGTCACATACATGTAGAGGGTGGTCCTTCATTTGTAAACTGACACTTCAGGACCCAGACATCTCCTCTCTGAAGGGTCAGCATAATCCTGCTATTCATCCCACCTGAAAGATGTGGACTTGCAGCCTCATGGTGGGTGGCAGCAGCAGTTCGCCCTCACCTTCAGCAGGGACTCAGGGTCAGCGCTCTCTGATTTCTCCTAAGAACATTTGTTCTACTTCTAACACTTCTGCCTTGGTGGATATGACTAGATACTTCTTCAGCGTGTCTATTTTCCTATGCCTCCCTGAGACCTCTCTGACTTGAGGGTCCATAATCCCGAAACTGCATATATTTTTTATACAACACATCTCACATGGGATCACATTTTCAATCCATTATATCTACACCATCTTTCACTCAGATGAACTTCAGCATAATGTCCAAGCACATACATGTACTCACATTGTAGAGGTGCAAAGCACATGAAAATGGGATTTGAATGTATATGAAGAGGCTGGATGGCGTAGGTCCAAATAGATCCCAAGCAGTCATCAAGCACAGGCAAACATATAGGATGATCAGACAACTAAGAGCATGCAGCGTGCAAATGGGACAGTGAACAGGCTTGAGAGCAATAACCTAAAAGAGAAACTATGCTATGGGGGATTGTCAAGAAAGTTGGATTCTTTCTGAAAATCTAGTTTTGAAATGCGTCCTGAAATTTCAGATTTTATGGATTCGTACACTAAATTATCTTAAATTTCTATCTCCTGGAAAATATTTCATATTTTCTTTAAGAAGGGGAAATCTGGGTCCCTAAAATTTGTTGAAAATTAGGTAGAAAAATATCACTACACTGTCTTTTTCTGGGAGTACTGTTTCCAAGCTAGATGAATACAAGTTCTATCTTTGTTCAGGCACTGTATGAACAACCACAACAGCAGCCAGATTTATACAATATTCTTTCTATGCCACAAATCTTTCTGAGCTTCTACTTTGTTTTCCTTATTTTCTTACAAAAAGTTAAAATTAACACCCTTATCAGTACTTTATTAGTCTTTCATAAAACTCACCATTCCATGCCACTGTTGTCATGTAACCATAAAGATTCATTTACTGCTCCCTCTTTCAAATGAAACTAATGATAAAATAGCCGTGCAGAATAAAATGGAATCAATCTATGGCTGCGTTAGTCACAGCCGTAGCAAAATGCATGTTTATTCATATTTAGCCTGACAGGGTTCAATAACCATGGCACATGTTAGCTCATATTTGGCATTTGATTAGATCACTGAACTGTTTTTTGCACAGCTGGCATAAAGAGCCCACCTGCCTAATTATTTCCAGATAACAGCAATCCTCCTCCATCTCTCCTCTCTAAAAGATCATAGCAAACTCCAAAGGCTGGGAACACAGTGACTAATCAGAGATTACCATTAAAGGGCCAGGCAGTGAACAAACTGTGAATATTGACAAGCAGGTGTAGTCTGAGAGAAAATAATTTAATAAATAAAAGCAATTATTTCAAATAAAGTATTAACAACTATTGTATGGGAATAAATGGAATCTTCCACATCATTGTCAAGCACGGTTCAATTACAGTCAGACATGAAAATGGGCCAGTGAATTGGTTTTTCTATTGGAAAGCTCTGCAAAGAAAGGGAGGCAGATACCATCTTACACCATTGTTTCTCACCACATCAAACCACATCACAGGAATTCCAACATAATATAACAATAAGGATGGAAAAAAATCCCACAAAGCAGGAAAAAAAGAAAACATATGTCTTGGATATTTTGCCTGGCAGACTCACAACTTATTTGATATTACACAGTAAACAGTGTGGAGAAGTCAAGCAACGTTGTTGGTTGGATTATGCTAACTGCAACAATTTTTGTTTACAAACAGGAAAAATGTGGACTAGTTTTCAGAGTCCAAACACAAAAGCAATGAAAAGTCCCAAAACCAAAAAATTGCATTAGTGAACTGCAGGGCTGCCATACAGTTCATTACCAATGGCTTTCAGAGAAAAATTAATAAAAACATACTCCAGTCATTTCATCTTGGTTCAGAAACCCACTTCAGCTTTTCTCACATGTTGAAAATTTCACCAGAAGGACACCTCAAGTTTTCTGGACTGCAAAAAGTTAATTCAGAAATCTGTTTCATAACAAGCCCCTGAACTCATTTCAATTACCAAGTGTGACATAATTTCATCTTATTCAGTTATCTGAGCTTGACAATATTTCCCCCATGTTTCTTCATTCTGTCCAGATTTCTAATTCCTTAAACTGGAACTTTATGTGATGTAGATGGGGAATTCTTCAGAAAAAAAGAAAGATGAAGGGAAAACTAAAGAAAATATTCTACTTATGTATATGCTTTGGAATGAAGTGATGTGATTTAATATGAAAGATGCTGTCTAGCTAGCTCATTATGAGGTTTAAACAACAAAGGATGTCATAGACAAAACTGGTAACCACATGGTTTCCTCAGAGGTAAGCACCAAATAAAGCATCGATATTAGCCAATTTATCTTCATCTTTCCAGTGTGCTGCCAATAAACACTTGTAACCTTTATCTTTTCCTTCACCCAGATATCTCCAGACATCAATAAAGAGCTATTAAGTAACTTATTAAAATATGTAACCCATCTTTGATGTCTAACTACTCCTAACAAAAGAACTAACGTGTGGTTGTTCTTCCTGTTGGGCTACTTTAAAAGCTTTTTGAAAAGAGTTTTTAGCTGCTTCAGGATCAGCAACGGTTTCAGTGCTTTCATGGTTGGGACTAAAGCAAAAGTGGAATTTTAGTTTGCTCATGAGAGCTATCTAAACTCAGTGACCTCAGGGTGCCATCTAAAAGACCCAACAAACCACAGTGCTTCTGACATGTACCTGTGATATTACATTAATGATACTGCAGCTGTGGAAGAGGTAGGGGCTGCAGGAAACGCACTGAACAGAAGCACGTAGCATCTGCTTCCAGAGTCTTTTAACCAGTCAGATTGTTATAATTGAACAGCTAATTACACTGGAAGATGCTAATGGGCAGAGTTCACGGGTAAGTGGAAGTATGGCAAATCACATCTACAGAAGGTGAGGGAGTACAGCAAGACCTACAGATACAGAAAAAAAAAAATCTATCTGTCTTCACACCATAATTTGGCATCTGTGCTTATCCAGTCCTTATTTTGAACATGCAAAGTGACAGATGCAAACAACAATATGAATAAAAGGCAAGATTTATTTCAAAGCTTTGTAGATTAGAAACTATAATTAAAATCTTGCCAGTAGTCAAAAGATTAGCTGGAAAAGTAACTAAAGCACTTCAGCAAATCTCTGCTTTTATTCGATCAGCTTAGACTTTGGGCATTTGAAGAGCGCATAAGGAGAAGAAGTAGATTATTTATATAATCTATATAAATTTTCACACCAAAAGCTATGTAAAAAGTTTTGGTTTGCTTTTCAGTTGAAACTTTAACATTCCAGCCACTGCCACTCAAAAAAACCCCAAAAACCACAACCCCAAAACATTAAACTACAGAAAGAACGAGAGAAGAAAACTCAGAACAAAAAAAAAAGACATAAATACACGCATATGTATTACAAACCCATGAGTGAACACTGCTGTGGATTAAGGGTTCAGCTTCCAGGTTGTCAATAGTGATTTATCAACTCCATTAACTGTACTTTCTAAATTCTGCAGCTGCATTTACCTTCCTGTAACTAGAGGTAATCAAGCAGTTAAAATGGGTCCCATAAACAACTTTGGTGACAAAGCTGCACATTACTTAAGCATACATGGTTTTCTACAGTTGCCTTATATAAATAAAGTCTCAAACACAATGTTTCACCTCTATGTATGGTACAACTGCTTTTAAAGCAAGATTAATTGTACAGTTACTTTTTACTGTTTTGGGTTTTTTTTTTCCTGTGGTTTTCCTGTCATGCTTAGAAATTTCAACATTGATGGCAACGAGATTTTTCTGGGTTTGGGTTCTACCCTGCATCTCTTGTAAGATACATGATCCTAAATGAAACACAGCAACTCCTATAAGTTTAGTTTTCTGGTTGATGAGGCAGACGTGCAACTCCAAATACTAATCATCAGATACACTAAAGATATAAGAGCATGGACAACTGTAAAAAACTGCCTGAAGAGCCTCTCCTTACTTACTCGTCCCAAGCACACAACCTTTTGGTGGATAACCCTCTACAATAGATACAATATTGTTATTCAAAAAAGTGAAATCTCATGCAGCACTTATGGTGCACCAGTAAATGAAAAACTCCAAAATAGTCCAACAAAAAGTGTTTTAGATGTGCATTCCCTGTGGTGGCCAAAATAACCACCCAGATATTATGCGACAATTAAATTTTAAATCCTACAGCAACAGAATAAAAATAATGTATCAGAGAATGATAGTATGGTTTAGGTTGGAAAGGGCGTTAAAGATCATCAAATTCCAACCTCCCTGCCATGGGCAGAGAAACCTCCCACTAGACCAAGTTGCTCAAAGCCTGGCCTGGCCTTGAACAGCCTGGCCTTGAACACTTCTCTGGACAACCTGTTCCAGTGCCTCACCATCCTCACAGCAACAAATTTCCTCCTGATAGCTAATCTAAACCTACCCTCTTCCAGTTTGAAGCCATCAGCCCTCATCCACATGTGCTTGTAAAAAGTCCCTCTCGTGCTTTGAAGCCCAAGATCAAGAGGCAAGGAAGTTCCATTCACTTACCGGTGAAAGCACACTGCGTTTCTTAATAGCTGTTTTGCCAAAGCTGTCACTCTGGCTAACAAGGGAGTAGGGCAACGCTGTTTCCAGGAGTGGGTCTGCTTCCTTGGCAAACAGCTGGAGATGCTGCTGCAGGAAAGGGCATCCGGACCATTCCCCTGCTTTGCCAAGTGATCTTCCCAGAACACGCACTCGCAGAAGAAAAAACTTGCTCCTATAGCTGCCCACCTTTTAACAGAGGGGGAGATTTCACAGTGTCGGTAGAGATCTTGGCACCAGCAATTGCAGGGACCGGCAAAGGACAGCAGCTTTCGTCTGGAGTACGGGAGCAAAGGAGGCGATAATAACCTGTATGGCAGGAGCCATCGCCAAGGACCCTCTCTATTGCAAGAAGCTGTTACAAGCCATTTATCGTTAACAATCAAAACGCATCCCCTGCCTTTCTTCCCGAAACCTAGCTCAAATCTAGGCCAGCAAAATCATTCCCACAACTGGAATGCAGCATCACAAATTTCCATATAGACAGACAGATTAGGAATTAATAACAAAGAACAGGTGTGTAATGCTCTTCAAATTGTTTATCATCTATTTGACACAGAGATAAGAGGTACAAGACAAAGAACTACATGTAGCTTGTCTCAGCTGCAGACACAATGGAGACAACCATAGCAGAAGCAGACAGAAACTATCATGTGGAGAGGATAGGAAGGCATCAGAAGTGACAATAAACTGTAAGACAGCACCCAAGCAGTCCATGCAGCTTTCAGGGGAAAAAAAACAGGAGTAAAGCACCCTTTAGGTTAGGTTTAGCACAAATCACTACCTTTACCTTCTCAGTGAAGTCATTCTTATATTAACATTGTTCTTAGTTTATATCATCTCACATCATGACTGAATTGTGCAGGTGTTCAATACTGCTTATTCAGGATACATGTCCTCTGAGAGGAGCTGGTGGTTTGAATTTAACATAAAAGACAAGATTTGGAAAGAAAATGGGGGCATAAGAAACAGCAAGCAGAGAATCCAATAACAGCAAGAAGTACAGGTAGTGATTTTAGAACAACAAAAGCTTAATTGTTTGTGATATTTGGTAGCCTCCACAGAAAGCAGGAGAAGGAAAAATAAATTAAAAAAAAAAAAAAAGAAAGAAAGAAAAGAAAAATAAGTTTGAAAAGGAACACGACAAGAAACAATACAACAGCTTTGCAGGCATCTACAGAAAGTTTCTTTCAAGCCTAAAGTTCAGGTTGGGAGAAAGTGGCACAAAAAGCCGAAAGGATGGGAACAGAAATGAGTGAGATCTGAGATAGGAAATAGCCTCTTGAGAAAAAAAAAAAAAAAAAAAAAAAGAAAAAGAAAACAGCTGGGGTTAGGCTTTGAAGTTCCTTGAAAGTAAACTGTTTATGTGTGAGGTGCAGAGAAAGATGAGAGAGAGGAAAAACCCGAGCAAGAAATAATTCAGTTGGAAAATTCTCTCTAAGACTTCTCTAGATGGTAGGAATGGAGGAAGACTGTAACTGGAAAGGTTACAAAAACACATTATCATAACAATGGGAGTCTGGACAAGATGTTCCATCCAATAGATTAAAAAATAAACAAAAATAAACCCCCTCCAAGTTGTTTTGCAATGAGAATTTACAAGACTCCAAGTAAGACCCTACTCCTGGTTCTATGATCCATAAAATCATAGAAAATTTTGTTATTTCAGTCTTCAGTGACATAGAGTAGTGATTATCCACAGCAAAGAGAGACCATGAAAGGGGCAAAAAGTGGGAAGACTTAGGCCTATTTAGCTATGTTGAGCTAATTAAACATCTGTGAACAGATGTGAGGGATCAGCCTGTGAGGGACTCAAGGCAATATTTTGGACTGTACTAAAGGTGATACAAAGACTAGCAGGCAACTGGCACTGAAAAGTTGCTGAATTTTTTGCATTAAACTACCAAGGATGTAGTAGAAACAACTACTTGAATGCAGGAGAAGAGAAGGTGACCAAGGCAGACATCCTGCGCAGAAGCACCAAAGGAGGAGCTTTAAGAAGTTCATTCACATCAACACATAAATAGCTAAAGTATTGAGAAGACAAAAAAATAAGGTGCTTGCTCACAACACACTGACAGACTAACCATAGATAAAAAGGAAGATGCTTTTCAGAATTATTTTCTAGCCCCAACCATATCTGGAGCTCAGGATTTCTGCTATTTCTTTAACAAATTAGCTTTATGTTAATGCAGAATGCTAACATCTGAAATTTCAGATAATTCAAATGCAGTTCAGTTATTGCTCTGACTGTGGATGCTAAGAATTTGAGATGATATAAACTGGATTTCCGACCAGTACACGCTAGCACATTCTACTGATGTCAGGGGATTTAAAGTAATAGGGTTTTTTCAATATTTATATTAAGTCAATGCCAACTGTCATTTAAGTGATACAATATTACTACCCAAAATCAGTACTTTCTAAAGCATGAACTAGTCTACTACTAAATGTAAGAGTGATGCATGGCACACAAAGATTGCAGCCTTAGGTTATAGCATTGCTTAGTGGCACTCACAAATTAGGGCACATTTTACAGCCAGGAACGCAGATTTTTATGGCGGCTAGTTTAGAACCTTAACTACCTGTCCTAATTTCATATCTATTAAGGGACAATCATTAAAGCCCAGCTGAGACTAGGACAAATACTGAATGCTGTCTGAAGTGGGGGCTGAAAAGATGCCTGTACCCTGGTTTGATTTCAGAAAGCTAACACAACATTTGTCTGTCACACAATGGCTAGCTTTTCCCTCATCCCTCCCCATTCTCTTCAAAATGATCACAGAAATTGGGAGTGACACAGGAACTGCTGTTCTGAGCCAGTATGAGCAGAACGTTGCCTGTACTTGACCAATTCCCCTGAAATCAAATCGGGCAGTCTTAGAGCTACCTTGTAATAGCACTAGGTAAACTATCTGCCTGCAAGAGCCAGACTAATCAATTTAATCTAATTTTTTCCAGAATAAAACAGAGACCATTCATTCAATTATATTTGTGAAGTATTACTCAAGTTCCTAGAGCTGGTAAAATAAATACTAACAA
This sequence comes from Pedionomus torquatus, assembly GCA_013398155.1. Taxonomy (NCBI): domain Eukaryota; kingdom Metazoa; phylum Chordata; class Aves; order Charadriiformes; family Pedionomidae; genus Pedionomus; species Pedionomus torquatus. The sequence goes on from VZRU01019359.1 coordinate 171,832, forward strand.
CTGTGTGGTTTTGACACTTAAAATATATTTCAAAAAAAACCCAACCAAACAAACAACAAAACCCTAACATTGGAGCCTACTGAAGGAATATCTACTCAGCTGCTGTAAACGAACTCTGCGTCCATCAATCTCTAACATTCTGAGTAACAGTCAATTAGTTCCGATCACTTCCAGTGCTGATAGATTCCAATCATTTTGGTGCCTATATTTCCTAATCAAAATAAAAGAGTAAATTGGGAAAACAATTATTATTCTAGCTTAATCCAAAGGAGCTGTTGCTCAATAAAAAAGAGGTAATGTGCAAAGACTTGCCGGTGCTTCTGTGTTGATGTATGAACAAATATTCCTGCCATTTGGAAAGGAAATGAACCAGTTTGCATAAAATACACACACTTGACTCTCTGAAAATTTCCAGTGCTTGCACACTGAACCCACATGACCTTATAAAACCTCATAAATTCTCAAACATGGGCAGGAGTGATTCTTCTCACACTTCCTCTCACTGTCATCATAAAGCTCATGGAGACAATGGTTCTTCTCAAAATGGTCTTCTGACATGAAAGCAACCCCAACCTTCAGAAAAAGCTTCAAACTCAGTTCAGAAGCCACCACAAGTCCTATCAAGCAGTGCTCACCCAGACCTGAAATATTACTATATACTGAAGCATTTGGATAGCATTATGATGTATTAAGTTTATGTTTCTCGTATGGAACTATGTTTACTTAGACACAGTTGTCTGTAACAAACAGAGAGGGAGGGAAAGAGAGAGTTCATATTTTTCCTTTTATACATTTTTTCTTTGGATTTTTTTTTCCTATTATTGTTAGTTAAATTCTTAAGTCAACATGACTTGGTGCACACATAAATAGAAGTACTTGTCTCAGTATCTGCAGAATCAGGGCCTTCCTAATTCCAGCATCTATCTCTAAGGCTCCTCTTTCCTTTATGGTACCTACTGCTTATGCAGTAACCAAACATTTAATATAATTCAAAAACAGAGTTAAAAAAGCATTGATTTACAGAATAGCACACACAAAGAGTGTACTAGTACTACTTTGAGTACTAGTTTTCAGGGTAGCATCAGGTAATGTATTTTTGGATCGTTATTACTTATATTCTAGTGTGTTAATATAAATTACCTGGCACAGTAGAGTACAAAACCTCCAAACCTTCAATACAAAGTTAGTGACTAGTAGAATAAGTGCAATGACACACCTGATCACAAACCATCCTCCACAGATACAATAACATTGAGGAATCTGCATGAGAATACTGATGACGTTGACACTTGAACACCTTAAAAGATTTGCTTTTAGTTACTGCAACTTTAGAATAAAATGGAATTTAGAAGCCAAAGGATACTTAAAATTGCCTATCAGCACATTCTACACAAAGTCATAAATGGTACAAAAGCAGGAAAAGTTGTATCCTAACAGTGTCTGGGCCACGCAGTCTGAGTACCAAAGCAGAACATTGCATATTCAGGGAATACCTGATTTTCCCAGTGGTTTATCTGTCTTGTTAAAAATAAGAGTGCTAGGCTTTGGCTTGGGGCCAAAGTAGCCCTTAACAGATAAGTAACAAAGTTCATGCAATAAAAACCAAGCCATCTGCAGAAGAGGCAGAAATGCTAAGAAATAACAATGAAACGGAACTGCATCAGTGAACTGTAGTCCTAGAGATTTATCCTGGAATTTTCAGTCTGGATCTTCTACTACCAAGAAGATAAATGCTAATGGAATTTATTAATTCCATTAATAAATACAAAAACTGAACAGAGAGCATCATCTGCATCCACAACAAGAGAAGAAAGAAATACGTGGCTTTCAAACACTCTGCAATGGTAATGGTAACATAATGTTTCAAAATATTAAATCACAACTTAAAAAAATATGAAGCAGCAAAGGAATATTTGCATAATATGCATAACAAAGCATAATTTTGTTTCTGTAAATATATATATTTATACGTGTGTACACTTGCATACAGACATAGACAGACAGGTGTAGCATTTTCTTTTGGCTAGAATTTAGTCTACCTGATGTCTAGGCATCTCTATAGAAATTGTCTGCTTCTTTCTAACTCTTGGCCCCTTTTTGTTACTTGAGTATTGCTCTACTACTTATGCTACAAAACTTGATTAAATAGGCATCAAAGACAAGAAAGTATAAACTTTTCTCTTTGCTCTTCATTTTTGAAACAGTGATGCAATACCACTTCTTACTTAAGGAACTGCTCCTGTAATGCCCGTCTAAAAATTTCTCTCATTTGGGGTAGCAGTCTTCTATCGTCATGAGAGTTTTGAGATCGGATATTCTCTTAGTTAAAGGAAGGTTGAAATACCTTGGAGGGCTGTCATGCCTCTCCCTACCCACTGAAGTGCACACTCGCATGGTCTTATCAAACCACAAAAGCTGTGGCACTGGCACATTCTCCCCTGGACTCCTTGGGGCAGCAATAGCACAAAATATTATGTATTTATGAACACACAGGGTTTGGGGGATGAATACAAGGCCAAGAAAGCTAATGATCAACATGCATTTCTCTACAGGGACTATATATCAGGCTCTGCTACTTCTACCACCAAACAGTGGCTTTTTTTTTTTTTATCTTGGCCCTAATCTGAAAGGAATGAGCAAGGTAGTCAAAGCATAGTACATCTACATTAAGTGCTCAACTGAATGCGCTTCCACATAGAGGTAAAGCAGGCTCTAAGTATTCATCACATGCCTAAAATCTGCTAAGAAAACCCTAGACCTCTTCAGAGCTATTGAAGATCAAGGCTTTGGGCATAAAAATGTACTTAGCTGCATTTTACATGACTGTTGCATCATGCATAGCATGGGTTAGCTCTAAAACACAGATTCAAAAATCTTTAGATTTAATGAGTATTAGAAGCCTAATACTGATCCAGTCACTTGTTAAAAATGTTTACTCAGGTTGCAGATGCTTAAAGAGATCACAGGCTGTAGAAAAACATCTCTTAAGCATGGGCTGTGTAGGACTTTGTTAAATACCGAGGGCCAAAACACAACAGCCTTCAAAACAAATTCTAATGGATGTCATGCGTATACTTAAAGTGTCCCTTTTATGGAAATGAAAGTCTATCAGATAGCAAGAGGAAAACAGACTGAATTATAAAAATAAATCAGTTTCCTCTCATAATATATGTCCTCTGAAGCTTTCAGACAAACATACTCCCTTGATATTCTCATTCTTAGGAAAAACACTCTCTACATCATGCCATATTGTATCCAAACTAAATAGTTAAAGGGCATCATTTGCCAGAGTGAATTAACGTATCTGTAATGAGTAATCCAATGGGGAATTACAGATATGTGTTCTCACAGTAAGTGATCAAATGAAGGGCTAAGGACAGCCCTTGAAATGGAAGCAATTTTTGGATTATTAGTTAACAGTCTCAAACAATATTGACTCCAGGGGAACTGCTTTCCTAATGAAACCAACAGCTCACATAAGAAGAGTTTATAGGGTCAAATCTGTAATTATTTTTTTACTGAGAATGTTATTGCCTGGATTAATTTTTTTTTTTTAAACCCTAATCCAATTATTTGCATATACATGGTTTTGTTTATTTTCACTAACATCTGATTTTTGTAGTGATGTTACATACTTATATGATCCAGATTCCTGGTGTCCAAGCCCAGTGAAAGCAATTGCTCTTTTAAGGAGGCCATAGTGTGCTTAAACTGTAATTTAAATTGCTAAGTAGTTCTCCGCCCATTTAAAAAATATATAATAGTTTTTAAAGTTCCATGTCCTAATGGAATTTACCTTATTACCCTTTGGTGGTGTGCTTCATTGTTACCTTTTTTCTTTTCACAGAAATCAGAAGTTTAGAGAGATAAACATTCCATTGATATACATTATAACGATTAGGATCCCGCTTTTTAATGAAGTAATTTGCCTTTTCAGTATGGTGCTATCCTTACCTTGGACTAGAAGCCTGTATGACTGACTTTTATTAATGCAATGGCAAGAGCATCACCACCTAGCTCTAGGACAGCTCTAGCAGATGTGGGGAAATCTCTAAATGAGTGCTATGAAATAGTCCCATGGCTAATAATGTCCTTATTACAAGCATGGCATATGATAATGCTGCCTCCCAGGCTCTGGGCTAAGCAAGCAGAAGACAGCCGTGGGCACAGGAGAGGCCATCGCATATAGCAATAAGTTGCCCAGGGGCTGCAGAGACAAGAAGAGGGCATGGGAGATGGGGCAGGGCTACCCTGCAAAGCCAGCCACATGCTGGTTCTTTATAACTGGTAAACTTAAGCTGTAAGCATGTCTCATTTTCAGTTCTGGTGTATGCAATGCCTACTGGACACAGCATGAAGGACTTATATTGGCTACTGGAAAAGGAAGCCTCTACCATTTGCTATATCCTCCCTGCAGGTAGCTGCCTGTCCAAACATTTTGTTCCCACAATAAATTCCTTCAGAAGGAGACAGGATGGAGAGAGGCAAAAGGGAATGACTGCAGTAAGGAGACAGACAAAACCAAAGACACTACTTACACTGGATATGGAAATTGGAATTTCCCCCAGCCCATTGCTTTTCTGCTCTTCCATTAATTTCTTTACATACAGCCCTGGCCTGAGACATGGATTCCCTGCCACAGCCCAAGGTAATAATAACCGTAAGCTTGTTAGACCCTTATGCTGGAATGAATATCTTTTGCCACCAATCTGCATCATCTGTTTGTGGCAGCTTTATCTACAGCATCTAAGTATCACTATTTTTTCCAGCTTGGCTTCCCATCACTGGAAGTCGGTATTTCCCACCCAGGCACAATGAGGTGTCTGTAAACTACAAGATCCTTAATAATAATCTACTGTGCTTAAACCAAGCACCCACTTCATAAGACGCACATCGTGACAGAAAATCTAAGTGATTTAAGAAAAGGCCACAGGCTCAACATCCTCATAAGTGCTGTTACTTCAGTGTTGGTACCAAATAGATAGGTCAGATCTCAACATGTATAGTAGAAACCACATGAGATGCATTGTCCAACTTCTGCAGAAGCCAGTTATGTGTATGCACACCCCCACAGCCCTGCCCATCCTCTGTCTCTCTCTCATAGAGGACACATAAGGTTAAATAAAACATGGATAAAGGAGGATAGAAGAGTCAGTTTCATTTTTTTTTCTTTGAATTTGAAAAATAATGAAAAAGACTGTACTGAAAATAGTTTTATTCACAAATGCTGGTTCAATTGTTATTTTTCTTAACCTCAAGAGTAGCTCCAGGAAATTATATTGGGCCAAAGATAAACCAGGTTTAAACAAACATAGTGAAAATGTTCAACACAAACTAAAATAAGGATCTGTGCAATCTTACTTTTTTAAATAAGAAACACATTTTTTAAATTGCAGCAATTTCAAATAGAGGGAGTCTAAACATGTCTCTGCAATAATCACAATCATATCCAACCACATGAGAATACATGGTAAGAAATAAAGAAACATATTTGAATGAGATTAAAATTATTTCAAAATATTAACCTGTAGTATCATTCAGATGTTTTCAGTTAATAATCAGAACTTACCATATTGATTGGGTCAACCGGGCCAATGCTGTTAACATAGACATCTGTTTCAATTACCGTAGTTCTCACTAAACAAAACAGTAACCATAAAATTACATATTTAATTAACTTTGTACATTATTAGTGTAATTTAACCTATTTACTAAATTAACAAGAAATCTAATATTATTTTATTAGATTCAGAATAATTAAATCTCTGGTTTGTTCATTTTGTGAAGTATCATATATAACTTGGCTCCCTTATTTCACAAAAACTGTTAGAATTATCAACATGAATTTTTTACTTTGTAATGCAATCTGCATCTGTGCTTTCTCAACAGATATGACAGATATAGAAGGTAAAGGAAGAGGGGGGGGAGGAACAAATCAAAAACTGTCTTCCAACATAAAAATTTAAATCAGAAACAGAAGAAAAAAAATCTGAAAAAACTGCTTGTACAACAAACCATGAGGACTGGAAGCAGATGTGTTTATCAGCTGTAAGGAATCAATATGAAGTGCTTTCTGTTAATTCCTACTGAAAATGTGTAACAAAAATAAAATGACTTTTCACCACAGTTTTCTTCAATTCTTGCAATCAGAGCACACCTAAGGATTACTAATGACTGATATGCTTCCATCAGCTTGATTAATACACAGCTTCAAAACCAAATCAAAAGCTCCTCAAGTGACAGCCATTTAGAATTTGAACAACCTAATATCATTCTGTGATCTCCTTTTTTTATTTTTCCTTAAAAAACACAGGGAAACCACTCTCACTGAGCAGACAAAATTTAACTGGTTTAAATATATATTCTCTTACAGAATATACTCTCTTAATATGTACTCTTACTCATGGGCACAATGTCTAAATGACTTCCCGCAGAAGTCACATCTGAAGTACAGGTAGCACTGATAATTCAGTATTTTCCTCCAAACTGGATATAGAAGGAAAAAGTACAAATGGAAGAGGTCAGGATGCATTTTAACTTCATCAGTTTACCTAGCATTTTCTTCTAGCTTGTAATGGAATGTCAGAACTTGGACAAAAGAGGACATATGTCCTAGTCCCCACTGGAATGAAGAGGGTTAATAATAAATCTCTGCTAGTCTTTCTCGGACAATCAGGCATGTTAAAATGAAGCATTTTTGTCCATATGCAGATGGAAAAAGGGAAGGTACAAACAAAAAGGCAGCTTGATTTTATAGGAGAAGGATCCTAGGTCATCGGATTTGATTATACTGCAAGCCATAAGAGATCACCTAAGTGCTCTATAGCAAACCTAAAATCTTAGATTGTTGAGATTTGAAAAATCCTCTTAAACTTGAACAGACACACAGAAAGAAACACGATATCATTAACATCCTTGCCAGCTACAATGACAGGCAAGATCCATTTCCTAAATATCCTACAATAGCTTTTTCCTGCCAATCTCACTTGGGAGGAAATTCTCCCTGGTTCCAAATCCGATTACTGGTGTGACCCTGAGCCTGACAGCAAGACACACCACTGAGGCTGCACAAAGAATTTTTTGTACAACCACAGAGCACAGTCACTTGATCACCATCCTGTCCTCAGCATGTTTCACAGAAAGTTTAAACAGACTCTNTATATATATAAATACTTCCTGAGCTGCAAATGTTTTCAGTATCTGTTGGGAGAGGAAGAGGGGTAACACAAGAATTAATATCCACAGACTGAAAAATCAGGGGGAGAAAAACCCCTGTAACGTACCTGTGTAGACACATATGTATAATATCATACATTTTACATACGCCACATCTTGCAAACAGGTATCGTCTTCCTTTAACCCTACTTATCTATGTAACAATATCCCCACTGCTAGACAGGGAGGTGGATCAAAGTGTATCTTGCCTCATTGCTCAAGCAATGCTGAATGCACTGCTCTTTCCCTGTATTAGTAGGAAATGTTTATTTCTTTTTATGTTAGGAAATCTTGTTTTGTTCTGAGGTTCAAGTCTTTGACTCTAACTTTCAGCACCAGCTAGCCATTTCTCACACCTCTTCTTCAGACACAGGTACCTACACACGACTGCTAAGTTCACCTCTGAAACTTGCCTACAGTGTGCTGAAGACTTCAAACTGCAAATGCAACCTACAGATGAGCTGTTCAGCTTTAACTTCTGAGGCTGCTCCACTGTTTCCAGATCCACCTTGAAATGTGGAGACCAGAACTGGAAATTTTTGTAAAAGTATTATCAGGGCTGCTTGAACATTTGCAGATTTCTACTCCTTATGTTCCTTTTCTAAAGGGGATTTATCCCAGGACAATGCTCAGGGATGCATAGCTAAGACTTTATACTACAAAAAAATATCTGTTTTCTCTTAAATCACTGCTTTACTATTCAGAATCTCTCACCTTAAAATATTACCCCAGGTTTCCTCCCCTCCACCTCCTATTTTCTGTCTCCAGTTTTACTGAAGGAGAAAATTATTACTCTGCAGATACAATCTCTCCCTTTCCAACAGTCTTTGTGTCCTCTGCCAACTTTATTACCAAATTAATTGCTGAAATCTTTCAAAATCTCATTTTTATCAAGACTTTCCTATGAGACCTACTACAGACAGCCCAACCACTGATATTTCCTTATTAACAACTAAATTTTGAGATTTGTCAGTAAGCCAGTTTTTAATGGAAGCTGTGTCAATTTTATGAAATTCCAGCTTGCAGCAAACAGTACTTGATCTGCCACAAGGGCTCTTCTGTAATGTGCCACATAGTTCAATTTGCCTTTTCCATACTGTTCTCAGTAAAATTATTAGAGCTAACAAGAGCCAGTAAAGAATCTGAAAATCTGCCTCTGTTGAAGATATTTGACCCAAATGACCCAGAGAAAGATACCCAGTTCAGGAAGACTGGAAGAGGCTGTTCTGTTACCTTAGACTTTCTGCATTGTACAGAGCAAATCACTTCTCTGAATGAGAAGAAATAATTCATTCTTCTCATGTTCTTGAACTAGAAGTGATTCGAGTCCATAAAAATGACAAATGCTGGAGGAAAATACATTCTTGATACTCATTTGACATCCACGTAATCCCTATTGTTCATTTACTCCCCACAAATTGCTAACCAAGAGGGATGGTTTGAGATGTTTCTACAGTGAATACTTATTTTACTCAAAAAAATTGGTATCAGCCTTGAAAACACCAGGAGCAAGCAGAAAGCTATTTAATACATCCTACGCAAGGTACAAAAACAGTGCTGTAAACCTGCAGAAGTTTCTAAGGAAGAGGAGAAAAAGACAGCCCACTTCAAATATTCACCCTGCAAGACAACATGAGCCAGGCTACAGTCAGAAGGTGATAGGACAGCAGGTTGTATGCTTGGTGAAGAAAGAAAAGCACCAAGGGGCAGCTGCCCCCAAAGGATAGGTCTTCAGGTCCTAATGTGGCTGAAGCTCACAGGGAACAGATGTGCTAACCCCAGCCTATAGAGATCTACTCACACTTTGTGATTTCCTGCTTTGATACCTTTTCTTCACTAGACTAAACTTCTGGTTTAAAAGATTTGACTGGTATTGAGTATCACCTCACACAAGCATATACCTAAGGACAGGCTTGTGCCAGGAAATAAATATAGTAAATAATAAGTGTGTGCCTGGAATTCAAGAGCAAGAATGAACTTCCTGACAAGCAAAGAAGACCTGGAAAGAAGCCTCTCAGCAGGCACAGACCATTAGCTTTCTAGTAAGGGATGATGTTGAATAATGCCCAAGCAGATTCCAAACCCTGGGCTGGGTTCAAAATTTGCATTTTGAGAAACGTTTACTCTCAATTAGAAAAACTTTAGTGATAAAAGTCTACCTCAATAGTTGAAAAATTATTTTGGTAATTGCACTTGCTATAAGAAGTGCCTCTATTTTAGCCTGTATTTATCCAGACCTAATTTGTAGCTTTTGATATCTGAAATATGTCTGCTACATAGAAGAGCTCTCCTTATCAGTTATTCTCAGTTTGTGAACCCTCTTTTCCTGACAGAATTTTTTATCATTATTGTAAAAATTGATAACATTGAACTTTTTGTTGTTTAATACTGCTCCATTTTGATTACTCCAATCCTCAATATTACTCAATAGGGTGTCAGTTGATTCAAATTCCCCAGCCAGTTCCCATAGTTTAACACAACTTTCCATTTTGGAATGAAGGTATAAGACATATAACAGTTTATTTTTATTATTACTTATCATGCTATTTAATTTAACCTATAACCAATTTTGATAATTTAATCCAGGTTTATTCTCTTTGAACACGTTTTCTATAACTCCTCACGAAATGCCTAAAGAAGCATCTTTCTTGGTGATAACACAGTTATTCATGAAATAAATTAGGCAACTATCATATTCAGGCATAACAGAGGCCTTCACTTTGTAATAGTGTTTAATAGAATAATACAATTCTCACAAACAGTTACTAAAAGTATTACTTCTATGGCTATCTGTATTGAAAGTTTAGCGTCAAGTATTTACAGCAGGTGCCAGTTCCACCTCTGAAGAAAGTTTTCAAAGTTATTTTGATGAAAGCAGAGCACTGATTTCCACACTTTCATCTTTTCACGTAAAAGAAACCCATCTTTAGTGAACAGTCCTACGCCACACCTTTTATTATTTCCACCAGTTTATATGCAGTGCACACATCCAGTATCTTTAACATTCACTGCACATGCTCTTCTACATCCTATTCTTGTATTTCCTTCAACTCTTGTAAAAAAAACCTTTATCATAGAATACATACCTCTCTACTTTTACCTGATATTTTCCTGCTTATTTGGGCTTATTACTTTCCTGCCTACATCATCCTTTCATCAATGTTACATAAGAGCATCTGTTCAGCAGAATAGCCCTTAATATCCTTTTCTTTTCAGAATTAGTATTTCAGTTACTCTCTTGAAAGTCCATTTTTTGTTCATGTATCCTTTATATCCCCGAATACATGTCGCTTTCACATTAGTGCACCGACATGCAATTTCTTACCTATGCCCTGCCAATAGAGCAATTACAACTATCCAGATCTCTCTAGCTATCTAATTTCTCTCGGTATCCACAAGTAATCATCCAAACTCTTAAAGTTTCTATCAATGATGACTTTCCTCAGTCGATTGAAACCACTCCATTAGAGTTGTAAATATGTGATGACTATTCCTTATTTTTAATTGAACTTCCAGATTGATCAATTTTGTTTCATCCACATAATACACAACATTGGACACAAGACATCTGGAAACAATGTACTGTAAATTGATAGGCTAATATTAATATATCAATGACCCTAAAGTGTGAGAGATGAAACATTATGCAGCCAGAACTCTTTCCTTTAAAACAGAATGTTGAAAAATAGACCTAGTTGGATAAAGGACTGAAGCTAAAACAGTGGAATGATAAAATCAGGTAGCCACAAGGTAATGTTACAGTGAGAATGATAGTGCTTTATTAATATATCTACACTACAAGGTCGTACCTGTAAAAGAATTTACACCACAGATAAGAGATTTCATCTGGTAAGTACTATTACTTCATTCTGAGCAGAAGGCTCTTTAACACCAGTTCCTTTATTCTCCAAACACCTCAAAATAGGTTACACAAATTGAGTTAAAGACTAGTAAGTTTACTAAACACAGCAAAGGGTAACAATTAACAAATTATTATGAATTGTGGATATTTCAATGAGACTAATAGAAAACCATAGAATCATAGAATTGTCTAGGTTGGAAGGGATTTTTAAGATCATCTAGTCCAACCATGAAATGACAACGTGATTTTCTCCTATTAAATTTCACTATTGCCCCTGAGATTACAATTTTCATTTGGCTCTCCTTTACGGTCTCCCTCAACTAACTGCATGGTTAACAATCAACCCTCTTATCTCACTCTGAGAAGCTGAAATTCTGTGTCAACAGCAGGAAGAAAACAAAATTCTGCTCTGATATTCAAACCCAAAAAGTGCAGGTTCAGAACAAAAATATATTGCTGTTGTAACTGATCATAGTAATTCAATAGTAAAAATGTTCTGTGGGATACTATTGCTCTGAAAGATAATTAGAATTCCAGTTAAATAAGCTTGTTGTACACATACTGACATATACTCTGAAGATGTGGAATCTAACACCAGATTTTATCCACATAATTGGAGCAGACTAAGGTGAATGCAAGATAGCCTGACATTGTTTTTCATATCTGCTGCAGTTCCCAAGTAGCTGGACAGAACGTGATGCTTTCACTCAAAGCTGGAAATTTCATCTTACGCTGTCCAAAATTTCTGCCTTGTCGCAGAAGTCTGAAACTTCCCCGTCTCCTAGAAGAGAGTCAGTCATAACATTTGCTCTCCTGGCAGCAAAGGGAATACTCCCAAATGTCTCCTGTTCTCATCATTCTAGCTGATTATTCAAGAACCTTACCATCTTAATATATTGGATGGAGGCAGGTCCCAGGCAGGTCAGATAGGTATAGAAATATTGCAACAAGAGAGTGAAGAAGAAAAGGAAAAGGAGCATTTATGTGAGAGAAGGTAGAACCAAGTGTCTTCTTTCAGGAATTTTGGAATCCAAAAGGCTGCACATTTTGTTACTCACAAAAAGGCACATTACTTGTCCTATCAATACTCAGAACATAACCAGAAATGTGAAGGTAAGATTCATCCTTCCATGCCCATCTAAATCTAATTGACATGTCAGAATCAACTCCTATTCCTCTCTATTTTCTCTCCATTTATTTCTAAGTTTTATGGGGAGAGAAGAGAAACAGAATTCTCTCTTCTTTCATCCTCGCCTACCAGCTAAACATAGAAGGAATCCTACTGGAGACAGTTTATTCCCTCGTAATCCCTTTGCAGTCCGTTGCATCAAGCAGTCAGGGGCAAAAAAGCCAGTGATGCTATACATCTGTCACACATGGAGAATTTAAGGAAAAATATGCTGGCAGATCTTTCTTGTTGTCTAAATGTTTGCAGTAATTCAATTAAATGAATGTGAAGGCAGAGACTTACAACAAACTTCATGAGATTCACATGTGATTATATTATGACAGTGTAAGAAAAATTGCCATTCAACATCTTCAGGAAAACAGTCAACAATAAAACAAAACTAAGAAATCTCGGGAAGAAAACAATTTGTCAGAAGCTTTCAAAAGAAAATACCTAGTTTGAGATTACATCTTTCTGTTCTCCTACAGAAATAAAACATTTCTAGATTGTTGTATTGTTTATCGTATAAGCAGCTTACAACTTACATGGCGTTCTTTTGATAGGGAACGCCAAGTATTTAACAAATAATTATGTCCTCCACCTCTCCCTTCACAGTTCAGAGAACAAACTCAGAGAAAATAAATTATTTGTCTTAGTTTGATTCAGCATACGTGTGGTAGACAAGAGCTGGCAAGGTTTCATGTATTCCATGTTTTCAACACAAGATTATTCCAAATATTTACACTTAATAGTTGTATGCAAATTGATGCTTTGACTATTGAAAGACAAAATTGCCTTCCGACTGGCTGCAAAGTTTCATCTCTAGTAATGCACTCTTCCCTCCTTTAGAAAAATATATTCTCAACTTATATTTTCAGATTCATATGAAGTTTTTCAAAATCTAAGCTACAGCAAGGAGAGAACTGAGTTGAGTTAAATTTGCTCGAAATACACACTTACAATGCATTTTCTAAAGTAAGAGTAACAGTATCTAAGTATAATTCTTTAATAAACTCCTACAAACTCAAGATCGAATTTTTAAATAACTATGGCTGGTTTATATCTGTCAGAAGATCATAGTTAAACAATGCAAACTATAATTGCCTTTTAACATTTTATTATAGACTGCCCGCTGTCCCCAAAAAGCGGCCTTTACATAAGAAAAAGACATTGTATATAGAACATTAACAAAAAAAAAATCTACTCTAGCACAGAACATTCTTTTTATCAGTTCCAGAAAGACATTGCATTTTATTGCTGCTATATTTAGCTTGCTATATTACATTTTAAAAATTGCATTAAGAGAACTTTTGTCATCTTTGACAAAATGCAAGCTGTCTCTGATTCACATCTTCTATTTACTGAATTATTTCTTGGGCTTACCCCCAATATCTGGCCGAAGCTTATTGTCATATCCTTGAAGTAAGGAGTCCAGTATGTGAGTTACATCTCCACCATGGATTTTTGGTGCAAGGACCCATGTTTTATTCACTGTTAGATCTTCGTCGTCCTCATCATCCGCTTTATCCGCTCTATGGTGAGTGAATAAAAAAAACAAGGTTAGGAAAAAAACCCAACAAACAATGGACCTGAATACACAAGAGGTCAAGAAGAAACTGCTAAAATTTAGAACACCAATTAGAATATTTTCTAAGAAAGAAGGAAGCCCTTATTTAAAACACCAATACTTTGGTTTATGGCAGTAGAGAGTGTAAGCTAATAAACATGTCAAGAAAGGAATTAACACATCATCCATACAGAAAAATTCAAGCCATGAGTCAAAGTCGTAAAAGCAGCAGTAGACATGCTCTTACTGTCAGCCTTTTCCTGTTTTAAGATAGAAACTTTAATTCCCAAGCATTTCTCTCTATGTATTTCATTTTCAAGTCATGGTACTAATATTTCTAAGAGATGTTTAATCATGGTTGTAGATATTTCTTGGTGTCAAGAACATTAACAGATTCTCCTTCCATAGTAGCCCCTATTCTAGAAATTATATTAAAAAAAAAAAAAAAAAAAAAAAATCAGACTTGAATACATATTCAACTCCATTCAAAATTTAAGAAAGCAAGCAAATGCTACATCCATGTGCCATGACTAAACAGTCACAGGAGCTGCAGTCATTTAAATTATATAACTCCGTATATGCATTGTGTAGTCTAGATGCTGTACCACTCCTTTAAGATGATTTGTTAGCTACCTATTTTACCAAGATGAAATGAATGTAGAAGAAAAACACACATTCATTTATTGCCCATCTTTTAATTAGATAAGCAGCAGTATATAGATAATCACCAAGACATTAGGAAAAAAAATCACAATACTTTGGTTGCATCTGCAGATTCACTCTGATATCACCAAAAGGTCAAAGATTGCCTGGAAGAAGTTTTCTTTCCATTTGAATCAAATGAGTGTGGACTAAAGCATTCCTCCAGTGCTAAAATTTGCAATCTATATTACTCATCCAGCTTATTTCAGGGAACCACTATGGGCTTCAAGTCAAGCAAAGTGCATCAGACTGATAGCAGTAACTCTGACGGTCACACAAAGTATCTTCACAAATGGACATTGGCTAGCCATTACTACAGAACGTATGCAAACAATATAAATCAGTTCCAATGCTAACATAAGCACAGATATTCCAGTAAAAGAAAGGAATTAAATTACTGTCCTTGTACCAATTTGTACTGTACAGCAAAACTAAAAATGTTACTGATATATTATTAAAAAGGGATTTAAGGGCTTCTAAATTACACAGATATACACTGCCTTCAAAATTAAGGGTAGAATTTTTCAGTAAATTTCCCACAGGAAGGAGGATGACCAGCACGTTCCACATCAAGACAACACTACACCTTCAGGGGGAAAGGACAGAAAAAGTCAGGAAAGGACAGAGATGGAGTAGATATGTTGGGGGTTTTTGCACTCTTTCTTTATGGGAATGCTAAAAAAAAAACTTGCATTTGTAAGACCCGGCATTACCGCTGAGGCAACACTGAAAATAAAGACATTATTAGACATTGGAACAGGCTGCCCAGGGAATTGGTTAAATCACCATCTCTATAGGCATTTAAAAGACAGGAAGATGTGGTGCTGAGAGGCATGGTTTTGTGGTGGTTTTGGCAGTGTCAAGCTAATGGTTGCACTCGATCTTAAAAGTCTTTTCCCACCTCTATGATTCTGTGGCTGTGGAAACCGTTTGGTGGTTTCGGCATGGCTGCTTAATTTGGGAAGTGCAACAGGGAGCTTGCCACAGCAGGTTCCCAGACGATGAAAAAAAGGCACTGCTTGGATATCAGGACTTTCATTCTGGGCTTGCTGCAAACAAGCTGCAAGAGTCTATTATGGCTGAAAGTAATACCCAGTCTAAATACAAGGTTCACTGACAGCTTGCCCTGTAACAGTCTGAAAAGTGCTTTCATTCTTTAAATTGAAATGTACTGTAAAATACTTAATCTTTACTGCGGCTACGTAGACATTATAGAAATGTCAGATATTAAATATTTAACATTTCCCATTAGCAGGATCCCACTAATGGGAGCACTAAAAGAAGTAGGAAGCTAAGTTTTGTAAATGTACACTCTTTACCCCTCTTTCACGTTTTGTTATCACACCGCTTTTTAAATATATTTTTGGTCTGCTTGCACTTTATGTCATCTAATTAGATAAATTAGCTTACAGTTGCTAATAATGCACAGGCAATCCCAGCCTTTCCCCAGGGGCATTAAGATGATGATGAATAAAACTTAATTTATAAGCAGCTTTCTGAGGAAAGAGACATGCCCACTGCAAAACCAACCTTTTCTTCTTCCTCTTTTTGTCCTCCATCCTACAAACAGCAGAAAGTACAGCAAAATCACCAGAGCACTGTACAGACCCAGGGCCCCTGACTCTTAGGATCAGCCTAATTATTTGCAGATAATTTGAAGTAGCAACGACACAATTTTGTCCCATTTAATATTATTTCCAAATTGTTATTAAGAACAACATAGATTTAACCAAAAAGAAAAGTGTAAGAGGTCATGCCAAAAGCCCACACCCATCTAAACCAAAGAGGAGTTAGAACCATGACACCTCAACTTGTAGTCACTCGAGTATCTCGACATTTTGAAGAGTACCTAATTTTATTTATAGATTCATAAACAAGTGAGGTGGGAAAGGACTGTGGGAGGTCTCTAGTCTAGCCTTCTGCTTATAGCAGGGACAGCTTTGATATCAGATCAGGCTGCCCAGGGCTGGATCAGATCAGGTCTTGCAAACCTCCTAGGATGGAAACTACATAAGCTTTCTGAGCAACCTGTTCTCCAACTCCCCTTTTTCCTATATAGTATGGTTAAATAAACTTGAAATTAACAAGTAAAAATACAAATACATTTCAGATTTTTACTTTCCCGCTTGCTTCACTGGAGGACCTTTGCCCTCCAATTTTAACACTCTGACCTACAAATAGGTATATAGATGAGAACACTGGTGACTTACAGAAAGCTATCAATAATGCAATACCAGGGGGAGAGGGAAAGATTCCATCCCAACATCTGACAGTTTTTCTGGTCACTGCAAAGTAAACCTGTTTAAAGAGGCACTTTTATTAAAAATAACATATCTTTAC
Organism: Pedionomus torquatus; assembly: GCA_013398155.1. Lineage (NCBI taxonomy): Eukaryota > Metazoa > Chordata > Aves > Charadriiformes > Pedionomidae > Pedionomus > Pedionomus torquatus. Next base: position 188,686 of record VZRU01019359.1, read on the forward strand.
TCAGTATGTGACAAAAGTCTTGATTTAAAATGTGCATTTCCTACTATTTACCTGGAACTACCCAGTTTTACCTAGAAAATATTATACTTGAAAATACCGCCAGCTGCTAGAAAAGAAATACATTAGACATCTGTATCAGTACACTACGTCAGCAAGAGTTTGTGGCTTGCTAATCCATTAGCTAAATCAGCAAAGGAACCAATGAAAACCAGGCATTGAGATAACCAAATGTGGAGGAATTGGACTACTAATGTTCAACAGTAAAAGGAGCTGTTCTCACTCTCTTTATATCTCTCTTACTGGCCTTTTCAGAGATGATTGACTGTGATTAACCCATCTTGCTATCTTCTTAGCTATATATGTCTTCTTAACTCTTCTCTGAAATGTGCCCAAGGACACTGACCGTGCAACAAAGACCGTAACAACTCTGCAGAGCTGATGGCACCCAGTTCTACACTTTTGGTTCCTAAGCCATAGCCACTGACGTGCAACCACAGCACTCAGATAAGACAGGAATGATGCTGGCTGGGAAAAGGAAATGACCAGAATATATAGAAAGTCTTCTGTATGCCCTCCAGTGAAGCAAAGAGCACAACATCTGCCAACCTGAATTCTCAATCCAGGGGGTTAGGAGATGTTGCATAAAGCAGCTAGGCTTCATCCCACCACAACCACCCCCCCGAAAAAAAAGCACCTAAACACACAAAGGCAACAGGATAGACACCGTGTACATATTCAATTCTAGTAATCTGAGTTACTGATCTTTGTCATACTAAGCAGATTTGATGCATTTTGTTTCAAAGGCAGAAATCCCTTCAGAATTACACAGCCTGCAGGACCAGCTGAGATGGTGTTACCAAGATCTGAGGTTTCTAGACCATGTTCTTTAAAAGAAACATTCACTTTGGAAAACAAGATGGTTCAAAACTGTTGACCTTTTACCTGAGTTTCTGTGTGTCTCACATGGCGAAGTCCAGCTTTTCCCCTGGGCTTTGGAATGAAGTAGAAATAAAGACAGAAGACAGCAAATTTCATTCCAAACTAGAAAATAGAATGTTAAATTCACCTGTGCCATTCAAATATTTAGCAACAGTTAACTTGGGCTGAGCACCCTTTTATGTCTTTGCAGTTAAAATAAATCTAACAAGACCATGAACATTAATGTCAATTAACTCCATCCTAACTTTAACAGTAGCACTTTACCCCCCCCTCTCACAACGGTGGGAAGAAAAGCAAACTTAATTAAAGCAGAATTCTTTTCCTTTCCAAGTTCATCTAAGTGTTATTTCACTGTACACAGAACATAATATTTTATCCTCTCTCCATTTACTATAAAAATATATCTTTTTCAACAAAGTTCACCCAGTGGGTCTTTTTCAGAATGCCTGTAGAGACAATGATTTAGAACAAAAATATGACATCAGGCATTAAAATCTTTCTGTTCCATAACACAATGCTATTTTACATCCATTACTGCGGGTGTTAATTCTAATTTTAATGATTTTATAAATAAGAGACCTAATTTCTTAATGCACTTGTTATAACACTTCAGCTAACCTTATGAACTCAACAGTAAACTGCATGTATACAGTTAACAGTAATTAAACAAAAAGTGCCCTAATTATGCTCTCTGTCCTTCAACTAATTGGAGACATTACCATAACTAATAAATCCCTGAGCACAAGTGACTAACAACTGAATAAGTCTTTTCAGCATCAGGCAACATGCTCATCTTCAGACAGTAATATCATAGGTCTTAGTTCTCCTTTAAATATGAGAAAAAAAACCAATCAGATGAGCTTTAAGTTGCTATTAACATCTGTCAGGTTTGTTAATGAACTAGGAAAAAATGGATTAAGTGGGAGTGGTCCTGCTCCTATTTCCTTCATGCATATCAAAGTATTGCACATAGAACTACACATTTAGGTATTGATTTAGTTCTCTATTCCCAGGCTTCTGCTGCCATCCAACACACCTGAGGGTACCCAGTCCTCCAAGCAGGGCTGATTTACAACAAACCCATAGACATGTGGAGAAGCAGTAGAGATTGGGCTGGGAACCTTAGTTATCTTTACCACAGTTTCATGCCTGTGTACAAACTCCTCAATCAAGCCCTCGGTGACACTGAGGTTTAAACAACACTGGACAGCAGTTCTGTCTAACTGGACATACCATGCTCCTTCCATACCAGGAATGCTCTAATGAACATTTAATTAATAAGAAATAACAAATAAGAAGGAAAGTCAGTGTTTCACATAATTTCTATGCTGAAAGAGCTGAAAGGAACGTAACACTTTCCTTTTTGTCTTACACTTGCTAATGAAAACCATGAGACTAGTTGTGTTAGTGGGCATCTTTTCCAACAGCACCCAAAAGCAGCTGCATCAGGAATTTTATCAATACAGGGGTAGGGCAGGTGCTACTTCTCTATATCACAAAACGTGCCTTACAACAACTGCTGTTAAACGGTTGTGCCTCCCAACATATTATATTTATGTCCTTTCTCTGAGTATAATGCAATTTAATTTTTGTTTTCCAGTACTTAAAAAAAAATAATAATAAATCACTGTTTTTCTCAAGTTTTAGACAAAGTGGTAACCTTTCCCAAATTGTACACCTGAGATAATATTTAGAAACAATTGTTAGTAACAATAATTGTCAAAATACTGCATTTAACTAGACAATGCTTCATAAGAAGTCAGTCAAGATAGAGAGTGTTTCCAGTGAAGGTTCCCAACCTGTCAGACAGCTAATCAGACATACCTTACTCCAGAACACTGAACAAGATATCCCTATATGTGGTAAAGAAGGCCCCATCAACAAAAGTTCAGAGTCAAACTAACCTAGCTGAATCCGACCTAATCAAACCCCACACATGAAAAAAGACCTAGAGCACTGCTGAAAAACAAAATATGGTCACTGACAGCCACACGACAAGAGTCAGACATTTTTATAGATGCTGGTGATGATTCTAATTCAGAAGCTAAAAAAGTACTTTATCATGTGGCACATGCAGGACCAGGTACAGAAGAAAAACTGAACTCCAGATGAATGGTAAGTTTAAGCAGTGCCTGAAACAGAAGGAACTTCCTTAAAGAGAGCAAAAAATGCAACTTCAACATGGTAGGATATATATACATACTCTTATCTCAGAAATTTAAAATACATATTTTCATATTTCCTTGGATCTCCCTGAGATAAAACAAGAGCCTCAGACAGACGTGAAGCTGAAAAAGGACTGGAACTCGTGATACACAAATATTACTTCTTTTCAGTAGCAGCAACATCAGTAGAACCACATGATCAGGACTGCTAGAATAGGACACAATTATCTTGTTCTTCAAAAGATTTTCTTGAAAGCTTCCTTCCATTGCTAACTGTCAACGCTGGACAGTTTAAACATCTCTCAAGATTTATCTTCCAATCTTGATGGTTCACTTCATACTCATCAGTTCTATTACATTTCTGCAGAAATGGACTCCCTTTTGCATTTCATCATCAGCTTCTTCACTGATATGCTCTATTCTTCACAGAAAATTTCTGGGAAAATAAGCATAACTACAAGCAAAGAAATGCAGCTACTGAAAATGTGTCTCCAGAAAGCTTTACTTGCTCTTCTTAATCCTGTGGGATATAGAGTCACTGATGTTGTATTCCTTCATTTTCATCCTTCCTAACCTGATTTAGACAATCTCTTGACAAAAATCTCTCTTTTCTTCTCCCTCCCCCCCCCAATTCTATCTCCAATGCTTTTATCACTCTATTTCCCCCTTACACTACTTGCCAGACTCTGGCATATTCTTTTGTGTGTCAAAATGTATTTAATTCTCTCTCCCACTGAAGTACATTTTACTTATTCCCTACATCTTTTTTTCCAGCATATCGACTACATACATTAGTTTGATTTCTTTTCTGGATGCACATACTTCTTGTGCTCTTTACCATCTCTAATCTTGTATTTTTCAGGTTACTTAGAGTCATCCACCCTGTTTCTTCTTTCCTCTCTCCTTCCTGAGTTTTACCTGAAGAGATGAATCTGGACATTAAGTAAACTAAGTAAAATTATCAGGGAAAAGTGTGGAAAAATATAAGAAATTCTAATACAGAAAGAAACATATTTTTAGGACAAGCTACTCACAAAAGTTCACTTAGTACTAAATAAGCTAAGCTTTTTTTAAAAAAAGACAACAATCTTAACTCTAGCAGAATAAAAGCACGTATCTCTGCTGCTCACTCCCTGTAATGAAAAGTGTTGCCTACATATGTGAGTGTTTAGACTATCAAACCTATGATATCTTAATACATCGCAAGCATCAGGTGATCAAGCTCTTTTGAGTCACTACAGCTTTGAAGTACATCTCTGAAAGATATGAAACATTTTCTCCCACACAGAATAACTTCACTACAATTAATTTTAGTCCCTGCAAGACCTTAACTTAAAAGCATTACCACATTTCTTATAAAATGATTTCCATCATCTCTGTGATACTAATATGACAAAAACTTCACTGAACATTATGACCAGAGTTCACTCTGAACATTTAATAAAGACACCACCTGCCCGCAAAGAACTTTTATAGAAATCTGAATTTTTAACATTAAGAATGACAGGTATTATAAAAGATGTGTTCCAGAAGAACAATTATTTTTTTCTGAGATCCACACAAATTGTTCTCCAAGTCAACTTTCAGATAATATTATTTGAAATTGCAGTGGTCAAATTTGTTATTAATTCAAATGTCCTTTAAAGATCTCACAAAAATAATCATCTGGACTCATAGCATCACAGATACTCTTTATCCATAAGCCTTCTCATATAATACAGAGCTAATCTCTCCTTGAAAGTTCATCCAAATATTGATATGCTCAAACCAGTATAACTGCTGCCTCTACTCCCATTATCTACAGTAAGTAGGTCTTTCCTTTCTTCTAGCACAAACATTTCTAATACTAGCTGAAAAAATTATTAGAGCCCCTTATGCCAACTATATTTTAATCTTAGAAATCAAATGCATTCTGTCATTGTAAAATTTTCAGGCAAATATATATTCATTGCCCCCTATGTAATGGATGTCTTTTAAGGAAAGCCTTCCAACCATTGCATGCAACAAAAACTAAAATTTATTAGGAAGATAGAGTAGACCTTTGGATAATCTGTACCACCTTGCCTGAAACCTACTAAAATTTTTGGGGAAATTTATTTCAGAGGTATTTAAATGAAACCTATAAATGAAAATTGGTAAGTCTTTGGCCAGATGATGCAATCAAATAACTAAAATATAAGCAGCTGTATTCCGCTGTTCATCCAGACCAAAAAGTAGGGAACAGATAACCATTCAGAGAACAGAAGATATAAGGGTAACGATAGAAATTATAGCACCTAAATAGATATTACTGAAAAGGGACAAAGGGTATTAAATAAAGGATAAATATCCTCAAACTGCTAATGAAGGACAAGATGTTGAAAAGCCATCACCTCTCTGGATATCTGAGAAGTGTGCTAATCACAGCAGTATCAGATCTCCTGGGAATTCCAGAGCAGGATCATCACAAAAAGACAAATACACATAAATCCCTGTGCCATGTGTCAGCACCCTGTTCAAGAGACTGCAGATCCCGCTCTACATTTGACTGATGAAAGGCTAATAGTCATCAAGTTTAGAGTGAGCTCATAGACTGTTGATGGGTTAAGTGCCTTGATCCAAGAAACACTTTCCATAGTGGATCTGGACTTAAAACAAATCCATCATAAATGAATGCTGAGAACCATAACCTCAATAAAAAGCAGGTACCCCAATTAAATGTCATCCCACAGTCACTGTAACATTCATGAAATTACCAAGTCAGCTTCAATAGATCTCTACTTTGTCACCAGCATCTCAAGAAATATATAAAATGAGTTCTCCTCTGAGTCATTTTCAATCATTTAAGCTGCTGGTGTCTCAACATATTTATGTCAATATTTGTTCTAACAAAATTAATTGCATAATTTCTGAAAAACCTTCATGTAACTAAGAATCTAATACAAGCCCTTCACAAAGACAAGCTTTTTTTAAATACTTCCAGATTCTGGTAGACATGTGAGCAGGTATCAGTCTCCTCCCACAGGAGGCAAAGAAATACGTATAAACTGAAATAACAACAGAAGCAGAGACTTGCACTGAACCACGCACCATTTTGTGGCATACAGGTGAATCTGGTTTAAAATAATAGAAAAAGCCATAAAACTGTAACAACCAGGCAATGACAACATGTCCCCAAGAGAAACACAATGAATGGGCTCTACTGAAATTTCAGTGTAACTGTCATTAGGCAATTATGGAGTAATCCAAAGGTCAAGGAAATGAATGAATAATCATACAAAGAGGTGAATATATCCCATGAGGGCTCATGTAAATACCTAAGTTGTGCAATAAAAAGCTTGCTCGCTCGCTCTCTTTCTCCCTGTGCACATAAAGTTCTCTCTTCTCCACCATAATTTATTGCTTATTAAATATAATAGATATCTTTTACAAGAGGAATATTCCACCTCATCAGATGGTTGCCAGGGTTGTCCCCCACTGGATGCAACCTGGAGGCCACCAGCTGGCCCTCACTGACAAAGCAAGAACCCAAGGTACAGGTCCATAGCTCACCTGTAGCAGGTCTGATACAACACAGTCCATATTTGATGGCTATACGCTGATGAGATCAAGTACTTTTCTCCCCCACAAAAAACACTGAGGCTCCTTTATTTTTTCCTCAGACAACGAAGAAAAGAAAGTTCATAACTTATAGTGACAGTTAGCCACCTAAATTAATACTTAATACTACAACTTTTTCCTAAAATAACTTTCATCCAGCTGAACTTTATTCTGAAAGATAAATTGGACCACAATATTACATTAATAATAATAAGATTTAATAATAAGACTTAATCCTTCACAGTACACTGCCATATATAAGAAGAAAAACATATTAAACGAAAGGACTAACAATCTATTTAAGACCTCGAATAATTTAATACAAAGGGGATGTATCTCATGTTGCCTTAGATCTTTTCTATTCTCTGTATCTGCCTGTCATCCTGAAAAATAAGAAAAATTACTGCATATAAATTTAGAAATTCAGAATTAGCTATCTGCACCTTACCAGAGGTGAATGCAGTGACATGGAAAGGATCTGAGGATCCAGGCAGAAAGCAAAAAGAACATGAGGTACACCAGGGCAGTACTGGAGCTAATCCTGGGATAGACCGTCTATCTCAGCAGTATGAAGCAGTAGTAGGGAAGAAATGTTCTGTGTGTATCTGCCATTAATGAGGCTAATATTTATATAAACTACCCATTTTTGAGGTCTGTTCTTCAAAAAAAAAAAAAGTTGAAAGATTTTACAAAATGGTTAAACAAACAATTCACTGTTTTCTGAAGAAATAGAAGTAGCTCTGTTTACTTATCTGAGAGAAAAATATAAGATGCTATCAAGTTGCCTCTTAAACTACATATACCAGGGGAATACTTCTAAGAATTGTTGGTATGACTGTAGCATGGGTAAATTAAATTCAATGGGAATTCCCACGCTGCATAGAGTATCTCCAGTTGTGACAGATTTGTACAGAACTTCCAGTTTGGACTAGATCATTCATCCTGCAACAACTGCTAGGCATATAACTGCACTGCAGCTTCTCTCCTCTGAGAGGTGAGGTGGTTTCTCTGAGCAAATAGTCTGCAACATATTATGAAAGATTAGGCTGTAAAGAAAAACATAGGATGTTTTCTGATCAGAACACTGATTCTTTTAAGAGTATTCAGGATTCATTTGAGGTGCTCCAAGTTCTCGTCAAGGTAAAACTTAACAGAGGCAGAAAGGGCAAAGAAGAGCTTTGGTGACCAGCTTTCTTGTTGAAGAGCAGCCAGCTGCAGACCGTACTGCACACCTGAAGAGCCACTTCAGGTTGGCACCCTGAGCTATGAGGTTCATACCTCTGGCATGAATCAAGATCTGGATTTTCCCATGGGGAGACGGATGTGGATGCTGGTGGCTAAGCCAGCTGTAGCATGTGGTACTGGGACAAAAAAAATCAGGGTTTTTTCAGCTAGAAGAGAAAGACAGGAGATCCACTGTCTGGAAACCAGAGAAACCTGGGACTAGAAATACTGTACAATGCTTCATCAGATTTGTCCTCCTCAAATCTTTGTGTGGGGACATAGAACAGCTGTACTGAAGCAACAAATCTTATGCAAAAGCCAGGGTAAGTTCCACAGTTTTGTATATTCTGATATTAGACAAAATTTATCACAACAGATCCCACTGACCTGAACATCCACCAATGAAAGCATATTTTGGAAACTACTTCTTTCCATCTTTGCCATAGCACTGAGATTTCCCTCTTCTTTGAAGTGAGGTCTCTTTTGGTCAACTCCTGATGACCTTTCTAGTTTCTCCAGTTACCTCTATTAGTTCAGTGCTTTGCTATTTTACATAGCATGTGCATGATTTGCTATTTTACATTTAGATAGGTAGAATCAAGTTTTTACTTAGGCCAGTAGACCACTGAACCCACCACAGTATTTTCAGCCTTATTAAAAACGTTCACATGTGTAAAAATGCAAAATCAGGACTTCCGTGTCATCTCCAGGTTAATTCAATTGCATCTGAATTGCTCCTTACAAATTATTACCATTCACAGAAATTGTTAAGAAATAAAAGTTACTGTCACTGTCATCCACCACTCTTTGAAAGGTTCCTGTCAGTGTGCTACATGCTGTCATTTATAATTACCACTTCTCCCTGCTGCTTTTTACCAAATAAGTTATGATATTGTTATTTCACCTAAGTACATGTTCAATTTAGTATGCAGTGCAAGAAAGGGCTATGCAAGTAATTAAAAAAAAAAAAAGGTCTAGTACTGTTCTCTCGTAAATGTTAGTACTAAACCGGCTCTTTGCCCATCTTGGGAGAAGCTCACCTTTGTTCTTCTGTGAGTTCAAGATGCTTGCCTTTTTTACTATGTATACTACAGAACAAAGCACGGCAACTCACTTTCAAACAATGCATATGCTAAGCCCATTTAACCAACTAGTTGTTGTATTCATCCCAGATTATTACAGTTCCTCTACAGCTTCGAAGAAAAACTACAGATCCCTCAAACTCCTTGTAATTTACTCTATGGCCTGACTTGTGTATCCAGAAAAAAAAAGTTGACCAAAGTCAACCTTTAACCTTTTCCATCCAGCTCAGAAAAGCTTGAATTGAACCCCAGAAAGTTAAAAGTAATTGACAATGTAGCTCAATTTGCTATAGAGACCCTTTCTTTGGATTGCCACAGTTTGAAAGTTTCCTTTAAATCCATTGCAAGAAAATTATGTGCAAAGAATACAAGTATTTCTCAATATTTATGCCTCATTAAACTTTATAATAACAAAAGAAAATATTAATAAACTTTTAATAAAATAAACCATATTTAAAACCACTGAGGTGGCTAAATAACTAGTTCTTCACTCTCATGTCATGAACAAAGAGCGTAAGAGTGAGGATAATAATGAATAAACATCACAGATGTTCAAATGAAACAGTAAATCATCATTATCAAGCATTAAGAAATCCATTTTGTTATGACAGGCTTAACTCTGATCCAGGAATTTCTATGAGAAGAAAACATAGGCTGTATTACATAAGCATTTTCCTAAGAGATACTTTGAAACGGAAAATATTAGTTGACATTTGCACCTGCTGACAGTTACATTGCAATGGAGCACTTTTTTTTATTATTTTTTTAATAGAAAATCAGGTTAGAAAACTAAATTAAAATTAAGTTAGCTTACAATACACTGTTAGGGATGCTGACCAGCACATTCCATTTGAAGCAGTATAAATTAGAAGAAATGTTACAGTTATGCTGCACCTGTATGGTTAGGACTTAGGAAATAGTATTAATTATATTGTCAGCTTTTCTGCTCTTCATATGAATTATCTGAGTTCAACAAGAATAATGGGTTTGCCAAACATTTAGGACTGCAGTGACTGCTGGGTAGCTACCCTTTCCCTGCACATACCTGATAGAAAGGCTCATGGCCCAGCTTCTGCTATAGAGGAGATGTCAGCTCTTGACAAAAAGAGCCCTTCAAAACCTTGACTCATGAAGCTACATCGAGCACTTTGGACACTCTACTCTGGGGTGCACATGTAGAACTGGGGGAAAACAACTCTGTTATAGGGGACAGTTCAACTGCAATGAATCCCTTCGGTAAAGGAAGTACAGTCTAATGTCACGCTACAGGTTTTGGGACAGTACATTAAAAGCGTAAACTCTTGGTTGGAACTCAACTTCCAATGTCCCTCCATTTAGCTAAGGCTAAATAGCTTTGCTCCATTTGCTACAGCCAAAGTAACTTTAATCTCACTCAGCACAAAGTACTTCATATATAAACGCATACATACTAGAAGTGATGCCATTTGCAACCTTTTGAAAGCATGTGTTGAAAAGGTGGGTTGGCTCCTCCAAGACATTTTTAGAAAAAGCAGCCAGAATTGGTACAGCCTGGTCTGTTCTTGAGAAAAGCATTACTTCTGTGTTTCAGTTTGAACTTCAGGGAAAAGCTTGGGCTGAAACCACTGAAAGGCATCCAAAGAAGCAGAGAAACAGTATTTCCATCCTACTTTGTGGCAGGCTGTTAAAGGGCATTACAGCTGCTGAGCCCTTCTGCAAACACCCCTGAGTTGTAATGCACTGCATACCACAAAATCAGGATCTGAAAAACATGTCCATTTGTGGCCTCTTAAGAAAAAAAAAAAAAAAAAAAAAAACCAAAAAGAATAACAAAAAAATCTCTCAACCATCATTTTCCCAGGTAGCCTGTGAATGACAGGCAAGCTGGAAAATAGTGGATTCAGATACATGGGTATTTATACCAAAGGTACATTTTATCTGAGATGTTCTGGAACACAAAATAAAATAATATATATGTTACCTCTTTTCCTCACTAAAGACTTCGTATCAACTTATTTATAAATGCTACTATTTTTTATGACATGTATACATAATAATCTACACTTAGTCCTGTAATCACAACCACACTTTGACAAAGAAAAACGACTTATAACTTTTTTTTTTAGCTAGTCTTCCTCCTTAGTAACTAAGTCTTTGAACTGATAAATTTGCATGCATATTCTTTTCTCTCAAACCACTTGATAATTTCTTTCATACCTGAGGTACAATATGTTCATTAAGAAACATTCTGAAGATGCACAGCTGCACTGGTATAATTTCCATCAATGCTTTTGAAAAATATTTCCATAATATGCCAAGGTTTTAAAAGACACAGATTAAGAGAGGTATAATCAGTGGCATTTCTAACTAGGATAACACAGCAGCCTTCTGAAGATGAGAGATGAGCTGAGATCAACACACTTCACACAGACTGATAAATCACCATTCAGTATGGGTAAGGGGTCTAGAGTCTGATGAACTAAAAAAAAATAAATGTTAATAGCCTTTCTTTTTTTTTTTTTTCTTTTTGCCAGACTTTATACTACCCATTCTGTATACATTCTTAGAATGATAATTTAGTCTATCATTAAAAAGACACACTGGGCAACAGTCAAATACCCTTTCAAACACTGCCTCGTGATTTTTATGAGACTGTAACCTGTGGAATGATTCAGATTAGCTCTGAATTATTAATGGAGTTGAACGAGCAGATTGCTTTTCGTTAAGTTGTTACAGGCACTAATAACACATCTACAGAGCAGTACCAAACTGTTGTTTCTTCAGAGCCCTTCGGACCAATTTTGCAACTCCCTCCTGAAAACGCACGTTTCCAACTTCTGGGACTTGAGGGGCTGCCCGCCACCATCCCACGCCTGGGCCCGGCTCCGCTCCCGA
>VZRU01019359.1:201524-213049 GCA_013398155.1 Pedionomus torquatus
CCCCTCCGGTACACAGCAGGCAGAGGGAGGGGAAGCGAAAGGGGGGTGGGGGGGAAATAAAACACCCAAACAGGTAGGAACCCACTCTGCAAGGACCGAGCAACTCGCCCAATAGGCTCATCAGGTTGCTCCATAAATTATCCTAAAAACTGCTGGGCGAATCAATCCCTAGCAGAGGTGGAGCCTCCTTTACTAGAAGGGAAACATGCTTAGGAGAAAGGGTGGCATTGATTTGCTATTTTCTGCGAAGAGGGAAATAAAATAGATCTTAGATGTCTATACGTAATACATAAAATGTTAAATATATACTTAAAGCTATATATATATTTAAATCTTTCTTTTTTTAAAGCTACTCATAGGGCAGCTTGAAATCGGAGGAGCATCCCCTCGGCCCGGCGAGAGGAGACCCGTCACCGGGAGGAGAAGGGCCAGGGGATGTGCGCGGATGTGCGCGGAACACTCGCGGGGCGGCACGACTGCGATTTTGGGGAGGGTGGCACCAGTGCTGGGCCAGGGAGTACCCTCAAGCCCCTCTTCCGTCCCCAGGAGGAAGGGCGCACCCCTCCAACGCCGTCCTTACAGTCGTGCTCGGCGCGCAAGTGCAACCGCGGGAATTCCGCGCAACGAAGAAATCCGAGTCGAGCAAGCCTGCAGGTGGCTCTGCGCGGCCGCGGAGCGCCCCCGGGGGGGAAGGGGGAGGAAAGCGGGCGATGCGCGGTGTTGCGCTATAAAATGAGCCGGGGCTTGCTACAACATGAAAAACGTTGTGGGTTTGGTTTTTTGGTCTTTTCTTTTATTTTTCCTTCCCCTTTGCTGCTCCCTCCTCCTGCCTCTCTCGGGAGACCTACGGGGGCAAGCAGACAAAAAAGAAAAAAAATAAAAAATAACCCCCTCCTATAAGCCCCACACAAAGCAAACCCGAGACGGTTAAAGCAACCGCGGGGGCGGAGGCGCAGCGCAGGTTTCGCACCTGCAGCCGTCTCCCCCGGTGCGGCTTGTTATGTCCCGGCGGGAGTAATGCTTAAATAGAGCGTAGCTCTCTGCTCGGCTACAGGGTCGGGTGGCCCCTGGATCCCCCTCCAGGTCAATTCCCTGGCCCCGGAGATGTCCCCTCTTGCCGCTGTTTATGGGGCACTCCTGAAGTAACCTGCTCCGCGTGATGCTCAGCACGAGGAGCAAAGCGTTTTGTTGTCATCATCATCACTACCCTTTGAGTCAGGATGTAACTGCACAGAAATGTAAATAACCCCCTATTTGGTGGTTATACCGATGAAAGGCAGTGCTTTGGTTTGGGTTCTCCTGCTTCTTTACACGTCTACATCTGGTTATTATTTTATACATACAGTTTACAGCTGCTTTAATGGTTAAAGCAACTCACCACGCTTCAGAGAGCTGCAGTACATTAAGTGAAAATTACACGACTTCACAATTAAAAGCCAGTCCTGGGGGTACTGGCAGAAGGTAAAGGCACATATTATTATATGACCTGAGGTCTCTTTATTGGTGGATTAACACAGCAGGCAGCGTCCTAGCATGATGGCAGAGGCATGAGCTCTGAGGAAAGAACATGCATTTATTACAGACTAAGTGCAGAAGCAGCTCCCCTGCTGCAGCTGGTGGAACTGGCTCCAAGGAGCAGCATTGCTGTCCCCCTCAGCAAGAAAATAAGCACAGACTGTCCCCAAATCCCTTTCTCTCTGGGAAGTCCTTTTGCCCTGCAAATAGCCGTGGTCTTTAGGTTTATTATGGATTGATCTGCCAAAATGACTGCAATCCACAAAATATGCTGTGGACATTTCTTATGCCTTTGCATTATGTTGTTTATGGAGCCATTAAAACTCATTACTAATCTATAGAACTTCATCTTGTCACAAAAATATATTACATAATTAATGTGACTATTGAGAAAGTCAGACATAAGAAGTTTAAGGGTACTTACAGGATTACAAGACATCTTCTTTCTACATGAGCAGTTTGGAACATCTGCTTAAAAACATTTAATTTCACCTTTGTGTGGGTACAGCAACTTGCTTGCACCAAAGGAGACGGAGGATTACAGCTAAAATAACATGTAGCATGAACAGTGAAAAAAATAACATTTTTCATTTAGGTTCTGGGATTAAAATGCTAAGGCATATAAAAATGCCATTAAAATTAATTTAAAATAAAATCAGTGCTAATGAGATTTCTCAAATGACACAGGACTAAGGATGATATCAGGGCAAGGTGGCTTCGGAAAGTCCAAATGTGAATTTTCCTTGTACTTTAACGTAAACAATAAAAATCTATCCCTCTCAAAACTAGTGAGGAATATATTCCATGAATAAATAAAACACCAGATGAAAATCAGGTTTAAAACATTTCAGAAGGAAACAGAAAACAAAAATAATAAAAGTTCTTTAACTACCAGAAGAAAACTTGAGGGGGAAAAAATTCATTTCAGGTTTTCTGTATTCCTAAGGAACAAAAGAAACGATAAAGGAAAAGTGCAAAATGGAAAAAAAAAAAAAAAAAAAAAAAAAAAAGATATTGAAGAGAAGCTAGGGAAATTACCTAGAGAAGTGTCAAAAGAAGGAGATGGTGATGCAGGATAATAAACTAAAGGACAGTGAATTACCAAGGCCTGCTGATATTCATCAGCCACTTGGTACTGGAACAGCTGACCTAGTAACAATACTTAAATTCTCACTTAAAACCATCTTCTCCTGCTCAGAGTAGCAAAAAAAAATGGAGGTGAAGAAAGGAGTCAACAGTGGAATTTCAGGCCTGCTAGGCATCGTTTCAGAGGCAGCATATTGAGCAATGTTAATGTATAAGCAAAACTGCAGGATTCAGATCGCTATTATTATTGAAGAGGCACAAACCACAATGGTTGAAAAACACTGTCTTTAGCTTCTTCAATCATATTTAATGAGTCCGTGGATAGAAGAACAGGACTATGTAATTCACTGTCCTTCAAAACCTTTTTAGGTCTATCGGTTATTTGTTAAAGGAGCTATGTAGTTCTAGGGTGGGTAGGACAGCAATGCCATCTTTCAGAAACTGCTTGAGACTACTATCAGAGTGGTTACCTTTCCACACTTAAAAGATGAATCATGAGTTCTTACGAATCTGCTCTTTAGATTCTTTTATTTAACCGATTCCTCACTGAAATAGTGGTTTTAAAGACAAGAAATAGAAACATTTGAAGATTAATGTTTCAGTATGGTTAAGTCTATAGAAAAAAAAGCAAGAAAATATTGATTAATTTACCAAAATATAGGAAATTAATTATAAAATAGGAAGCAATGGCACGTTGACAAACAGAAAAAAGAAAAAGAAAAATAATTGAAGGGTTGAATTTGGTAAAGATTTTAAGTACCTAAGTATAAAATCACATCTCAGACCTCAGTTCTGCTGCTGTCAAGTAGAGGAAGATGCAGAGAACACATTTAAGTTTAACTGTGAAATTTCTCCAGGACTGTAGAGCAGCACTTGTGCAGACACCCAGAAGAGCACTGGTTTGAGTTTCTCAGCTCCTAAATTCTGCCCAAGTACATCTGAAATCTTTCTCTACCCTCCAGGTCTGAGAAGTGTAGTAGAATAGGATAATCAGATGCAATGTAAAAGTCCTCTAAAACACAGCAAGGGTAGATCATCTCTTTCCTAACTTCTTAAAAGTATTAAAATTGATTTGGATTCCATAAAAATACACCTAACCCTCTGGCACTGTAGAAGAAGCAAAGCCGTTTAACACAAGCTTGTGATTTCCAGTCTGGAAGCCACTTATTCAACTACAAAATGCCTACAATCTTTAAGGCATCTAAAATTACATGAGAAGGAATTTTCTTGTTTAAAGCTGAAGTCCAAACAGGAGGAGTAGGAGGGAAAACATACCCCCAAACTAGCTAATATCACTGTATTTTGTACCTGGGAGCCTTTACACCTAGTGAAAAGCATTTTGATTCCTCAAAATTTAGTTGCTCAAGACCACAGAAGAACCCAAAAACATCCATTTGCAATTTTCCATAGCTGACATCACAATCTGCTGTGTTTCTCTTGGCCATATCTATCCTCCTGACAGGAACATGTGAGACAGTGGCAGGTTTGTGTGCCTGCATACCACTTTGAGCGCATGAAGAGCTTTGTAATCTAGCCCTAGTGGTTCACCCATCTTCATGCCCTGGGCCTGGGAGAAGCTGGGGGTTCTCACTCCTGTAGTTGTTAAGGAGCACTTACCCTACTGAGAGCAGCATCCTCCAGCGCGTGGAAAGCGAAGAGAAAATTATTATGGTCTTATGCTGCACCCAAAAAAGCACACACAATAGCAAGAGCTCAAGGACCATTGCAGCCATATCTTCAAAAGAGTAGATTCAAATTTATGTAGCATTTTTCTGGTGAAGTTATATTTGTAGACCCTAACTGTGGACACACAAAGCAATTTCCTGCATGTATCTCACCCCTTAGATTCATAGAATCATAGAATGGTTTGGAAGGGACCTTTAAAGGTCATCTAGTCTAACCCCCCTACAACGAGCAGGGACATCTTGCGGAAGCATGCACATGTGATTTATGTGCTTGCATTTAAGTAAGATCAAATGCAAGTGCAGAGTGACATGCACAGTATTTAAAACCTGCAGCCCAAATGAAAATAGCTCTATTCTTCTCAGGGAAACTCAGAAAAATTGGTTTTACATATGCATAATCACACTTAATCCTACTTGAATGTTTACTCTCTAAAAAAATTAAATCCTAAACACAGTAGCCTGCTGTTACTGTTGCAATAGATATAACAAAACATCTCAAGAACACGGAAAATGTATACAAACATTTTGCTACTGGCCTTTTGAAATGGTCTTTTGAAGACAAGGATGGTGGATCTCTGTAGGAGAACTGAAAGATGTAGAAATGTCACTTCAGTGCAACTTTCATATTGTGATTAAAACCACAAAATAATTATGTTCAGTGAAACAGTCAACATCTTAATAGAAAATAAATTATGAAACTCTCACTTCCCATAGCTAAATACCATTTTAATTAAGATTTCATCTCCGATACATTGATTTAACTGCTCGCTCACTTATGTTATTCATTAAAATGATTACTAACAGTACGACTTTAGCGACACTTAAAAATTAAATGAGAGAAGTAATCTCAAGTAGAGAACGATCTATGGAGGAAAGGAGAAGACTACACCCATCTTTGCATCCAGGGGAGAGGGGAAGGGTTAGAGCATGTAAGATGATACTCCTCTACATTTATCATGTCATCCTTCTTCTCCATTTAAGCTTTGATGAAATGAAAAACAAATGGAAGTGTAGGCAGATCTGTGGTAACTAGGCTGAAGTGCTTAGGTACAGAAAGGTAACTTCAAAGCACAAGTATTGCCTTGGTCTATGACTACTGTCATCACCTTTCACTACACCTCCAAGTATTTGCCACGTCAGTCAGAAAACAGCAAATAAATACATTTTGATCTTTCCTCTTTTGCAGGGCATAAATCCACAATCCCTCCCTCTTCTTCTCCTTAAGAGGGCAAATTTTTTTTGCCTCTTGCTCACCTTTCAGCCAGTTTTCCAGAAAATGGAGGCCAGGAGCCTGGGTTTCCCATCTGCCAAGACACATCTTCGAAGGCAGCAGACTTCTCTAGGGAATACAGTGACTGATGAGAAGAAGGATACTTGCAAGTATGATGCATGTGTATGCTGCAGGCAAGGCAAGGAGCCTTACAGGGGACTGAGGCACTAAGATGCACTGTAGTTCATTTAAGAAATTAAGTTCAGCTTGGACAACCTCAATATCATGTGCAGGAGGTGGGCACTGGTTCAAACCCTTCTCCAGTTTATGCTCTATTTTCCCTGGCAAGGGAACGACATAGTCCAACCCAGTGAACCCCAGTGGTGCAAATGAACAGAGAGTACATTATATACGTTGGCATTTCAGTTCAAATGAGGCGAGCACTTTCAAGATGAACCTCCCAATCATCTCCACCTAGTAAGCTTTACCTGGAATAACAGACAAGCCCTGGAGCACATGAAGGTGCTTGCAGCATCTCTTTGGTGCTTCCCAAGAGTGCTGGAACCTACTGTGCTCCAGCACTAATGAGTCTTCAGTTTATGGGACTAGATTAGTGCTAGTCTAAAGTAATTCTCCCCCAAAATACACTTTCTGTGGGTATTGAGTTTTCAGCGCCAACTGATTCTCTCTGAAGACCTGCTTCTATTTCACCACAGTATTTGCCAATGTAGCCAAAGCCACAGTGAATTACTAAAGGACTAGGACGCTGGCATGAATCACGGCAAATCAGCCTGCCAGTATAGGGGCTCCCCTACATTGAAATCATATAGCAAAGAACTCTTCTTTTTGCTAATTCCTCTTGTCTCCAGGTAGGATGGAAATTCCCTGCAAATGGTAGGAATAAGAATTGTTTCATGGCTTATAGCATGCTCTCAGGAGACTAATATTTGATTATCTGTCCGGTCTTATTTTGTTAAAGGCTAACAGGGCAGCTGTTCTACCTGACTACTGCGAGCACTTACTGTTCCAGCCAGATCAGGAGGACAAAGACATGTGAAAATGAAAAATAATGGGGCAGGCAAAAGACTGTGGTCTGTACTTTTCCAGTTTCAAAAAGATTCAGTTGATACTTGGCTCAGCTTTTGTTGAAAGTTGAAAGTGGCTTTTCAGTCTACCTTATCCTGACCAATCCTCCTTAGAGTATAAGAAGTTTTTTAGTCCGCAAAGCACAAGACATAAAAAGGTCTCTTCATAAAACTGGTCTGTCTGATAATTGAAAAATATTCTCCCCAGAGTACTGATTTAAACTGTTGGTAACAGAATCCAATAGCAAATCTAAATGAAGTGTGATATAATTGCTGTTCAGGACATTAACAATCTCTCTGCAATATATTATGTCACTTGCTGAACTTCTATAATTGTTATTAATTGACCTCTAGACCTCTCAATTGTAACAAATGCTGGAGATATTTAGACATTCTTTTTTTGTGTATTAGACTGTATTTTGCTGCCTTTTACAGCAAGTATGCACTCCCTGAAGCTGCAGTAATTTTCTCCTTTTTTTTTATTTTTTTTATCTCCTTCTTTCTCTAGAAGTTGTTTTTTTTTTTCCATCTTCCCAGTATTGGTAGTATAGGACACTTCAAAAACATATGTACCATTTCCACTTTGAATACATCACAATTACCAATATCTCCTGTGCTTACTAGGGAAATGAGCTGAGATCTGGCTGAGCTTCACATTCTTCTAATTATTATTGAGTACTCACTACATAATCAAACAGAACTGTCCTACAATACAGATTGGTGTAACTCAGCTGTCAGGTCAATGGATTTATTCACAGTGGCAGGAATCAGTCAAAATACATCATGTAAAACCAGCATTGCTTCCAACCTTAATGACTGAGAGAAAAATTAAAAACACCCCAACCTTCAAAGTAGAGTGTCATGACAGATCCTCACTAGACTGTGTAAAGAAAATGCTGTTAATTACCAGTAATCATTTGCTGATGATATCTAGCATGTCACCATTAAGCAGAATTAAGAGAGTGTGGAGTTTAAATAATAAACACATATTCCACTGTGTCAAAATGCAGAAGTCTGCTAATCTTTTAAAGATATATTTCATGGTGCATTTTCAAAGTTACTTCATCAATATATCAAAGTGCTTTGATTTTGGTTTTTAACATGTCCCACAGAAGACCTTTTTTCTCTCTCTCAAACAGTACCAGAAACTAGGACTAGAAGACCTTTAGTCTTAAGTCTTTTTCTCCTAGACAAATTCTTGCTTCCGTGTTTGTCTTTAATCACCGACTTGCATATTCTAGCATCTACACATGATGAAAATTCCTTATTCTAGCATGACAAAAAATTGTTGCTGTGCAGAGATAATTCTAGCAAATGACACAGAAATCAACTATTTTTAAAAGTGGAAGAATTGTCTTACTGTTTATTACATGCTCTCCAGAAGGTTGTTATCAGTTACTATTATCGATACCAATTCGCCCTTTTGACTGGAGACTAATGGAACGGCTGCTTCAGTTTGTATCATCGATGACTCTATTATTCCTGAGTATGGCCAAGAATTGGTCATTACCCCTTCTCTGGGGTAATTCAAGCATTTTCTTGAAGGTATCTTCTAAAATAACTCCACTGACAAGATTGGTGATACTCATCTCCCGCTTCAGCTGTGTTGCAAGTGATACTCTATACGTTAGTCTTTGATATCCCTAATAGCTGTTAAAAGCATTGCATGTTTTTATGAAGCTTCACCTCAATTACCACACTGTATTAGCCATCTAAAGCAAATCCTTTATTTAGTCTGAAAAATATCATTATAATTTAATAAAATAAGATGTCAATTAAAATTAATTTTCTAACCTCTTTTGTTTCATAGATCCTTTACGTTAAAATATTTCTTCTAAACTACTTATCCTTTTTCACCATTAAATACTCATCAGCCTCTAGCAAAATGTTGTCCACCCAGAGGCTAGCCTCTCTCTTTCAGAAGCATTGCAGACTGCAGTATGTTAGTAGCTGCCAGGCTCAGTGTGTCACAGGGCTTATGACAGGTATCAGGTAGAAACTGCCATCCATGCAGAATCTAACAGCGTGCCCTATAGCTGAGCAATTTCCACAGCTCTTCATCATCGTCCTCTCTTCCTTCCAGATCAATACCAGCATCTAGATGCCTACTTGCAAGAAAGTTTGCAGCTCCCCCTGGATCACACTGTTTTTCCATTAAGAAAATACTATTTTAAGAGGACAGTACCTCCACTTCCATTTTTCCCACTTGTATCTTTCTCACCCCAGAATTTCTTCAAAGTATCTAGTAGAGTATTGGTGACTGTGTAATTTCTTCAACTACCTCATTAAATTTCCGTGGTGGTTGCACACCCTCCACTTAGTCAAATGTGAAGGGTTCACGAGTAAAATCTTACAGAGAGACAAAAAAAAAGGCAGACGGATATAAAGGCAGTTGCTCTTGTCAGCGTTGCCTTTCTGCAGAGCCTTGTTTCCATCAAAAACCTTGCTTGCCTTTGCTCATTCTACAAATTTCTTCTGGTAAATTATTTAATCTTCTGATAACGTCCTGCCTGCAGTTTTTGACATGTATAGCCTGGGTTGTGAGAATTATCCGAAGTCCACCTACACTCTCTAGGTGAATCATTGCAAGAATGAGGGACTTTGCTTTTAGCCATTCCCAGACTTCTTTGGCTCCATAGACTGGGTCTGCAATAGAAGGAGATCTGCCCCTTGGGATAAATGTAGCACCAAGGGAAAAGACACATTCATGCCTTGAGTCATTGCCACATTATGCCAAGCAGCAGTCCCTGTGTAAGCCCCAGATAATGGGAGTCATGGCTGCACAAATGCCAGGGATTGCCAGAGCCTACTGCAATTGCAAAACACTTTTGAAGAGCAGGGGTATAGTCCCCTGCCCAGTAGATATTGTACAACATTTCTTTCATGGTGAGTAAACACTAAAAACTCTCTTTAAAAAGTAAAGACACTTGCCTTCCTAGGATGATGGAGATTCTTGCTAGCAGCAAGTGTTCTTGCTGGAGCCTTATGTGCATGTCCAAAGGTCCAAGCCAGGAGCACCTATTTCTAGTTTGGACTCAGAGTAAGTTGCCTGTTCACAAGAATATCACCTTCAAGACTTGTGAAGAACTGATGAACTTATAGACTACATCTGCTGAGGACAGATGAGTTCATTAATCCTATTCAAGCCCTTGCCGATTAAGAATATATTGAAAATAAATCCATAGCCTAAATTGCAGTTTAGAGTTTTGATAATACAAAGTGGTGGGATATCTTACCAGATGTGCCTAATGTAATCTTGCCTAATACATGTTGTTGTGATTGTCTTCTGTTCTTGTTTAGAGGCATTTGAAGACAAAAGGATAAGCTTTTATCCTGTAAGAATGCTCCCTGAAATATTGTCAAATTTTCCTTGGAGAAGTAATTTAGGTTAAAAAAAAAAAATCACTATACAGAAACAATCTTACTTCTTTTATCTCTCCATAAAAAAGAAAAACTAAAGTTTTTAAGAGTCATCTACATGTTTTACTAGTATGTGTGTTTGGAATGCAAGGTGATTAAATCCGAGTTATAGCTTATCTTCAGGAAGACACTGCTTGACCTCAAAAATATTGGTGTCTACAAATGGAGAGATGCTCCTGATAGCAGGCAAAATGATATCAGTAGCCAAATGCTAAGCTAAAACCAAACAGGTTTAATAGCCGAAATTATTTAAGATACCAATTTTTTTTATTAGCACACGTATTGTCCTCTCAGCCATTGGTGTGGTATGATGATTGCAGTGCTATATTGCTTCTGGGATGAACAGGTCAGAAAAAGTAAGGTAACTATTATACTTACAGTTGTAATGCACTCTTCTCACATCGTAAATCGTGATGGTGGCTTTTACTAGTAATTTCCATATCAGACTAAATCACGCTTCTGAACTTCCTTCTATTTTATACCTGCTGTTGTAGACAGGTTAGCTAGTTAGTCTAGTGGCTTGTTTGTTTACCTTTTGTAGAGTTTTTAAGAAAGAAAGAAGAGGCAAGAAACAATGAGTATGCTGCTGCAGACATAGATCCAACATATTTGGGTTTGGTGCAGACATAGCGATCGTGATAGCACCTGAACTGGCAGCCCTGTGGACTTCTATTTACCTGCAAAGTAGGTACAGCACATGTAATCCTATTGCACAGTGTCTTTCTACCTATGGGATGTGAGAGAGTGAAAGCCCAGCCCATTCTTTTGGTTGAGGCATTGAAGCTGTCTCTGAATCTGATAAATACATCAACTGACTTTAACTACGAGAACCATTCTTCATACTGAAGAACTACAATCTTTCACCAGCAGAACTGACTTCTTGTTACTCATAACCTGCCACCAACTAAGTAGGTGACCAGTGTTGGAAAACTCAAAGTTGTATAACTACACCAAGCTCTCCGATTTGCAATTCAGCATTGGTCCTCCTGATACACAAATATTTCCCTTTTTTTTCTGCAGCTGTGTTCATGAAAGCAGAGCTAGTTATAATGTTATAGCTATTTTAACAGTTAACACTTGGGAAGTGAACAACTAAAATGCCGATTTAGCAAGTGACTAGATAAATGCGACATACAATTTACTTTGATGTTGTTCTGAAGTGCTTAGGTTAAAAGATTTATTTTCCAGGATGCTTATGTAGCCCATGGAGAGGGAGAAAATTATCTTTTGGAGGATTCAGTTTCACTTTTTCACAGCAGCATAAAGAACAGACAACTTAACTATGTGACTAGTACTTCCCTCCATTTCTTCAGATATTGTTCACTGTAGATGGCACCACTAGCAATTTGCTGTTCCTGTCAAATTCATAGAGTCCACTACTCAATTCCTAAAAGCCAGATATGATCAGGGTCTCCCTTTTGCCTTATGCCCCATCATAAAGCTTCTTGCACTCTTCCCTCCATAATACAGCTATTTGGAATTGTGAGGTGGTAAAAGCAAAAAAAAAAAAAAAAAAAAAAAAAA
>VZRU01019359.1:213104-225757 GCA_013398155.1 Pedionomus torquatus
ACAACAAAAACAAAACCACCACCACCACCACAACAACAAAAAAAAAACAAGAAGAAAACACACAAAAAAACCCCCACAAAACGAAACAAAACAAAACAAAACAAAAACAAAAACCCCTTTGTTTATCAGGGTCTTACAGATCTCGTGCTGCTGATGCTACCTATGGTAATCATTGAGAATTTTTCCAACTCCAGGTAACCAACAGAAACTCCACGCTTTTCCGATTCATTTTTGTGAAAATCTCCCCAGGAGTAGCAGAATGTGCCTAACTATCTATTCCTATCACTTCTCTGAAAGTGAGTAGGCTTCTCTCAGTTTCATCATAGCTTGTGACTGATTTTCTTCTCCGCAGTCAACATGTAAAATCAGCCTGCTAGCTATAAGATTAACTATAGTAACAGACAGCATGGTAACTCTCAAAGTTTATCATCATCTTAGATAAACTAAACCCAAAGATTAAACTAAGAAGCTTCTACCCTTTTGTGTAGCATCCTTAGGTCTATGTGACTGGAAGATGTTTCCAGTATGGCTCTGCAGAAGGCTTTCTGTCCTCATCATGAAGTGCCTGTCTTTTCTTTCACTGTACTGAATGCTTCTTTAGCCATTGCGGGGTGCCTGACTCGTCACAAACTGTCCCTCTAGTCTCTCTAGATAGACAGTAGATCACAGTCTCTGTCTCCTACAATGGAGGTAAGTATGCACAGCCTAACTGATGTAGATACTTTTCCTTCTGCTGTTTCTAGTTTTAGTCCTCCATCCTTGACTATAGAAGCATTAATAGTCCTCATTCCTCTAAATAAGGGTGACTTTCCAATACCTTCTGTGTGGGCGCCCAAAATATTGCTCAGGCTTGCAGGACTGGAATCTTACACTGCATGCAGATTGTCCAACATTATGCCCATATTGCCTTACCACCTAGGATACCAGAAACACATCTGTTGTGATGATTTTTTTGGTCTTTTCTGAGGAAAACAAATATAAGATAGTGCATTAGAGCAGCTGAAATAGCTGGAGAAAGTGCACAAGCTTGCGAGTACATGATGTCGACACCAAGTCTGAAAAAATTATGAAAAATTCTAAGCAAAACCAAGGTTAAGTGCAGTTGCTCTGGATTTAACATAGTCATATTTATCAAACAGACAAGTTGAAAGCAAAGAGCACTTAGCACCTGTTCAGCAAATAACTATGGGAGATAGGAGACAAGGTAGATTGGTTTAATGATCCATTTGCAATGTGGTTCTGAATCAGAATTTTAGGTTTAAGTAGCTGTCTGAATTTTTGGTTGCTGGACTAAGAGAACTGATGTTTGGTGACTGAAGCTCTGAAAAAGGATAGACTTTTTGGAGCAGAATTCTTAAAACACCAGGGGAGTATTCTGCCACCAGGTCTTCTGTCACTATTTTTCCTTCAAATGCTGTATATTTTAGGACCTTTTAACGTCTTTAAGTCTTTCACTAAATCCTCTTCAACTCCTTGCCAAACTTATTTAAATATTTTTTTTCAAAAATCATCTCAAAATCTTGTCACCTGAAGAACCTCTACTAATACAGCTCGTAGGAGTTTGCTTCCCAGTTCTTCTTCTTTTCTGCAACAAGTTTTACCTCTTCCCATAATTTTTCCTGGTAGCTGGGATGCGCTATTTTTATAGTTCTTTCTCCTAATGGAGCCAGCCCAGAGTTTGCAGTAAAGAATTCTAAATGACATTTGGAA
The DNA here is from genome assembly GCA_013398155.1 of Pedionomus torquatus. Lineage (NCBI taxonomy): Eukaryota > Metazoa > Chordata > Aves > Charadriiformes > Pedionomidae > Pedionomus > Pedionomus torquatus. The sequence goes on from VZRU01019359.1 coordinate 214,815, forward strand.
TATGTAACTGTCAAAATGTCTGGTCTTGGATGGGAGAGGACTTGGTAACAGGCATGTCAGGTTGCCCTTTTTCTACATTACCAACCTGTTTCAGGTAGTGTTGTTACCAGTGGAAAACGTAAATGGATTTTAAACAACTGTTAAGTTTGTTACCAGCATTAAATCACGGTTGTAATAGCAATGAGTTAGGAATCACATCCCAATGTTACCGTCCAAAGAAATTTGCCTATGCAGTGCACTCAAACAAAATTACTCCACCGTTAATCCTCACAGTTTTTGACAATGTGCTAAATTCACTAAGGATTTGAGTTCAACTGTTCAAATCCACTCCGAGCTGTAGAAGCCACCAACTTGCACTGACAACTTATAAACAAGCATTAGGATGGTCGCCAAAAGTAATACACTATAAACTTTTTTATAATAGCTACTCCAGCTCTAGTGACTGAAATCCCTCCAGTTGTAAAGCAATTTTGATAACAGTGATACTGCCATAACTAATAGGTATTAATAACAAGTAGTTACCAAAGCATATCAGTATACAAATAGATGTGCCTGTGGAGCATTCTTTTTGTGGAGTGAATTCTTGAATAGGCCTTAGAAAAGAATGTATGCTTGACTAGATTATGCTAATATGAGGTTATTTACATTATTGGAAAAGAACTGCTCCAAGGCTTTTGAAGTCAAAAACAGGGCTTCAAAATATTCAAGCACAGAATGACAAAATGGGCCTTGGAAGTGCAAGAGCAAAATGACACCAGAATTCTTAGGGTTGTAGACCAAGGTAGTAATGAATTTAGGGATAATAAATGCTGCAAAAAACCACATATCCAACACATGAAAAACGTACTAGATATACTAAAACCCAATGATAATATGGAATTTGCAGACCACTGAAGAAAGAGCAAATGAGTTTGTCAGAGAACTTATAAAAATAACCCCAAATAATACCAGAAATTAGGAGGAAGTCCTACTATAGCCACCATGTTCCTGCCAGTGGAGCACTTGAGATGCTGGATCTTTCATATAACTTTGCTCCCTTATTATATTCTGCTTAAAGAACAGTAACACCATCAGTCTACTGAATATGAAGGGGATAAGGATAGATACTAGGAAGTCTGTGTATGAGAAATACTTCTAATTGGATAATTTCAACCATGCATGTTAGCATCACTGTAACTAGATTAGTAGTAAGTCTTTGATTAAATTTCTTATACTTTAAGTGGACTAACACTTAATTATTCACTTTGCACAAGGTGTGTTTCTTTAGCCTACACACTCTACATAGAGAATTTGGACTGGTATCCCACTTTTGAGGTGTGATCGCAGTCTGGATTCGTTGCTCTTTAAAGACAGGTAGCATCTCAGGTGTCTGTTGTTCTTTTGTGTCTTAACACATACATCCAATGTAATCATAGACAAATTGATAGGATAGATTTTCTTTTAAAGAAGTGTTCTGCATATATGAGGGCCTAGGGACTAGGTGTGTTTCATCACCTTTCAAACAAAATTGAGAATAATAGTGTCAAGACAGTGAAAAGACTGTTATGGTTGTGCCCTAGCCCCTGGTGCTCTGGAAACAAACAGGGATAGCAAGAGCTAAACGCACAAACTTTCATAGCACTAGGGGGCTGCAGTCACTGAGCAGTGTCTTCTAAATCACATGCATAAGGAGCCCCATGTCACACGCGAACAACTTAACTGTACCCTCAGTTCACCCATACAGACATCATCCGACCTCCTGGCCATCTCTCAAATACCTTCATGTTCTCTTTGCTGCAGTTTGAGATGGTGAGGTAACCCCTTCTTGATGCAGCCTGGCTGGACGCTTTGTTTGTCTAAGTCTTTTCCAGCCACAGTTCCTCTTCTGCTCCCGTAGAGCACCTGAAGAGGTCAAATTCTTCCCTTTGCACAGAAAGCCTTACTTCCTCCTTAATGTATAAGCCTTCTATCAGAAATCAGAAATTATACTGTTTCTGAGACACAAATGATAAAATCAGACAAAACCTTGTATCTTTGATATTTATTTCGGTGTAGTTATAGCTTTTCACTAGCAGAGGCAGTTTGGGGAAAACAGATATTTATAAAATAGTGGTAAATACTTATAAAATGAGCTGTGGAATCCTCGATAAAAGTCACAGCAAGTCAGACTTAAACACAGTTACTGAAGAACAACAATTCACTTTGTATACTATAACAATTTTTTTTATAATGTATCTTTAAATATAGCAGCCCCCTAAATACACAACACCCACAAAAACTCTTTCCAGGGAATTGGTGTCTTTTTACCTCCCTGACATGTCTGAGTCATCCAATTCACAGAAGTTCTTCAATGATCTGTCATCTTAACATAAATCAATAATCTTTAAGGAGAATATCCTCAGGAAATTTCCCTTTAAACGGAGTAATATAATAGCTTGTGATTAAATATAGCATATTATTAATGTGTTTGCTTGTTCCTTTTCCTATTCTGAATTGCCTAAGTATATTTTTTTTCCCCTTTATCTACTTTGTAGGCATTCTTTCCACTTCAAAATAGCTGTGTTAGTCATAAAGCATAAAAGACCTACAAAGGCTGACTTTAAGTGGTGTCCTAAAATCCCTCAGGGACCATCCAGCATTCAGCAGATTAAAGTAGTAGTTCTTCAAGACTGAAATGACATCTAGGTGTGGAAGCTCATTTTAGAGGGGAAAAAAAAAATAATGTTGAATACTATAGCAGACAAACAAATATTTCAAGAGACAGCTTTTGCAGAGCACAGTCACTACCTGGATATTAATATATGTCTTCAGTCATTTTTCATACATTCTAAATGGAAGTGCCTGGGATAAGAAAGGCTGCTTGTGCTCCCTCATCTCTTACACTATGCAGCACTGAACTTGACTCCTGCTTAGTCATCTCCCAACTGTACCTGTTGATGTGTAAAGCTTGCTCCAATACAAAACAAACCGTTCCCACTTAAAATTCATTGCAAAGTTACCAGCTGAGCTTTAAACATAGCACCCTGAAGACGCCATGGTGACTGGATAACATGTAGCAACTCTAACATCCTCACAAACCTCCCCCTGTTTACAGAGGACGACTTATAAATGTTCTTTTGTCAATAAAATGCTCATGCCAGTGAAAACACAATTAAAATGCAAGCAAGTTGTGTAGGTAAATTTAGTAGAAACCTGTAACACAGCTAAGGAATAACGTTTTGTGACATTGCCACATCAATGACTTTTCTGGGGCTGAAGCGTGAGTGACAGGGCACTGCCTGTGGGCAGACTCTTAGGAGCTTTAGAATGCTGGAGGGAGGAGCCTCATGGGCTACCAAAAGCCTCATAAACCTCAGAATCAGACTTAGGAAGAGATACCTGAGAGAATGAGATTTTGAAGAGAACATTTCTTTGTTGTTATTTCTCAAGGAAGAAATGATGGGATCATTTCAGTCCTCCTGCCCAGGCAAAAAGGGAGAAAGTACAGATGGGTGTTTTATGCCTGCAAAGTGAGAAGAATTCTTGTGAGGCAAGTTACAGGACAAGAAAAATAAAATTAATTTTCATGTAATTCAGCTAACTGAATTGGGAATGGAAACGCTGAAGGAAAGGAAATTGTAAAAGTCTGAGCTGTATTTTATCAAAAGTTACAACGTGATCTGCTTTAAGAGAATTCCCTGGAGATCAGTCCGAGGCATTCAAGTGCAAGGATTAATATACTGTCTCACTCTGCATTTCAGAAATAACTTGAGACACAAGGCAAGTTGGACGAGGTAGAAAATATCTTAAATAAACTTAAGTTAAATATGCCTTGTCAGATTACTGTGAGTTTTATGAGCCAAGAAGCTCCTTTAGGGCTATTTAACACTTGTTACAATTTCTAATTGTCTCGCACATTATTCCAATATTTAAACAATTCCAGTTGCTTCTAAATGAAAAAATATAGTAAGATACTTTGCCAAAATACATCAAGTAAAGTGATTGCTAGCATCTGATGCACATAGAGGGAATTTTATTCTCAAAGGCACTTCTAAGGCACCTACTATCTTGCTTTCAGAACAAATGTACTCTATCATTTTTATTATAGAGTACTAGCATGGGATTTGCTGGGAATTACAAAGGGGTTGAATCATCCCTAGGCCTCACTTTCCTTTCTGGGCAAATTTTGATTTCTGTAGAAAAAACATCTGAGGATATGAAACCTCTAATTGACTTAAATGCATGTTCTCTTTTATGTCTTGGTAGGCTACTACAGCACTTAGACACATGCATCTGTGAGACTGGTAGGATCCATGCAGGGGTATTGAGGGAGCTGTGGAAGTGCCCACTAAGCCACTTTCCATCATTTACCAGCAGCCCTGGCAAACAGGGAAGTCCCAGTTGACTGGCAGCTAACAAATGTTGATGCTCGTCCACAGGAATGACCAAAAAGATGATCTGGGGAACTACAAGCCTGTCAATCTGACCTCAGGGCAAGGGAAAGTTATGGAGCAGATCATCCTGAATGCCACTCTGCAGCATGTGAGGGACAATCAAGCCCAGTCAGTACGGGTTCATGAAAGGCAGGTCCTGTTTGGCAAACCTGATCTTCTATGACAAAGTGACCTGCTTGGTGGATGAGGGAAAGGCTGTGGATGTTGTTTATCTGGACTTAAGTAAGGCCTTTGACATAATTTCCCACAGTGTTCTCCTGGAGAAACTTGTTGCCAATGGCTTGGAGGAGTCTACACTTCACTGTGTGAAAAACTGACCAGACAGCCAGGCCCAGAGAGGGGTGGTGAACAGAATTTAATCCAGTTGGCGAATGGTCATGAGTGGTGTTCCCCAGGGCTCGGTATTGGAGTTCTCTCTAACATCTCTATCAATGATCTGAACGAAAGGATTGAGTGCAGCCTCAGCAAGTTTGCAGACCGTACCAAGCTGGGTAGGAACATTAATTTCCTTGAGGGTAGAAAGGTTTTGCAGAGGGATCTGGATAGGCTGGATGGATGGGCTGAGGCCAATGGGATGAGGTTCAACAAGGTCAAGTGCCAGGCCCAGCACCTGCATCACACCAACCCCATGCAGTGCTGCAGGCCTGGGGAAGAGTGACTGGAAGGCTGCCCAGCAGAAAAGGATCTGGAGGTGCTGGTCATCTGTTGGATGAACATGAACCAGCAGTGTGCCTAGGTGGCCAGAAAGGAACAGTGTGGCGATCAGGATCAGGGCAGTGATTGCACCCCCCTGTACTTGGCACTGATGAGGCCACACCTCAAACATTGTGTTCAGTTCTCGCTACAAGAAAGACATTGAGATGCTGGAGCATGTTCAGAGAAGGGCAACAAAGCTGGTGAGGTGTCTGGAGCACAAGTCTTACGAGGAGTGGCTGAGGGAGCTGAATTGTTCAATATGGAGAAAAGGAGGCTGAGGGGAGACCTTTTCACTTCCTAAAACTATCTGGAAGGAGGATGTAGTGAGGTGGGGGTCAGTCTCTTCTCCCAAGTAACAGGCAATAGGACAGCCACGAGTTGTGCCAGGGGATGTTTAGGATGGACATTAGGAAAAATTTCTTCACTGAATGGTTTGTCAAAGATTGGAACATGCTGCGCAGGGAAGTGGTTGAGTCACCATCCCTGGAGCTATTTAAAAGATGTGTAGATGTGATGCTGAGGGACATGATTTAGTGGTGGTTTTGGCAATGTTACATTAGCGGTTGGACTAGATGATAGTAAAGGTCCCTTCCAACCTAGACAATTCTGTGATTCTATGATGTTCTCCCACCCTCCTTAGAAAACACTGTGTAATTCTCCACCACAGACTTTTGGAATAACTTTCATTACTGCATTACTTGAACTTGCCAAAGAATGGGATGTACTAACCTGCAACCTGTCTTGCACAGTCTGAAGTCCATTTGCAAAGGAGAAAGAGGGGACAGCAAACAGTGTGGCTGCCCAGGCGTAGCAGAAGTAGTGTCAGTCCCCCACCTGCCTTTGCTGCCCTGCAGGAGCCAGACCTCACCACACCTTTAGCAGCCACCTGCAGCTCTGAAAGCCCGTTTTATCCCCTCCCTGATCCTGCGGCTCAGCCAGCATAGGGGAGCAAAGTCGAATTTTTCAGATGATTTAGAAAAGCGTAGGAAAGGATTATGTCTTTACATACATTATAAATGCTTATGCCTTCATATCTTCAAACTAACTGCAAAGGATGTTACGTAGTTGATGTTTGCCTGTTATTGATTTCTCTCTGATGCATGCAGAAGTTTCTGAAAAGAAAAGTGTTTTTTTCTCAGAGTTCTGGGCTTCAGAAGTAAGAGATGCATTGAATCCCATCTTCCTTGGATTTGGGGGGAGATAGGGGACTTGGAAATGCTCTTGTAATCTCTCGTACTTTTATAGAAAGAAAATGGAAACAAATGGAATAGAAGCAAAACGATTTTGGAAGAACTTGAAGCTGTAAAAGACTGGAAAAGATTTGGAAAAGCCTGATGTGAGAAAGATTTTTTTGCTAATCTAAGGAAAAAATCACTAGGATGAAATGTTCTAGGAAAAAACAAAACCAACCATTTAACCAGATAGAATTTTAACAAACTGATTTGGGAAAAAGGTGTTTGCTGTCAATTGCTCAGCAAGTTTTCTTTGAGAATGTTCAATAGTTTTCTGTTTGTCTGACTTTCTGCTATGAAAATAGCCCACAAAACTGAAATATTTTTCTTTTGATAAAACACTCCTTGCCTTCTACATGCATTACAAAGCGCTGTAACACAATAACAACTGCCTTTATCCTGCGCAAGTCACCTTGAGAGGTACAATCTAACCCTGAATTTATTTATGGTGACTATCAAGTATGACTATGAAAAGGATATATAGTACTGAAGAATGAATATGAAATACATTTTAGTTGAAGCAGTACATTATTACATAACCTCCCCTTTGTTAAATAGCCTCTTGTAACCTGATAGAAGGCTGCAAGAACAAAAAGGGAGGCACTTTAACTAGAGGAAGGATTTCTAAAAGTCAACTGCAACAAGAACTCCCTGTTCAAGTATAAAGTCCAATTCAGTGCAGCCCCCTCTTCCTAAATCTCAGTGGTATGGCTTCTGAATAAAAAGCACATCTAAGTATTAATCTTCTGGGGAAGAAAAAGGGATAGAAGAAGAAAAAGAAATTCACAAGAGAAATGTTTTTGCATGAATGTTAAAAAAAAATAATATCTGTATTTCTCTTTCCTCATATGTGTTTGTATCAGAGGGAAACATGCCCAGGAGAGAGCTACACCTCTGCACCATCATCTGCCCGAGGATAAAATGAAATCAAGGATCCATTTATTCTGAAATTTCAACATGATGTGAGTTACCATAGAAGTCAGCAATGCATTTTTCTAAACACTTATTTTAAATTATTCACAAATAATACAGGTGCTGATATTCACATTCTGCTGCATTGGGTGTGAGATAAATTTGAGTTACTCACTAATTATCTAACTAATGACAATTCCCTAGGCTGGATTTCTGATTCACAATGAGGGAAATATACCATGAAATGAAAACACAACTCTCATCCCACATTAAATTTACAGAAATCCAGGTGCCTGTTAAATATCTTTATACTTTAAAGAGTATTACACAGTTGCATGAACACGGAGGATGGAAAAGTTATACAGGCTTTTTTATATTTTTCTAAGTATCAAATGATGATTACTTTGAAAATAATCCTTAAAGCATCAAAGATATCACTCACAAGATTTTTCTAACTTATGTTGGTTATAGGTGCTGCTTAACATTTTTGTGGGCAACATGGACAATGGAATTGAGCACACTCTCAGCAGGTTTGCTGATGACACCAAGCTTTGTTGGTGTGGTAACATGGAGGGAAAGGATGCCATTCAGAAGGACTTTAATAGGCTCCAGAGTTGAGCCCATACAAACCTCATAAAATTCAACAAGGGCAAGCCCAAGGTCTTGCACATAGGTTGAGGCAATCCCAAGCACAAATACAGGCTAGGCAGAGAACAGATACGAGCAGCCCCGAGGAGAGGGACTTGGGAGTGTGGGTTGAGGAGAAGCTCAATGTTACCCAGCAACATACATTCACAACCCAGAAAGCCAATAGCATCCCGAGCTGCATCAAAAGAAGCCTGGCCAGCAGGTCACAGGAGGATTCTGTCCCTCTACTCTGCTTTCATGAGACCCCAACCTGGAGTACTGCATCCAGATCTGGGGCTCCCAACAAGGAAGGAAATGGACCTGTTGGATCAAGTCCAGAGGAGGGCCACAAAGATGATCAGAGGGCTGGACCACCTCTCCTACGAGGACAAGCTGAGAGAGGTTGTTCAGCCTGGAGAAGAGAAGGCTCCAGGGAGACCTTATAGCAGCCTTCCAGTAACTAAAGGGGACCTACAGGAAAGATGGAGAGAGACTCTTTTATCAGGGACTGTAGTGATGGGACAAGGGGTAATGGTTTTAAAGCAAAAGAGGATAGATTTAGATTAGGTCTTAGGAAGAAATTCTTTACTATGACGATGGTAAGATACTGGAACAGGTCACCCAGAGAGGCTGTAGATGCCCTACCACTGGAAGTGTTCAAGATCAGGTTGCATGAGGCTTTGAACAATCTGATGTACTGGGAGGTGTCACTGCCCATGGCAGGTAGATTGGAACTAGGTGATCTTTAAGGTCCCTTCCAACTCAAACCATTCTATGATTCTAATTTAACACTTTACTGAAATGGTCATGTTTCTGGCTTGGCAAGAAAAATGCCTGTTGTGCTTTTTATTAAATTATTTTTTAAAACAAATGTATCAGTAAATCTTGTTCCTTTATGTATTCCGACTTTCTGAAGTGCAAAAGAAAATTAAAAGCATCAGTTCTTTGAAGGTAGTTCAGACTGGGAGGCAGTCTAGATTAAAAAATAAGAACAGTTTATAAGATTTTTCTCTTTAAAATCCATTCCAAATATTTAAACACAAATAAAATACAACTGTCTAAGCATCTTTTTTTTTGTAACTTGCTGTGAAAATAATGTGATTCATGTTCTGAAGCATTATTCTTGGATGATTCCCCCCTTCCAATTATTTCCCAATTAAAGCAATTATTTTTCTAGCCACTTTGCACATTTTCCTGTTCTTTGATTCCCTGTGGCACTGTACCATACAGCAGATGTCATTTTCATAGCTTTTTGCTCTTTCATTTAAACCATTTTCCTTTTTTCCCCCCCTTTTTTTTTTGTAGGGAATTCAGTGAGATCTCATTCGAGTGGGATGCTAAACAGACTTCCAGGTTATTTTACAGCCTCAACATTGCAATATATTTTAAAAGCTTTTATGCAAAATGGCAAAATATGAACAATAATGGTCCCTGAAGGTTAGATAATGCCTTCAGGCTTAACCCTTACCATCATTCTTTGATTAGGTAGCTTGAAGATGATTCTCCATACAATTCCTGTGAAAAAGGTCATTGTCTCTCCTGCAACAAGGCCATGTTATGAACTGCTGCAATGGGAGGACAGAGCGATGGCCTCACCCTCACTGCACGCGGTCCTACTTCCTTTGGGACTGCAATTAAGCTTATGAATGAGCAGATCTAATAACAGAGAGGCAACCATGGACCTTCCCTTCCTGCTGTATACCTGCACCATGAGAGGGTGATTGGCAAGGTGCTTGTCTTCCTCAGCCAGTTCTCAGTGGCTCACTTAACTACACAAATCAAATAAACTGTCACAGATCACCAGAATCCCACAAGATGTAGGACAGAAACCCACTAAGCTTTGCTCGGCTGCAGTGGTCACATGAGGTGCCTGTTGGTCTTGAAGGAAACCTGAGAACCTGGAGGGGAAAACCGAAGTCACAGAGACCACGCATGACTCACTTGGGCAGGAAAGTGCTCTGTGAGGAGCTCCATTAATTTAACCAGGATTATGTGATGAAAGTAGCTACCAAATGAGCAAGTGAAAAAAATCTAACCTGAAATAAGAATTCAACAGAAATTCAACATAAACCCACTGTGTGTTTGGGTCACTACAAGTTTCCCTTAAACATAGGCCTACTTAGTGCCTCCTTCTGGAGAATATTCTGGTCAATGTTGTCAGAGGCTGAAATGACTCCATGACAGGAAGCCTTTGAAGTTCAGCAAGGTGGAAATATAACCCAAAATAGCCTTCTTCAGCTGAAACCTAGGAGGGCTTGCTCTCCAACTCGAGCAGGAATCTGAGCTGGTGAGGCACAAGGTGAATCAGTGCTTTAAATTTTTTGATTTGGCATTTTCCTTCAATGGAATTTAACATGTACACAATTACATAAGAGAATATCACATAGATCCTAAAGTCAAGTTCTTACCAGGTGAAAAATGGGCAGCTTCAGCTTCCTTATTTGTTTGTAGAAAAAAGCTGTACTCGATTCCAAAATCTAATGCTATTATTTACCGCAAGGAATAGATACAAAGCAGACTTTATCATCTGAATGTTAATTTCTTCTAATAGAGGCATGTAATTATGATATGCAGCCACCCATTACCTCATTGAAGAAATCTTTAGGTAAAGCGAGCCTGTTGTTTCAGATTTTAAATATGGTCTACATTTTAGAAATTGTAATCAATAAGTGAACTTGTAAATTAAACCATTAATCAATGTGAATAATATATGTAACCTATATTAATTAGAGAGTCAAACCCTAAAAGATTACTTCACCATTGATCAAAATAAATTCTGATGAAGGAGACTTATGAATATTCTGAACAGCCATATTCAGTCTGTAATTGCATCACATACCACAATGAAAAGAAATAATAATTAATTGTTACTGGAAAATGTAACTGGGTGCAAGGATATAATAGTCAATTGGCACTTGAGCAGGTGTAAGGGATTCAGACATAATTACTACCATGACAAATCAAACGCCAACATCCATAAAAAATAAATGCCAGAAGTAATTCTCATATGTGGAAAGGGAATAGTCTATCCACCTTTACAAAAAAAAAAAAAAAAAAAAAAAAA
>VZRU01019359.1:225762-247338 GCA_013398155.1 Pedionomus torquatus
AAAAAAAAAAATCCAGTTAATAAAAACAGGTAGAAACTCTCAACAGAAAAGATTGAGTTCTGCAACAAAAGTTACTAGGGGAAGTAATAGCACATCCTGTCATAACACAAATGCACTGTCAGAATTTAGAAAATATCACGCACAGCAAATTCACATTTAGCTAGGATTATTCCTTAAGCATTGATGGTCACTATTTCATCAACCACAAAATAAATTAAAGCAACAGTAATATGTGTATCATACCCAGTGTCCTTGAAAGTTTATATGTTGCCATCATTATAGTTTAGCAACAAAGCAACTACACTTTGGGCATAAATACTTAGGCTTTAGCAACAAGTGTGATGTGCCAGTAGTAAGAAAGGCAATAATTTCAAGAAGTCAGCTCTATATGGCATTGTGATAAGCTCAGAAAAATTACAAATCATCTGAGGGTCATTAAGGTTCTATGAGAGTGAAAGGACAGTTTAGAAATTTTCATTGTGAAAATGGAGGATGAATAGCAGCTAAAACATTGATTCAGTTGCAGGATTTTAATATAAAAAGAATTATTTCATGCAGCTTTAGACTAATAAATATAAGATACCAGAACATCGTAAAGAGATCTAGTTGTGCAATAAAGAAGAAACTGCAGATAACATGAAACATCTGAAAAGCCCTCTCAACACACCACCTTTTCTCTAGTGAACAAAAGAATTCTCTCTTCCACCAGCAAAATGAGGTGTAGCTGCAATTCTAGTCTGTGTCCCACCAAAGGAAATGGTCCTTATTACAGGACAAGGACCAATAACTTTATAATAACTTTTGTAGGTAGTTTTAAATAAGTTCTTCCTAACCTTAAAACCTGGAATACTTAGTTGTTTTTTTTTTGATTCATGTAGTGCTGCATAAATCTGTTTGCTCTTTTGTGATTTCCTCTTTCCCATCTCCTAAACAGTATAGACATTTAAAAGTATGCATTTGTAGCCTAACAGAGGAAACAAACCTCTTCCTTGCTCAAATGACTTAAATTATCTTAATTGGAGTACCACTTAAATGATTAACTGATTAATCCACACACACTAAAATGACACTTCCCAGAAGTGATCTATTGAGTCAGGCTGTCTGCAGATTCAGGGAGTGCTGTAACTTTTGATGTTGAGCCTACAGCTCAGAGACTTTCTTTGCAATGGCAAGGAATGATGAGACATCAGTGTACATGGTAAGAAACAGGGCAATAGTGATGGGTTGCCTCCTGTGTTGACTGTGGGAAATAAAGACAAGCGGTTAATTTTTCCTAAATTTGCTTAGTGTAGGAAAAAAGCATCTGCAAAATTAACAAAATTCCTAGCAGCCCTAACAGTGTTGTCCTATCACATGTAGCAAATTCTGGAAAAGATGCAGCCCTCGTTGCTGCACTTTGACATGCAATGTCACGTACATAAATTGTCCCTGGAGTTCAATGGATCCACTAACATAAGCGCAGTTATTCCTCTCTCTAGCAGGATATGGGCCGTAGAGTTTAGACAGCCAATTCTGCTTTTCTGGCTGGCTAACCAAGCAGACTGTAGCAGCGCACCACTGAATATAAAGAGAACTCGGTTGATAAAGAAGCTGCTGAAAGATGTGGCTTCACAGCTATGCTAAGCCCTTCCCTCACATCTGGATGCTCATTCCCATTTCTTCCTTTTGGCTAGCACTTGCTCTCTATTTTAGGTCAACTGGTCAAATTAAGGATCCAGTCTGCAAAAAAAAGGAAGAAAGAAGGAAAGATAGAAAATTTAGCATCACTATCAGTAGTAATATTTCAGCATTTTGTTCTAGTATATAAATCCAAATTAGGAAACTTCCTCATTAATGTAACAGTTTGGTTCAAGAGGTGTTAGCCATTTCACTCTAGGTGTTTTAAAATGTGATCCAAGAAACAGTTTTTGGTCATTCACAGATTATAACACAAATATAACTGCCATAAAGCCATGGTTTAATCCCATATCTTATGCAGAACCTCTCTCTGATAACACGGTTCATTAAAAACATGTATAACTCATGCCCTGCCCAGTGTTCATCAGTTTTTTTGTTGGAATACATTTTACTATGATATTTTACTCATGACTTGCATTGCAGAAAAGCACAAAATTGCATAGCAAAATCCAGGCTGTACCGTATTTATAAAGTATGACTGCTGCTTCCAGTGAAATGCATGTGGATCTACACTGAACTACAACTGTAGCACTCTATATTAAATTCTGTTTTCTGAACCAATTGGCATTGCCTACGCTTTGCTTGCAGTGTGGTATGTGATCAAAAAGCAAGTACTAACCAAAGGCTATGGAAAGCTAGCAATTTGGTCAGGTTTGGCAAATTATCAAGGTTCATGTATTAACTAAAGCCAGTCCTTTGTCTTCAGCCACACTCAATGCTCCCCTCATATCACACTTCTCATTTTCTAAAAGAGAAAGCAAATCACTGGCTGGTCTATAATGATTTCTGTTCCCATCTAGAGAAGGACTACATTTTCTTTGTTGTGCACAACCCCTTCTTTCAGAGTTTTAGAATTTGAAGATTGCATGCATACTTGCATTTATTCAAGCCCACATAAGCCTTCCTGCTTTTGCTTTGTTCTTTTTTGTGTGATTGTTTTCTTAAATCAAGAGTACTCTTACTTTAACATGTAATTCACCAAGAAACAAAATCTGAACTTTTTGGATTAGCTAGGTCAATTGGAGGGCAACAGAAAGCAAGATCAGTCACACACTGCCTCAGGCTCAATTGCAAGGCTAGATGTATCTTTGGGAGTTTGATTAATTAAGTTCTCAATGTACCTGTAGTCTCCTTCTAACAAAAAGTAAGTATTCATTTCTTTTTGTAATAGATTCATATTCAAGTCAATCTATTTCTAGAGTTAAAGGGCTATGATTTTGACTTATAACTTATTCACACTTTCTTTATATAGGCTGAGTTGGTAGCAGGATCTGAAGAAAACCTTGCTGCTATTCTTACAGGTTTGGGGTTTGAAAGCAAAGAGGGGATGAGCACATTAACGTGCAGCGATGTGTTACAGGGAATGCCATTGTTTGTATCAGGCTGCCCCACAGTCAACCCCAGCAAGGAATCTTCTGTGGAGCTGCATAATCCAAGAGGTCAAAATGGTCTCCTCTGACCACAACCAGAGATCTTCAGAGCTGGAAATGACCCATCTTAAAGATCCATACAGTTCAGATTTAACACAGAACTTGGAGCTGATAAACTCCAAGGTGGAAAACCAAGGATAGATTTGTAGAAGGGGAAAGAAGATCGAACCCTAGAGATTGTTTAATTTTGTGCTGTGAAAGACAGTGATTTGCTTGGATCCTTAGGAAGCAATTTAATATCTGCAAGGAAGAATTTCCTTCCAACACCAGCTTTGCCAGCTTTTGCAGTCACAAAATCACTGCAGTCAGAAGGAATCTCTGGAGATCACCTTGTCTAAACTCCCTATAGCATGTTGGTCCCTGCACCAGTCAACAGTGGGCCCATGTTTTCCCTAATCTTCCCTTTGCTGCTGAGATAACCATAGAAGTCCTTCATTTTGCCTTACATGTCTACCATTAGATTTGACTCCAGGTGGACTTCTCATTACTGTATCTGAACACTCAGACTGTCTCTGTACTTTTTCACCTATGCAGGCCTCCTGCTGCCTTGGCTTGACTTGCTGCACACTAAGTTGGACTTTTCCTGAGCTTGGAGAACGAGATACTTGAACATGAACCTGATGTCTCTGGACCCCTCTTCTCTCCACTCACATCCAGTATTAGCAAAAGATTATACTAGTCTTTAGAAAGGGGAAGAGACATTGAATTCCTTCCTCTAATAATTTATATCAGGGTCTCAAAAGATCTGCAAAGAGATTGAAAGCAGAGTTGCTTTTCAATATATTAAATGTTATGAATATTCATTTTTCACATTTACTGTGGCTCCTATCCACCACAAATGCAAAGGATGACTGTCCAAAACGTTTTCCATGTTGGATCTAGTGAAATGTTTCTCTTCTTCCATATGATTTATCAACTCAACAAATATTACTCAGATCCCCTGTGTACTTGGTATCTGCCCATAAAGCATGCTGTTGAAAAGAAATCCTCATTCATTACGATCTGATTTTTGGATTACAAGTTTCCTGGAGAAATATACTACATTACAGACCATTTTCTGTGTGGCTATTAATCCTTCAGCATTCCATAAGAGCATAAAAATGCTCCTTGATACCAGTGAAACATTCATTGATACATTGAAACAGTGAAACATTCAGAAAAAAAATATTCTATCTAAAGAAAAACACTTTCCAATGGAACATTAGCTATCTTTGGACAACTGCTAATAAGACAGGATTACAAGCATGTTTGGCCCTCCAAGCATATTTTACATCCATGAAGAAGGAAATATATAGAGACAAGCAGAACAGGCTGTTTCTTCACCAGTAACTTCATCCTTATTTTTATTTTAGGATGTTGCCTTGCTTTGTATTATAAAATTCCCTCTGAAGGGGAAGAAATGAAAAGGAAGCCTAATCCATCTAGTGGCTCCAGGAGGTGTTATTTGCAGCATCCTAATAAATCAGTAAATCTCTTAATAAGCAAATACCCTGAAGAGATACATAAGAAGCATACTGGTCATACAACTGAGATTGGATCCTGTCAGTACACTCTCAAAAGCTACTGATTTACAGCTCTAGATAAAAGCAGGGAACAGTGCCCAAATAACACAAGCACGTACCTATCAGTGTGTTTGAACAACCATGTCCAGCCTCTTGCCAGCAGCAGCATCACTGTATGAATCCCACGTTTCATGGGTTGGCTGAACTCTCAGCACCACAACAAGGGACGGTTGATTGTTTAGGAGAGGTAGCAAAAAAAAAGCAAGCTGCAAGAGCTCTATAATAAGAGCCAGGCCCCCACATTGCCCAATATATTGCTCAACATGCAACATGGGTAGAGTTTGTTACCCGCTTTTTTGGGATACAAGCAAGTAGGATCTAAGAAGAAATCTTGCACAGAAAACTCTAGCATAGCCAATGTTGTGGTGAAGCCTGAGCCTAAATGTTAACGTTTTCAACTCAAATTACCAATAAAGCCAAACCACTTAGGGCTATAGCTTGGACTGTAGACATAGGGACACCCATCTCAGAAGTCCAAAGTGATAGAGGAAGTAACAACAGGCACAATGTGCAGCATGGGAAATTCCAATTAAATACAAAGAAATATATGCCATGAAGGTGGTGCCTGAGGAACAGTGACCCAGGGAAGGTGAGCATCTCTAAGGATGGAGATTGCGCAACATTTGACTGGACAAGGCCTTGTACAACCTGGTGTAACGTGGGTGTGCTTTTAGCACGCTATTTGACAGGATGACATCCAGAGATCCTTTGCAGTGAAAAATATTACAACTCTACTATATTTATCTGTTTGCAACATAGATTGCTCACACACTGTCCTGGCATTCCCAGGTATTCTGGGAGAGCATTACATACTCACGTATGGGGTGGGGCTGTCCCCAGTTCCCTTCTGAGAAGCAAAATTACTTCCATATTCCATGACATACATTTACATGTTTGTCATGTGAAGCTGCTGCTACATAGGAAAAGAAAGAGCCACACCTGAAATATTTATAGACTTTCTACTGAAAGACTTGGAACTTAGCACATTCCTTTTAAAACGGAAAACCAAAACCACACCCTACCAACAGTATATACACTCCGGGTTGTTTCCAAGTAAGCTTTGTTACCCCATCTATCTCCATTGATGAACCAAGCTCTCTAATTGGAGGTTGCTTAACGACATCAACTGTTGGCTAATGTATAACTTTATAACCTTCTGAAAGTGTGAAATATTGCTGTGTGTAACATGAATGCATGAGGACATTCTCATTATATACATAGAACACCCTGTTATACTCTCACCAAGGTAAAGAATATTTTCCTTCCAATATATAGCTTGTTTTCTTTGGGAAACTTAATAAAAAAAAGTGCCATCACGGAGGCTGTAATGGGTTGCTTAAAAACAAGCAAACAAAAGCAAACAAACAAAAAACCCACACACAAATCCTGAGAGAAAAGCCATGATGGGAATTAAATAATTGTGCTGTCAAAATATTAAAAACAGAAATACAACATGTGCTATATTTAAATTAACTTTAATAAGAAGTACAAAAAGATAATGTTAAGCAATATTTTGCATGTGGTTAATAAATATTCTTCAACAGCAAGCAGTGACACATTCAAACATAAATCCAGTTATTTCTTTTACATTTTAGAAAAGTAACAACTTTTTCCAGTTAAAACAAGGTCACAAATTACAGAATATTATCATCCTCTTTAATTATTTGTAACTATGAAAGCTACTAAATAAGTGAACTGTCACCCAGAAGATTTTATATGACGCTGATGTTCAAGGTTAAGTATACTTACATTTATCATGCAGTTTCTTACTGTGCATATTTGATTGGTATTTAATTTTCTTTAAAATTATTGGTTTCATTCTTCCTGTTTCCTTATTTCTCGTTAATATACTGGAAGCATCTATTTTCCAGTTCCTGTATGTTTTCACACCTAAGTGACTCACTAAGTAGATTTGTCATCCAGCACATAAATGTTCTCTGACTCCAGCCCAGCTGAGAAATCGCTGACAATGTCTGAATCAAACTCCACGTCATTTTTACAATTTATTCTTTTTTTTTAAAATCAAGTATAACAAGATCTAGTGTAATCACTTTAGTGTAATCACTTTAAGTAAAATTAAAGTGCCTTCAAATGTTTCCTAATAAAGTGATCATTTGGAAGGGAGAGGGTGAAGGGCTGCTGTTTAGGAACTGATTTTTTAACAGTTTATAGATAAGGTGCATATTGTACATATGTATTCTAATAGATGTAAAGTACTACATTGCATTCCGCGCTAATGCTAAGCTACAGTAGCCTATAAACTGATAAATCCAGCCAAAATGAACATCTAATAAAGAATATCAAAAGCATTTGATCAAAGTAATATCTTGTTCCATTCTCTACTTCCATCCATCTCAACAGCATAGGCAGATGGATGGAGTACTGGAAAACAAATGTAACACTTCAACCTGTTGAAGCTCAGCTCCCCGAATATCGGATGAATGAAAGCACATAGTGCAATCATTAAAAACCTTGAATGCATAATAAAGACATGCTCCAGGACATTTGATCGAGTGAAGTATTCACAACATTATATAAGGAATTCAAATTTGAAAGCAAAATATAACTTCTAAATCATCCAGCAATAAAAATATATTCATATATATTTATGTAGACACCAACACTATAGGAAGAGTATACATCATCTTGCATATTTTAAAATGTCCTCCAAAATCCTTTTTGTGAGTATTATCACCTACTCCTAACTCATAGCACTTCCACACTATTCTTAAAAGGCATTAAAATATACCAGGAATGAATCAGACACCAAGTCCCGTATTTCAGTATAGTTGGCTCTTCTTTCAAGAGCTTATTTTCATGGATTAAAGAACTAAGCACCTCTAGCCAAAGGAGAGTCCAGGTATACTCTCAGGTGTGCTCCCCTTCTGTTAAAAAAATCCTTTCTGACTTCACTGACATAGATTAATATCTTGAGGATCCCAATCAGTTTTATTTTCGGTGCAAATTTTGCCCTGATGTAAAGGTAAAAGCCCCCTATGTTTAGCTTCTTCCAGTAGAATGTAGTCACAGACTTCAAAGATCTGGCTACAAAGACCTGAATCTAGAAAATTAAATGGTTTAAAGTAGAGTAAAACAAGCTTTTTATGTGATTAACATCTGCCATTCATTTAAATGAACTTAGGAGCTTTCTACTACTACTATCTACTACTAAAGGTCTAAAGAGACAAATAAGGACTCACTGAGTCTCAGATGGCTGGAATTAACAGTTGGATTCAGAATAGAATTAACAAGTGTAGTTGCTAGGGAGTTTGAGTTACATACAGAATGAAGCAAAGGAGGTCTCCTTTACTAAAAAAAAAAAAAAAAGTAAAAGAAGGCAATGTTAAAGAGATACTTAAAATTACACTGGAAACTGACAGCATCCTAGCAGAAGGTACATCACTGTTGGGCAGAGGTGGTAGGAATCCTAAATCTCTGCTTTCTAAAGAACCACTCCCCTTACTGGAGGCTGAAGCGTGAGCTGACTTTCACACAGATTCAGTTAATTACTTCAATTTTTCAAAGTCTTTAAGACAAAACCTTCAGATATGACATCAAATTATACCCCACCCAGAGATTCTATTTAGATGTGTTTAGACACTTGCACATTTATCAAGATGTTTGGTAGTTTCTTTTTTTTTTAAAAAAAAAAAAGAAGCTATTTAACTTTCTTGGCTCATTTTAAAATATTTTCTTCCTCTGCTTTAAAATCCATTGCATTACTTTTTAAATTTTAGCCTTCTGTATCTACACATTATAGGGCATAGACTAATGATAGGTTCATATCCATACTGAAATAATCTTTCATGCAAGTTTGTTAGGAAGGGAAATGTTCAGAAGCACAGACTTCATCCATTTTGTGAAAGATCAAGGCAAAAACTTGTGCATCACTAAGCTTTCAGAATTGGCAAGAGAGATAAGGAGGATGGATGCTGACTACCTGTGCTTAAGTGAAAGTCACACCTCTTAAGGAAACAAAACCTGGAACTAACAAAGTTCTACTTAATTCCTGAAGCTTCGTTTCCCCTCCACCCCAGATGGCCCATGTGGCAGGAACACACCACACTGCAAGGTTTTCAAAGCAGACAGCAGAAACCTCTCAGTTTCAAAGGCACAACTCACATCCCTCAAGTTGAGCAGAACTGTACAAGAAGTATTTCAATCTGTGTGCCCTAAAAGTTACTTTCCTGCAACTCACATTTGGCACCAAAGGCTCAGAACAGAAGCTAAAACAAAAATACATCCTACTTACTTGAAGGGCTTCTTCCTCAATCAGCTCACAATCCACTGACACAGTAACAAAGCCATTCTTCTTTTTCTCCTCTCCTCTCTCATCTATCCCTAACTCCTCACAGCTGCTTCTGCTTGCTTTCACACAGGCAGTTGATGGTCATCCCACTTTTAAAGTCTCACCACTGCATATGTTATCTATAATCACTGGCAAGGGAAGGTGAGTCAGTAAGGCTCCTGTTTGCTGTCTAACTAACTCTCATGGTCCCTCCCATGTCTATAAAAGGCAGTCTGGCTCCTTAATTTAGCATATTTAGGGGTATGAGTAGTCTCCCAAGCTAAAGCTCCTATCTCAGAACATCTACCATAATATTTATTTTAAAGATGCTCAGCAACTCAGCCGTTACAAACTGAATTAACCCAGATATGGAAGGTGAAGTTAATTTACTTGGCTACAACATAATCGAGAAGTTTGGAAGCCACTCTTTGAAAAGCAATCTGTTAAGAAGTCTCCAGCAGACAGCCCTCGCTGATAAACCCTGCTGATCTCTATATTCTTCATGCTGCTTTATAAATTACTGTTAAATTACTGACCACATGCATCCAGAAGCACATGCCCCAGCACTACACTGGAAACCTATTTCATAAACCTCGTTCAGAATTAGGGCAATTCCAATCCAAGTTTACCACAGTATTATATCATTGTATTTATTGTATGGATTTCTTAGGTGACAGAAAATATGACCCAAGCACCTGACCCAAGAATAACATGGGGAAAAAAAAATAGATTAGCACATCAACAAAAAATTTCACCAGTAGATTCCATGTGAAAGTCTTTGATAGCAAAGTGACTTGCGTTTGCTCACACATTCTCTCTCTCTGTGCCTTAAGACCAGCAAGTTTTACCCAAATTGAATGAAAATGCTAAGTATTTGGCACATAAATTTGTGAGAACAGCTTTAAAATCCTGGACACAAATTCTATACTGTTAACAGAAAGGTCTAACTCTTGTATTCTTGTGCTCCTTGCACAATGCTTGTGTTCCTTTAAATGTTCACATTCAAATTCACCTATCCAGTCGTCAATCCTACAATTTGCAGATTATGTGTAGTCAGTTTAGTGGCTATAAATGTTTCAATAGTGAAACAATAAAGCAGACACCTTCCCTCAGGATTTTACTTTGACACTGAGCAAGGGAGCTAAATATAAAAGTGAGACTTTTCTGTAGCATAGACACTCAAAAACCTTTCTGATGCCCACAGTAACTGCATGTGGATATTTAAAATGTATTATTTTTCACTGAGTGAATTTATATAGTATGCCTATTTTTCTATAATAATGTGATAAATGTATCTTTAGCCTGTAATAAACACCCGTGTCCTTTTGTCTGACTGACTCTAAGCATAACACAAGCATAGTGAAAGTGGTCAGTGAATGAAAAAATAATTGCACTCACTATAAGCAGCAGCGGCAGAGCCAACTAACATGAGACAGCATCAGCCTTCCTGTGCAAACTGAGGATATGCCTTCCACATGCAGCTCTGAATTACACAGATGTTATCTTCCAGAAAAATGATCCTGGTGGAGAAGACTCGGACTGTCAAAAACATTTGAGGGGGCCTGTTCTTGGATGAGGATGTAAAATCCTTCCTGATCAGGTAATTCAACAAGCCTCCAAGCACACTCATGATTGCAGTGGGGAGAGTTCTGACTACACGGTGCCATGCACGGAGCAACACAGAACATTGATTAAACATTGCAAAGGGTTGGGAGTACCTGGGATGTAACCAAGGGTGAAACGCAAACGTCTGTTTCTCATACCCCAGGTCCAGTGAGGTCCAGAGAGTCCCTAGATCTTGCTGACACGAAAGGAAGGTAGCAACTCCCACTAGGTCATGCAAAGGAGACGTCATAATTGAGCCACTTGAGTTCAAGAGCAATTTAGCATGGGCCTCTATTAAACTATAAAGTCAGAGCCCTTTGCCAAAAACAGAGTTAAAAGTGAAGGGATTTTTCTACAGTTCTAATTATTTACAATTATTTGTACATATGTACATATTTATATATTTATTCATACCTGGACAACGTGACGTTAAAGGGATAATTTATAATTTACAAATTAAACATTTTAAAAATGTGTAATTATACCATGAAAGAAACTTTTTTTTATTGCTTGCCTTCCAGCCTTATGCTCATAATCACACTATTGCACACATCTCCATGTTACATGGAAGATCTACATTTATATATAAATATATATGAAAATAAGGATCTTTTTATTTTAATGTTGCAAATAAAGTGCTCAGTTTTTAACTACTGTTGATGAGAAAGGTTTAATCTGACGGTTTAATTAGAGGGACTTCAAGGGATACACACCTTGTCCATGCTTCTCTTTCATTTATAACTTACAAAGTGTCTTTTTACTGATGTCAACTCTGTCTTAACTATCAATTCTATTCATAATATGTATTTGTGACCTTGGCATCTATACTGTCACACAAAGTACAAAACAGAATCACATAAAAGCAAAGAAAAGGCAAGAAAATAAAACAGCAAATGAAAGCAGTGTTTCTCTTTGTTGTTTTCAGCACATTTCCATGTCTTAATATACTCTTTTATTTGATTTTAGAAATATTTGTACAACTTTGTTAAACTCTGAACATACCTATTTTATGCACTATACTCAAGTACTGTACAAAACTGCAATAAATGACACTATACGACTACATATGTCTCTACTAGAAGACATCATCATAAAGGTGTATCTTTTATTAAAGGTCAACTAATAACTGCTAATGTATGTGTGAATCAAAATATTTTTGATCGGCCAAGTATACTAAATTCTAAATACAGTACACAATTATTACTTATGTCATGATTTACCAGGCCTTTAGGGTCATAAAGAATCTTTGCAAAGGCTCAGATGAAAAACAATTGTACTGATCAGTATTAAATGTTCATATAAAATTGCAAATGGCAGGTCCAATTTTGTTATCTTTGTGTATATGAAATACAGTTGATACCTACTGATGATGCATGACCTTTTATTAAAAAAATAACATTCAAATCTTAGCAAAACCATTTCTAGTATACAAAGTTGTTGTAAAGTTATGTCAGCGAAATGTAAAGTTGCAATTTACAAAAGCAGCAGTAAATTTTATTATATGGACAATTTCCTGAACTTAAATCATGGTTCTCGTTTCCTTTGAAAACAATGTTATCTGGGACAAACACAAGTAAATATCTTAATGGCAAGTTTTAGGATAACATTATGCAAGGAAAAAGAGTGTATTATATTACTAATATACTTAACCCTGAAAAATTTCTGAGTGCTTTTATGAACCTGACAATAATCCAATTAAGAATAAAATCAGAAAGCAAAAAAATCCAACTTTGCTGAACCAGACAACCTGGCTTAGCAACATCAAACAAATAAAACAGTGAAAAGAATAAGCATTTTACTAGTGGAAGTTGGTTGATATTGGAAACTTGATTAACACTTGCTTTTCCCTGAAGTCAATTAGAAGAGTTTATTAACAACTTCAAACAGGACAGAAGTAAACTCATGGCTTTTGCCATACAGTAGTCTTTACTACCTCTGCAGCCTAACTATTATCCAGAATGTTTGTGAACAGTAGAACTGTACGACCTCCGTACTCTGTTATGTACATGGGTACTGCTATTGTATGAAACAATTACACCTTTTTAAAAAAATCACTTTTTTAAATGACAGTTTATTTCATTAAAGTAGAATTAGTTACTTTATAGAAAAATATTTTAACTTTAAATTAAAAAAATACTGTTCCTAAATAATTATGTAGGATCATATCTTCATTTCATTGTACGGAGAGAATATAATTCTGTATATTTGAATGCTAGTTTAACACAACTCCCCTGGGTATAACTTTTAAAGAGCTGGCTATATTTGCCATGGGTGCTATCTGTTTACAGACCCATGAATTAACACTGTGTGCCTCCTTTGGAGATACACAGATAAGACATCTATATACACTCTGTACATAATGGTTCACAGATTAGCAGTTATTAGTCGTACTGTACATAGCGAACAACCTATCTGATTAGAATGATGCTTTAAGTCCTCAGTGCAATTCAGCTTTTAGGTTGATGGGGCAAAGCCGAGTAAGACAGGCTCCCTGTTCAAATACGTAGCCCAATACACTAAGTTGAAAGTACCAAATAAGACTGGAAACACTATTCTAGACATTCTGTCAATTTTGCTAACGCTGTTGAATGTCTTCTTTGCTTCCTGTGGCTTCGCTTCTGGTTTTGCCTTGTTGGGTTCTGCGGTTGTAGCACTCTTGGAGATGGTTGGTAGCACTGAGTCCTTGGTAATATTTGGAGCATAGTTGGCAACAGCCACTGCATAGGCATTGTTTTTCTTAATGACAGACGCCTTTTCTTTTTTCTATTGGAAGACAGCATGAAGTTAAACATTTAATGCATGTTTGCCAGAATAATCAATAAAACATCATTTCAGACATAAATCAACAAATGACTATGTGTGAGCTTGTTAAAATAAATACCAGGAATACCATACTGAAAAAATCAAATATAAAGAGGGACACTTCCAGTCTATCCAAAAAAGAAGTTACAGGTACCATAAGAATGATCTAAAAACACAGATCCTTGCACCATCAAATACTCTCCTGAAGTTATACAAGGAAGGGTCTGTTACTGTGACTGTAAGGATAACTGTAAAACATTGGACTTCTTCTAGCTGCTTTGTATCTGGCTCCTTACAACAGAAATGCAGGTCTTTAAAATGTCCACTGTTTAGAGAACTAGAAGGAATGAATGGGTGGCCCGGGAAAAAAAAGATTACCTGCCACTGTAATAAAATGAAAATAAGGCCATCTTTCCCATGTAAATCTCACATCAGTATTATTTGAACATCTCATGACATAACACAAAAAAAGGAATTTCAGTAGTGGCTTACATTTTCTAAATATTAACAGGAAATATGTGCGTGTTTACATGTCTATACACATAGACACACACACAGACAATTCAGGAAGAGATTGCAATTAAGAAAAAGGACTCCAGCTTGGTAGTTGCAGAAATGAGCTGAGAACTAGCCCAAGAACTATTTCTGTTTTTCAGAAATTATTGCTTAAAAACTGCATAACGGTGATGGAAATGGGGATTAGAACCTAAAAAATAACAGAAGATAAGAAAAAAAAAAACAAAAAACAGAAGATGAGACTAATAACAGAAGATAAGACAAAGGCAAATCTAAGTCTCGCACCTAGGGAGGAATAACCCCATGCACCAGTAACAGGTTGGGGTTAATGGGCTGGAAAGCAGCACTGCAGAAAAAGTCCAGAGTGTCCTCGTGGACACCAAGTTGAACACAAGCCAGCAGTATGCCCTCATGGCAAAGGTGGCAAACAGCCTCTTGGGCTGCTTTACAGGGATTGTTCCCAGTAGGCCAAGGGAGGTGCCCCTGGACTCAGCCCTGGCGAGACACATCCACCATGCTGGGTCCAGTGCTGGGCTCCCCAGCTGAAGAGAGACATGGACATAATAGAGTGACTCCAGTGAAGGACCACAAAGATGATTCAAGGCCTGAAACATCTGAAATATGATAGGCTGAGAGAGTTGGGACTGTTCAGCCTGCAGAACTGAAGGCTCAGGGGGGTAACTTATCAAGGTATATAAATATCTGGTGGGAGAGAATAGAGGACCATACCAGACTTCTCAATGATATCCGGTGGAGAGAAAAGAGGCAATGGGCACAAACTGAAATACAGCATATTCTACTCAAGCACAGCAATAAAACTGTTTTCATGGAATCATAGAATAACAAGAGTTGGAAGGGACCTTAAAGATCATCGAGTTCCAACTCCCCTGCCACTAGACCAGGTTGCTCAAAGCCCCATCCAGCCTGGCCTTAAACACTTCCAGGGATGGGGCATCCAACCTGCTCCAGTGTCTCACCACCCTCACAGGAGAGAATTTCTTCCCAATATCTATTCTCAGTCTCTCCTCTTCCAATTTAAAACCATTACCCCTTGTCCTATCACTACGCTTCCTGACAAAGAGTCCCTCTCCAGCTCTTCTGTAACTCCCTTCAGATACTGGAAGGCTGCTATTAAGGTTTCCCTGGAGCCTGCCCTTCTCCAGGCTGGACAGCCCCAGCTCAAGCCCCAGTTTTACTGTGAGTGACTGGAACAGGTTGCCCAGAGAGGTTGTAAAGTCTTCATCCTTGGAGATACTAAAAAAAACACCTGGACATGACCCTGAGCAACTGTCCCTAGCTGACTGTTCCTGGATTAAGGGGGTTAAATAGATGATCTCCAGAGGTCCCTTCCAACCTCTGCAATTCTGTGTTTTTATGGGATTGAGTATGCTTTCAAATGGCTAAAGTTCAGCCAATAGCAATTCCATGGAGAGGCTATGTTTATAAATAGATATGGGTATGTATAGGTAATGACTATAGGCTTGAGATTTTAGACATATATATAGCTATGCAGACCAGCTCTGCAATAACACTGTAATGCTATAAATTGTTTCTTTGCTTTGCAGCAATCCCAAAGTAAGTAATTTATAATAACCTACAGGAAAGACTGAAAGGATTTCAGTTTCTCAGGGAGCAGAAAAGGCTCTCCATATATAATTTACAAGCAGGCATACAAATATTAGATTCAGTCCATCTCTTCCACAAAATACAGAATTAAACCAATGAAGAAATGGTTAACTTTTGACTCATATATGGAATCTTCAGATGTTGAATTGGTTTGGTTTGATATTTAACTAATGGAAGTGGCACAAGTGAGGAAACTCTTGTCACAATTCCCATATAGGTCCATTCCAATTTTTTGCTTCCACTAGGAGGCATCTACCCAATTTCCAATTTTGGTTTTAAATTAGCTCCAATTTGATATTTATCAGGGCCATCTACAAATCTTGATAAGATCTTCATGGTTAGATGCTGTGCCCCAAATACCTTGTCTCAGGAGATGGTGTCACGTAAAAAGAAAATCTGGGATCAGGTGGGAATTCAGCATTGTTCCTTATTGACTGGAGTGTGAAAAAGGGCTGATCAAATATGTAGCGCGTTTTCCTGAGGCAAATTCCATGTTGACAGCACTTAGATGGGAATTTCCATATAACATCAACACAGATGACTGTCACTGCGCAAACATGTTTCACTTTATTTAGTGAAGAGTAAGCCTGGCTTTAGGTGCACATGTACATTTGGCAAAGATAAGAGCAATTTACAAGAGGAATACTCTGATCTATAACTCTGTCCTTTCAGAGACACTTGGTGTTTTTAAAAGGTATCTCTAATATCATTAATGAGATCTGCATGATAAGGATAAACCATATTTTTGTATGAGAAACTATGAACACATTAAAAGTTCAGCTTTATGTTAAGTCAGTTTGAAGAACATAGAGAACTGGACATGTCAATGAGATATAAATCTTAAAATAGAGAAGGTAATTTTGTCATTCCTAGGGAAGGAATACAGCTGTAAAACAGCTGCCACTTCTAAGATCATGCGACAACACTGTTACATCAATTTAAAGGCAGAGCCAAAGGACAAGTAGAGAGTTCATAGGGGCTGCCTATGTTGTTACAATGCCAGGGCAATGTGCCAGTCTGAAAAGCTTCACTCGTGACATGCTGATAAACTTTTAGTGATTCAATATCTATTTCTAGCTTGAGCGACCAGATCCTGTAGCTGTGGATTTTTCATGCTCTTCTGGTAGCTACACGGAATGATAAACAATGTACTCACTTCCTCTCATTTTCCTTTACCATTAACTGAACATTTTGCTTCTTTATGCACTCTGCTTTATGCCTTCAAACCATCAGTTAATTAAACTGTGCTTCATGTCTACCCTTATTTAGGAAAGAAATAATATCCTATCCTATTTTAAGGAGAAACACAGAACAGTATTTTTTTTGTCCAAAAAACCCCTTTTCCATTGGTAGAATTGGGGACTGGGGTATGTAATATAGTACGTCAGTCAAAACAAGTCAGCTTTAACATTTGTTCTGTGTTATTAAAATTATAAACTGTAAAGCTTGACAAAAGTTTAGGCATATCACCAGTTTGTTTTGTTCACAAAATAATAAATCTATCAGGTTAAAATTTCTTCATGCTATTACACCTGTGCCACTATCAATACCAGAAAATAAAGGCAAATTTCAGGGTATCAGTACATCACGGGTGTAGAAGTACTCAAAATTCTGTGCAACTGCTATTTAAATTAATTGTTAAAATTATGTCTACATATCATTATGGATAAATTTCAGAATACTGAAAATGTTCAAAAATTCTAGATTCTGTTGTTAATAGTTTTTACATTTATGGGTATTTCATTGTTATTCTGATCCATAGTTACAAGGAAAATTAAAATACATTATAACTTTCTGTAATCTTTTTCTTATTTCCAACTCAGTTGGATTAAATAATAATAAAGAGATCAACCAATATAACCTGGAACAATTTGTCTGAATAACCAGATGAATTGTCTGGAGTCAGGAAAGAAGTCAGAGAGTTCCCAAAATAAGAAACCAATGTGCTTGATAACTAAATTTGGATTACTGAGACCAAGTGAAATTAGCTACATCAGGGCAGACATGTTTTTGTTCAAGACAGAAGATCCATCTACATTCTTTTGATTTAAAGCATCGTGTATTATTTTTTTATATAGCAAATTTTATCAAAACAATATATTACAGCTGTTTCAATGCAACTGACTGGAAATAAGGTTATTTCCTTAGGACTTACCTTGTCATTCACTACACTTTTTCCATCCCAGGCCCATCCTCGTTTTGTGAAATAATTTACAGTTGCAAACTCAATTAATGCAGAGAATACAAATGCATAACAAACAGCAATAAACCAATCCATAGCTGTTGCATATGCTACTTTGGGGAGTGAATTTCGAGCACTGATGCTCAGTGTTGTCATTGTCAGCACAGTTGTTACTCCTGCAAGGGGACAAAAAAAGAGAACATCATCAATTTTACCTGGATTTTGAATGTTAACCAAACCAAAAATTATCATGGCATGTTTGTGAAACACAATGCAAAATTTACTTATCTAAATTGGTGACACACTGCCAGAACCATGCTAAAGGTTGCATCTGGAGTTTCCTTTGAAGTATTTTTGTCGAAATTTCCTTTTTTTTTTAATCAGGTGAAGATTTTACTTACAGAAAATAAATACTATTTTTTTTTTTTAGCTACCAAAACAGACAAGAGATAAAATAAACACTTTTAATGGAATCATAATATTTTGCAGCATTACAGTAATAACAGTTAATATGTTAATGTTTGGTGTCTGTTTTCACTGCAGTGGCTGCAGGTCATCATCTTTACTGACAGTATCACACGAATTTACCTGTGTCATTAGAAACAACGGTTTATCTTTTTTCCATCAGGTTTCTCACTAACTATCCTGTGACATAGTTGAAGACATAAACAGATTAAGTTTTCATTCAGGTAACATGGATTTTTTCTAGAACAGCATATTGATTTGAAAAGTCGCATTATTGTAACTGTGTATTGTGTATCAGAAAACAAGACTTAATGATCCAGGAAGATTGTTCTTTTACTGCAGCAGTTATTAAAAGCACTTTACAGTACTTTGTACATAATGAAGACCCAGTAGGAAGCTAGGAATTATACTCTGAAAAATCAGAAAAAAAAAAGATACATGGGAGGAAAAGAAGAGAGAACATTTTTTCTGAATAAGTTTTAATAAGCAGAAACCCACAGCTGCAAATGCAGTCTCCATTCCTTAAGTGAATCAGTTCTCCCAGGCTGAACCAAAGAGTTAGACAAACTCAACCATTCCCTTTGTAGCACACCCTTAAATATGTCTCCAGAATAAAAAGCAATGGCAAGTGATGTACTTAGTGTAGTCAGCAAACCTACACTGTGAGAGGCAAAGGAGACCCCATGGCAGCAATATTAGCAACAGCACATCACAGCTTCAACCGCCTCACTCTCCAAAAAATTAGCGCAAGAGGATTCGCAAGGGAAAGTTGAGTCATTCTCCCTAAGCCAGATCCTCTGCTGTCAGCAACCCACCACCTGGGTTCTGCAGGATCCACCTAGCTCAAATTTTTCTTCTGCTATAAGAGGAGCTTTTTTATCCACTGTGTGAGAGGGAAGAGAGGCAGCGACTACACCTACTCAGACCTCTTCAGGCAGTTTCCGTCCCTGCTGCAAAGAATCTCCATCTCTGAGAGTGCTACTAAGGATACCAGAACAAAGCTAAGTGGCCTCAACCTCAGCACTGCTCTCCCTTGATGCGCTTCCAAAGGCCTGGGCAGCAGAGAAAACAGGGCACAGAAACCTCCTGCTGAGACACACAGGTTCCAAGCACCTTAGCAAACATAATTCTCTAATTGCTACTTTTCAGCCCCCATAAATTAAAGAAGTGGATTTGGTCACGACACTGTTGGGATCCACTAGCCTATACAGTGACAAGGAAGCAACTATCATACTATATTGTATGAAAATGTCTAGGCAATGTAGTTTGTAAAGAACTTATTCTCTCCTAACACTTACACAACATATGGCTTAATTATTTTCAGCACCTCAGGGAAAAGGCAGTCTATCTTACGTTTAAAATTATCACATGCAAATTTTAACACCGGTCCTGAGTTGCAGATAAATCATTTTAATTACACAGAAGTATCAGTAAAGTGATTGTTTCTCAGAGATAAGGTGACCTTATCCACATGTAAATATATACAGCTGCGAAGGTACTCTTCTGTTTAAGTCCTACCTTTTAGAATAAACTAATCTTCTGGAAGCCCCATTGGCTTCTTCAGAAATCTAATTTAAAATTAACTGCTGACCTTTTCTAGTCTCAATTAAAACATCATGAATTTATATCTTGTATCTTGCTACCAGTTGACAATTTCTCTAAAAAGTTCAGGAAGCTATACCACTTCGTGACCCAAATGCTAATCAAACGACACATTTTCTGGCAATTGCCAAGGCACTTTCATTTAGTCCTTCACTCTATAAATTCACTGATGTTCCAGATACCACAATCATTTTAGCTGAATTGAGCAGGAAAAAATTGGACAGAAGATTTAATCTGAGATACCTGTCAGTTTTGGCATCTCTAGTATTTTTATACTTGTTTGCCTTCAGTCAAAAGACAGATGATTTTGCACATTATAGCTAATTTCAAAAATCAGTATTGCCAAGTCTTCTCTATGAAAAAAAGATCGAATGGAAATAACTTGCCTCCTTGTCACTGCCAAACTTGAGAGGACTGAAAATTATTAATGTTGAGGAATATTGTCAATCGCAAATCTCAACATGTTTCTTTCACAAAGATTAACATAAAAGCCCCACTAAATCCATACAGTAACCAGACCAAAAACATTCCTCGTTGCATGGTCTAATTCATAGCACTAGTGAACTAAATTTGGTATTAAAACCAGTGAATATAGATTGCCCTCCTACAACAAGACAGTCAATATATTTGTGGAAAGCCATCTTCTCTAAATCCTATACTACTCTGAATAGCTTAAATATATAACAGGCTATGTAAAGACTGCATGATATCTTACTATGATGTAGAATGACCACAGTTTATATGCAACTCAAGAACCATCTTCTATAGCCCAGCACCCAGCAGATGTGGCACTGAATGGGTGACAGAAGGACACAGACATCATCTTGTAAACGACCATGAGCAGTCATCAGTCTGTCTTTGAAAGTGATTTAAAAAAAAATAAAAATAAATAAGCCATTGACAATTGCCTTCTCAAAGAGAACCAAGCATTTCATATTTGACGGTAAATACACCCCAACATCATAACAACATTTGTTCTCGGCAGTGCATGCCTATAAAAGATAAATATCTTCTATCGCTACAGGTTTATCAATTCAGACCAAGACTGGAGCTATTTGATTGCCTAAGATTTTTTTTTTTTTATGTTGCTGCTTTTGAAATGGCATCTGCTGACTGGAGGGAGAATGTCCATCTCCAGGGCTGTAAATTCAACACTTTTCACTGGCACTAAATTTATACATGTGGAAAATACATGTCAGAGTTTGATTCTAGGACAGATGGATACCATTTACGATGTGTTTAAAGTTAGACAGACACCTTTGGGCAAACAATTTCTGTTACTCAGCACTATAGAGCACTGCCATGCAACATCAGAAGAGATGTACTGAAAACACTAGAAAAGCCTAACTAAAACATACAGTGGAAACTGGAGGATTTAGCACATAAATATTTAAGTTGAAATCTGTCACGGTGGCTAGTTTATGTCCACATCTGGGTGCAAAAGTCAAGCTAGTCCTTGACAGGGACAAGTTCTTTTGGACCCTAAAGTCACCTCTTCTGTATCAACTGATTTTTCTAATTTGAATAGATTTTAGTCAATTAGATAATGTCCTAGACATCTCATGTTACAACGTGGACATCCCATTTGAAAATGAATGTAAAAGACCTAAATAATGAGTTACCAAAGGCTGTTTCTTTAACAAAAGACATACTTCAGCTTTGCAAATAATTTGTACAAAATGCTTAAAATATGTTCCATTTCTTATAATGTCATGCTACTCCTCCCACAATTTTATCTTTTCATCACAGCACTTTGCAAAAATACGTATAATGGTTGAAGAACATAGCATAAAAGGTTTAATAAGTTACTCTTTTTTTTTT